>OZ023208.1:1981860-2224036 GCA_963995525.1 Escarpia spicata
GCAAATTTAAGCAACTCGATCTCTCAGTTGAATTGTCTGATGACTAATTAGTGTTGTAAATAAAACTATAATATACAATTTATTTTAAACACACTGGCAGTCACTGTAATATTGTGCCCTCTTGTACGACATAATTTTCAAATCGATTTAAATAATAGAGCAGATTAAAAAATAAACCATGATTTTACAACCTTGGTTTAAAGCAAAAAACCGTCACAAAGTACCGCAATGACAGCTGAATGGATATTTATTTCATTTCTGTATTGAAGGCTGACAGTGTTTTATTGGCTTAAGTCTGATAAATAACCGTCGTTTTGGTTGACCGAGCAACTTCACGGTTCAATGAATTTGTCCTACTGATTGCAGGACCCACTGATTGCACCCTTAAACATGTTCAGTAATTTAATTTCAGCAATAAGTTGACTAGCTAAATAAAGTTGCCACCAAAGTGCTATACCTTGCTTAATAAGACACGGATACATAAATATTGCGTAAAATACAGTAACTGAAGTATCGATGGATAAGAACATTGACTGCTCCCGAGCCTCGCTTTCGTAGCAATTAACCGAAAGTTTTGGCTTTGACGGTGTGAGATGTTGTTGACTTAATTATTTGGTTCCGGCGTGATCGGAGTTACTCCGAAAGGCTTGTAGTTCACAATGGCGTTGCACGCTGAAGAAATAGTATGGTATTCGACTAATTTATACGGTAAGTTTTCAAAACAGGAAATATACCGTATGCCTAAAAATTAGACGGTGCCTGAACACTCGCAGTGCTCGGCGACGGCGCCTGACAGTTTCTTGCATCGGCTTAGGCCCAAATGGCAATAATTTTACATTTATGTTTCTGCACCAAACCTTGTGAGTATGACTTATGTTCTTCACAAAAACGAAGTCGAGAGTGACACTGATCAGAGTCAGTGACTGTCACAACCATGGCAAATGACACAACTTTGCTGGTTCAGTGTTTGTCAGTTTGAAGTTAACAAACTCTATCAGAGATTCAGACCAGTCTCAGTCACAGGCTTGGCCTCAGAAAGTCAGGGACAGTGGGTGTAGCCGTAGGATGTTTCAGTCCACGACAGGTCCAGCCGGGGCAGTGCCAGTCTGTCACTGCCTGTGGTGTCAGTTCTTTGATACGAGTGCATGCCATAACGGCATAACTATAAGGACAATAGAACAATAATTCATTAATGAGCAATTGTTGTTTTGTGGTGTTCATATTTTCTCCTTGTAAATTTCCATGAGGTTTTGCTAGAATGCACCTCTAAGGCACTTCAGGATGACACGTTCATACCTCGGAACGAGGTACTAGTCTTCTGATTATAATCGAGCTTGCTTATATGTAGGTTAAGGTTTCTCTCTTCTAAGACGGCTTGAGAACTCGAGCGCCAAACTGTCAGGGATTAATCTACGAATCCTAGAATATGATGTGGCCTTTATATCTTTTCAAAATACCTCATGTATATGTCCAATCTTTATGGGATAAATCAGTTCGTTCCTTAATGGTTGTGAACTTAAACGTAATGTGCATGTAATACGTAAAATGTAATGTTCGTGTAATATGTAAAACATAACCTAACAATATGAAAATGAAAATGCCTCCTGCGTCATAGACTTGGCCCCATGGAGTAGACGCCGACACAATATTGCTTATATGTCTACTCTCATGCTAGTAGCACAGTGATACAAATATTATTTGACAAATCTACACTATCACAACTAGGGCCTATCGATTGATGTGTACTTCACGTTCTGTCTGACCTTCGTCATTGTGAACAAACAACGGGTATTTGTGAATGCATTATATGATGTTTATGTAATGATACTCTGTGTTTTCTGACATTTGATAAATATTACTTTCACAACTGTCTTCTACCAAGACATCCCATCAGGTGATGAGCATTTTTGCTAGTTTTTGTATTGAAGATGTCATCGAATGTAACGGGTATAGACTGTGATGAATATGTTTAGAATGTGGGACTGGTGTACAAATTACTTTTCCAGCCATTTTAAAACTTGGGCAGTTGTATTCACTTGACACTGTATCAGTTGTGATTC
Source organism: Escarpia spicata (assembly GCA_963995525.1). Lineage (NCBI taxonomy): Eukaryota > Metazoa > Annelida > Polychaeta > Sabellida > Siboglinidae > Escarpia > Escarpia spicata. The sequence goes on from OZ023208.1 coordinate 1,983,921, forward strand.
TGTTCACTCAGCTATATTTTATATAGTTCCTGGCTCTAGACACTGGTGAAAATAATTTTTTATGTGAACGAATTAATAGTCTTCACAAAATAATTGCAACGTAGCTAAATGCATGCTTCTCTTGAGAAGTGTTGAAAGTTGGTGTTAGAATTGGAGGTGAATCAGAATGAACACATCTGCTAGGGGAAGTGAAGTTTAATTGGTCCCGAGGACTGGATACAATGCTTACAATATTTGTGACCTCATTTCCAACATACATAAATTAAATACCTGTCTTCCAGGAATATACAGACTACAGATCTTGTTGACCTTCAAAGTGGAAGTCTGTTTACAATTACAGTCAATAAATATTGCAAAAACTAAATGTTTGATCGGTCCATCATGATGCTTGGTCATTGTATTTTACTCACTGAGTTGAAGTAATTAAATAAAAAACTTAACATCCTGAAAGTTTCATTGTAAACCTATATATATATATATATATATATGAGTGATCATAATTTATTTGGGATATATGATTAATAAAATAAAATTGTGGCATATGAAGACAGTTGTAGTTCATCACCAGTGATTAATTTGGGTGACATACTTGGGCAATTCCGTATTGGAGAGGTCAGATTGCCAAATATTTAATCTTGTTGGAACAGCATAAAAGTTTACTATTAATATAAAACATATGTAGAATTTGGGCCCAAGTAAAAAAATGAGTGCTGTCGGTTCACTTTTAGAAAAAAATTGCAATTTTTGGAGTGCATTTTTAGCAATCGAGATATTAAAAAATAACACAACAGAAACCCCTCCCATCTAACCATTAACTCACAACTTATATACTTTTAATTTGCTTATTTTTAAAGTTCATATAATATTTATTCAAAATTCAGAAAGCAACATGTACTGCACAACCTATGTTTTGAAATGGACTGTCATATATTTTTTCGTAATTCCGTTACCAAAAAAGTTTTCCTGAGAGCTAACTAGTCATTGAAATTACAAGTTACCTGAAATTCTCTTATTAGATACACTCAGGAACAGGTTAGATTATACACTTTTAGTGTGTCTTCTCTCAACTTGTGGGAAACATGGTACTTAACAAAATTACATTTTGGTAATGGAATTACAGTAACAGAATTACATTATTTTTTTCTTCCAGTATAAAAAGCCAGCAATAAGACCATAATGGATTAGAGGTCAACACAGACACCAGGACAATGTTTCAGTTAATTGTGAATGGAATCCATGCGTCGACGGTACTTGTGAAAACTGTCCAAGGATTCAAACACTTGTTCCATCGATCTGACATGGATGATACTATCAACACTGAATGGCATCAGTGGCCACTGGATTAAAACACTTGTTCCATCGATCTGACATGGATGATACTATCAACACTGAATGGCATCAGTGGCCACTGGATTCAAACACTTGTTCCATCGATCTGACATGGATGATACTATCAACACTGAATGGCAGCAGTGGCCACTGGAAACCTACAAAATAGCAAGACCATCCACCAAGGATCAGTTTCAGAATGTTTCGATGAATGTTCAAAGCAAATACCTTATTTTACGCATCATAGATTTGTGAATTAGGTCCAGGCAATGATTTTGCTACATGATGGGTGTCGGGCGATAGCGAAAGATGATGCAAGGTTGTTAATATAAGTAAAGTTTGCTGAGAACTTTAACACTGAAACTAAAAATGAAATTCAAGCAACAATTGGACCTACAGTCCAGTTTCCCTTTTCATTGTATGTGCTTAGGAGCAGGGAGGAGCACATTCAATAATGGCTGTTTCAGACAACAACACAACAAATATGCTGTGAATGTATTCCTCAAAGCCACTCATTAACATATCGATTCAACAGTCCGCCAGTTAAAGAAAAGTGTCATCACTCCAAGCAATGTTTCATGCTCTCTAGCATCATACTGCTAGAAAGAAATATAGTGAGGAAGTCTTTGCCAGTCATGGAAAAGGTCCAGTGCAGGTATCCGCCAAAATTATGTCAGGTAATTGAGGTAAAGCAGAGGTGATCGCATCCAGTGATTTTGCAGAGGTTGCTGCCAGGAAATGTTGAATATTCTGATTGAATATTTCAGTAAAGCCAAATATGAACTGGAAATTCCAAAGGTCAAATGATTGGAATAAGATCAACATAAAGCCAGTGCACGGATTCACAGTGGTTACATCATTTGCCATTGATGTATAGAACCAATACAGAACACCTTCCACATTGGACTACTTCAGAGGCTAAGCAATGAAGCAATGAAGATGATGAAGAAGACAACAATGTGGCGAAGGACATGGCAATCAACACTGAGAATGAAGTAGAGGCCTAAGAATCTGGACGTGAAGTGGGTGGTTGTGAAGTACTCCAGCCAGAAAAATCCGAAGAAAATTGTTGGTCAGGGTTTTGAGATTGAAGATGACAACTTCTTTAAAAAATGTTGAGCTCTAAATTTTCTGACCTGATATTGGTGACATATTGACTGCCCCAACAGATCATGATTGTGTAAATATCAGTTATTCAATTTAGTATCTGCCCAGGGCTACAAATTGGCAGGCGTTCAGTAGCAGCCTTCAACTGAACTTGAAATAAACACGAAACACGTCATTCTAACGTGTTTATAATTTTTGCCCACATATAATTAGGATATTTTTGCATTACAACATGGATATAAAGTTGTCTGTAAACATGCAGAAGAGTAGCAACAAGTATCAGTTATTATTTGATGTTTTATTAAAAAAATAGTCAGGCGCATAATTCCATTACTATGCCATGTAATTCCGTTACAGAAAGAAACCTGTTCAATGTAAAAGAACAGTGCACATACCATGACTAAACTTCTGTCCAATACAAGGTCATGTTATATGTCTATTTAGTAATGCCAGCTGCCAGACCTGATTTCAGATGATTTGTTATGACATTTGTTAGCAATTGATTTATAAATTTTCTGTTTAATTCCGTTACCAAAATAGAAACAGTCATAATTTCATCCTTTTGTTACATTTCTTAATCAGAACCATAGAACATAGGGAATAGTGTGTACTTCCAAAGCATGTTCAAGTTTCCTTTCTAGGTACAAAAATAACATGATGAACTGGAAAATTTAAACATTATATGCCAAAAAGTACTGTGGAATTTAATTCCGTTACTGTGGAATTGCCCACTTCTATTAATCATATTGTACAGGTGACATTTACAAGCTCATTATAAAAGTACTGTGGAATTGTAATTATGTTACTGTGGAATTGCCCACTTCTGTTAATCACATTATACAGGTGACATTTACAAGCTCATTATAAATGTATACATTGGGAGTGCGTGGTAGTCATTTCGGCTTTCTGAAAGGGTTTATACAGGTACTATAAAATGTGTAGCATCTGGCACCAGAATACAGACTTAGGTCAGCAGGTAAGTTTTTAGAAGTCATGCTGGTGCATAGTACTTTCTCCTTAGAGTCCTTACAGCCAGCTGTCTGAGTCACAAAGGCTTTGTTTGTTGATCTGATAAACCAAACCTTTCATTCAGGACTTCTAGCTTACAAAGACACCTTTATGACATTCACTGCATATATGTTCATTTTAAAAGGGGTAACAGATTTCTGACTGGAAAACATTCCATCTAATGAAGTGAAGCCAGTACGATGATAACATTTGTGTGAACGTCAACATTGAACAGCCCCTGCAGCAAGTACAAGTCCATGCCATAAACCTATCCATTGTTTTAGTGATAATAAAGACATGAATCAAGCATTGTTGCCATAACAAGCTAGCTGTGTTCTGCGACTCCTAAGTTATCTATCTACAAACAAATATTACAGACCTTTGAATGGATGAAAGTTAAGATTTCTTCTTTTGTTTCATTACGTGTTGTTTGCTTTACAAGGAACGTAATTGGAATCACTTAATATTTCCATGAGTGCTTGTGGCTAAAATATTTAGCAATTTCAATCAAGTTTTTGTGAGGTAAACAATGTCTGACAAAATTGTATGTGTGAGATGTTTGTTTGCCAGCTATAATTATTGTTGATACAATTAAAATGGAAAAGTTTGTTTTTGTATGAAAACTACTATTATTATGTATTATTTATTTTAGGTTAATATGAATGGTAGATCGCATTAAATCATGTCATTGTCAAGAACTCTTTTTTGTCATTAATTAGAGTAGCAAGAAATTAAGAAATTCTTAACAAATTCTTCAAATGTTGAAGCGTCTACATTATATTTGAAACAATAGTTTATAGTCTTTTTCAAAAAAACTTCTGTCAAGTGGGAAAAAATTATATACAGCTGTATATACATATATATATATATATATACAGTGTATATATAATTTTACATATATATATGTATATATACAGTGTATAACTGTACTGAACATTAGCGCAATGAGACCAATCTAAGACAAAAGTGCTTGGACATAGATTGTCTGACATAATTTGGATTATGACATTAAATTCAAGCATGTTTATATGTTTTTACATAGTTGTGACCAATTGAAATTGTGTGATTATTTGATTATCAATTAGTCATATTGTATATTTAATAAATTCTTGTCGGATGTTTCTTGATACTACCAGGTAGTGATTTATAGGGGGGATTAATGTACATAATGTAATTTTACATGCTAACAAAAGTCAATTAAAAAGAATACTCTTCTCTTTCCAAAATAAAGATATTTGAAAAATTTCTAAAATGTTACCTAGTGTAGCACCAGTTCTTATTATACATACATGTATGTATATTTTACCTAGTGTAGCACCAGTTCTTATTGTACATACATGTATGTATTTTTTACCTAGTGTAGCACCAGTTCTTATTGTACATACATGTATGTATATTTTACCTAGTGTAGCACCAGTTCTTATTATACGTACATGTATGTATATTTTACCTAGTGTAGCACCAGTTCTTATTGTACGTACATGTATATATATTTTACCTAGTGTAGCACCAGTTCTTATTGTACGTACATGTATGTATATTTTACCTAGTGTAGCACCAGTTCTTATTGTACGTACATGTATGTATATTTTACCTAGTGTAGCACCAGTTCTTATTGTACGTACATGTATGTATATTTTACCTAGTGTAGCACCAGTTCTTATTGTACGTACATGTATGTACATTTTACCTAGTGTAGCACCAGTTCTTATTGTACGTACATGTATGTATATTTTACCTAGTGTAGCACCAGTTCTTATTGTACATATATGTATGTATATTTTACCTAGTGTAGCACCAGTTCTTATTGTACATACATGTATGTCTATTTTACCTAGTGTAGCACCAGTTCTTATTGTACGTACATGTATGTATATTTTACCTACTGTAGCACCAGTTCTTATTGTACGTACATGTATGTATATTTTACCTAGTGTAGCACCAGTTCTTATTGTACGTACATGTATGTACATTTTACCTAGTGTAGCACCAGTTCTTATTGTACGTACATGTATGTACATTTTACCTAGTGTAGCACCAGTTCTTATTGTACGTACATGTATGTACATTTTACCTAGTGTAGCACCAGTTCTTATTGTACGTACATGTATGTACATTTTACCTAGTGTAGCACCAGTTCTTATTGTACGTACATGTATGTATATTTTACCTAGTGTAGCACCAGTTCTTATTGTACATATATGTATGTATATTTTACCTAGTGTAGCACCAGTTCTTATTGTACATACATGTATGTCTATTTTACCTAGTGTAGCACCAGTTCTTATTGTACATACATGTATGTCTATTTTACCTAGTGTAGCACCAGTTCTTATTGTACTTACATGTATGTCTATTTTATCTAGTGTAGCACCAGTTCTTATTGTACATACATGTATGTATATTTTACCTAGTGTAGCACCAGTTCTTATTGTACGTACATGTATGTCTATTTTACCTAGTGTAGCACCAGTTCTTATTGTACATACATGTATGTATATTTTACCTAGTGTAGCACCAGTTCTTATTGTACGTACATGTATGTCTATTTTATCTAGTGTAGCACCAGTTCTTATTGTACATACATGTATGTATATTTTACCTAGTGTAGCACCAGTTCTTATTGTACATACATGTATGTCTATTTTACCTAGTGTAGCACCAGTTCTTATTGTACTTACATGTATGTCTATTTTATCTAGTGTAGCACCAGTTCTTATTGTACATACATGTATGTATATTTTACCTAGTGTAGCACCAGTTCTTATTGTACGTACATGTATGTCTATTTTATCTAGTGTAGCACCAGTTCTTATTGTACTTACATGTATGTCTATTTTATCTAGTGTAGCACCAGTTCTTATTGTACGTACATGTATGTCTATTTTACCTAGTGTAGCACCAGTTCTTATTGTACGTACATGTATGTCTATTTTATCTAGTGTAGCACCAGTTCTTATTGTACATACATGTATGTATATTTTACCTAGTGTAGCACCAGTTCTTATTGTACGTACATGTATGTCTATTTTATCTAGTGTAGCACCAGTTCTTATTGTACATACATGTATGTATATTTTATCTAGTGTAGCACCAGTTCTTATTGTACTTACATGTATGTATATTTTACCTAGTGTAGCACCAGTTCTTATTGTACGTACATGTATGTCTATTTTACCTAGTGTAGCACCAGTTCTTATTGTACGTACATGTATGTCTATTTTACCTAGTGTAGCACCAGTTCTTATTGTACATACATGTATGTCTATTTTATCTAGTGTAGCACCAGTTCTTATTGTACATACATGTATGTATATTTTTCATGCGTGAAAGACCGATGGTTGTTTGCTGTTTGCAGAGAAATTGCTTGAAGGCTGGGAGAGAGCAGAAACAAACACAGGCTGTCTGTACTATATCAAGTAAGTGGCACTGATCATGTTGAACCTGTAGTTCTAGGCATACCAGTGGTCAGATATGTTGCAAACGATATTGGAGTAAACTAAAGCCAGGTAATACGTACATGTTTAATGAAATTGGGTAATGATTATAGTAATAACACATTTGTCTCCACTTGACTGAACATTGCACACATGTTTGACAACATTTCCAGAATTATATGGGGATTTCCACCAAGATTTAAGCCAAATATTTATTTATTTTAATTGAAGTTAGTACTATTTCATAGTATCATAAGAAAGAAGAAATTAAAATATAACTCACGAATAAGCCATTTTGGACATACTAATTTTCTCAGAAATTAAAACCTACTTCCAAAAGTTATGTTACATCACTCATGTTCGAATTTTTGGTAGCATCAAATCCATCCTGTGAATGTTGTTTAAGAAATGATGGCAGTTATGTCGAATCCGGACCCACCTCAATTTCGCCATTATAACTTGAGTTTTGCCTAAATTTGATACCTCAGTGCGTTAGTTCCATCATTCAACATCATCCCAGGCATATTTGTTTATGAAAATAGTATGTCTTTTTTGAAGCTGAAATAGCGACCCAGTTTGTGTTAGTCTGTGCCGCTGCGGCTGTGCATTACCACAATATAGCCGCATATGTTGATGCAAACCGGGTCTTTATTTACACCTCAAAAGTGCGCTAAGACGCAATATATGTAAATGATGTTGAATGATGGAACTAATGCACTGAGGTATCAACATTAGGCAAAACTAAACTTATAATGGCGAAATCGAGGTGGGTCAGGATTTGACAGAGTTGCCAAAATGACAAGATGGCTCAAAGCCTCAAGCTGGTAGTTCAAAAGTGTCATTTAATGTTTTGTGAACACAAAATGCCTTGGTTGCTGCACTCATTTCTAATTTTCTATCGATCTATTTCAGCCACAAGAGGGAAATGACCCAATGGAACCATCCCATTTATGTAAAGATCATGGAAGAACTCGGTAAACACTTCTCTTATTTATTTGTGCAAGTTAGGTCCACATTGTGTGAATTTTATTATGGTACAAACACCCAATACAGCTGTGTAAGTGTGTACGTAGACATAGTAGAACAATTAACATTTTTAATCATTGTTGTTTTTATTTATTTTTTATTTACTGACTTTTTCAATATTTATGCAACCAATTCATTGATAATATGCAAATGATGTAAATATTGTAAACAACAGTAATTATGTACATATGTATCTTAACAAATATAATAATAAATTACATTGGCTGATCAATATATTTTGTTCTATGTTTAGAAGTCATAGATTTGGTTGAGTAAGATCTGAGTTCTTTTTGTAATCAGGCAGTATTTCTGAGTGATTTACTAAATCCAAAAAGAACTTTTACCAAGTGATATTTTTAGAAAGTCAAAGATCTGCATTCAGTTGTTTTCACAACGGTTTAATTGAATTATATCATTTTGTGCCAAGTTGTTTACTATAATGCCAAAAGAAGCCATGTATGTGAGAACAACCTTTAACTACATTGAAGCCAAGCTCTGCGCATGTGCTGCAGTCAGTAGGGCAAAGCTGCCGCTCCACCAAATGAGTTCATTTTCAGTGAGTATATAAAATGGGTTAGGTCTTAATTGGTCAGTAAACACATTGGGAATTCAACTATGAGATTAGCCATACAATATTACAATAAGCAAGGTGGAACTGTGTGGCGATGAGTCACAGGTGTTCACTCTGGTTGAAGAACCCATTGATTATCCTCCGTGGCCTAGCTGTTGGAGCCTCCATTCAGCGAGCCTCAAATTCAAAGAAATGAAATATTTAAAGAATCTGCCTAATTCATACAGAACTGTGCTTGAATGATAGCATTGCGTGCGTGCACATCTGTAGCCCCATTGTTAATGATGTCTCGTTTACTTGATTATCTGGAAAATCACTGATGCATTGAGCAGTATAGTGATATATTGTTACAGATGATAAGATTGTGTGGATAATACACAACCTCCCTTCAGCGAAATACAGTATTCCCCTTCATGCAGACCAACTGCCCTGTGGCTACAGTAATGTGTGCGCTCAATAATATTATTCATATAGTTGTAAATTTGTAGTAATACAAACAATTATTAATTTAATGAAATAATTATGCCCTTAGGGTATTTAAACACAGTTAAGATATTCCTTAGGGGGTAGGAACCATGGAGGACTAATAGCAGGACCACCGGTGGAAATTGATATGTAAAATTAAAAACAAGTTTACAATTAGTTTCAACAAAAACTAATTTAGAGATGCTGAAAATTATATACAACTAATTGCAGTATAAATATGAATACCATTTGCTTATGCCTGGTGTAAAGATTAGAATTATAGAGTTCAGTTGAATAAACTATAACATTCAATAACCAGTAGACAGTTAATACACAACTATGACATATTAACATGAAAACCTGTAGCATGTCATAGAGACACACCTAAGTTACCAATAGGTGGATTGGACCAGTGAGCTGTTTGCAAATAAGGCTAAACAATGAGTGCTGTGATATCGTTTGTATGTTTCCAGCAATGTATCGTGATAGTTAGAATGTGCAAAATTGTGTGTTCTCAAACATCTTGAGGTAGTTTGTTGGATGTAGTCAGCTACAGAGTTATATGAGTGTGCAACATGTTTTGTGTGATTACAGCCGACATGGATGGCATTAAATATGCGGCCTACCGCACATCCATGAAGTTGCGGTTTCTACAGAAGCGATTTCGTTGTAAGTAGTTTTCTGAAAGTTAAAATAGTTACTTTTCAGTTATTTAAGGGAAGTCATCTTTTCCGTTCCCAGGGGTGGTAACTGTTAACAGGGTGTTCACTGAATGAGTTGCACTTAGCCCACTTGTGGTTTTGATCACAGAAACCAGGCCAGGCACACCCAAATCCATGATGTTGTGGTTACTGTCACTTGATTTTGCACCAACTGTGTTTACCATTTGAATGGTTTGTATAGATAGATTTCGTGGGCAAAACTTTCAAATTGTGAAAACTGTTTTGGGCTTATTAAAGGGAGGCACTGATATCGTTTTTATCATAAAATCATGTCATATGACGTCCCAAATAGGTTTTGACGAAGCATTTGTTGTTGTTGAAATTTAAGTGATTCTTGCATAATCACTACAAAATATTATTATTAAGAACATAATACTAAAAAATTTGGAACAAGCAGACTCATGTAACAATGGAATTTATGTTTGGCAACTCAGTTTTCTTAATTTACTGAATGTTTTATGCTGTTAAGAGTCATAACACGTACCATAGTATGCTAGTGTTGTGTTCACAGTGGATCTGGTGGACATCCACGTCATCCGCAGTGTCTTTGAGCGGCATGGCTACGTGGGTCACATGGTCGACACAGTCATTGACAGTACTGCCCTCTACAGTCTACTGGTTGACGTCTTCACAATGAGTCGCAAGGGCTCGGTGAGCAGCGTCATGAGTCAGCTGAATGCAGACACCGCGGCCGAGCTGCTGCTCAATCTACTTCTCAACCTCTATGACGTGTGAGTCCTACTTGCAGTCTTTAGCAAGGCAGTTGTATATTTGTCGTATTGTAGTTATTTTGTTGCCTTGTCACAGATGGTATGCAGTATTGTCATCTCCCTTGTTGGTGGTCCATTAATATGACATGGCTTTCTTATTCCGAGTATGTAAATACTTTCAAAGCGACCATGCCATACAATACCAGAAGATCAACACAACTATTTCTTGACAGCTGAGATTGGGTTCATTCACTGCATAGTCATTGTAGTAGTTTGTGATCTTTCCAATAAGTTTCCATTTTGTAGCATGTGGGCTGTCGCCTCTTTTGTGTAAATGTATATACCTGATATGTTTATTGTATGAATATGTGTTATATTTTGGGGTCAAAATAAACTTCTTGTTCTTGTTAACTACCTGTTAAAATAGTAAACCCATGCTAGCAAGCATTATTGAAACTGCTTTCGGCATTATTTAAAACTGGCGATATGTTGTTTGTTTCCTCAGCTTTCCTCCTCACACGCAGTATTGTCTTAAAGTGTGTTTGTTCACATTTTAAGAGCTTCCAGCGTTCTATTGCTGTCCTATTCTTTAGTACGTTATTCCAATCTATCTTTGCTCAATATATCCTCATATTCTATTTTCTTCCATTGTTTGATAGAAGTTTTTGACAAACATTTGAGTCGTGCTATAAGGATTACTGGTGTAAGGAAATTATGCATAAAAGGAACAGGTTTGAAATCCCCATTCTGGCCTACAGCCATGGGTACAAGGAACACTTGACATATGCGACAGTTGGATCTTATCCCAAAATGTTCCTTATAACCAGAGTCCACTGTATATATGTTTTTTAAAATGTATCTAATAATCAGATTATTATAGGTCTTTCTATGTAGCTTTGTTGATGTTGATTTATCAGTGTAGACTAATTTGTGTGTGTACGTGTGCTTGTAGCAATCGCACAGGCTGTGTGCGGGTACCGGCGGTGAAGGTGGCGCTGGTGTTGCTGTGTGCCGCTCGGCTCATGGAGAAATACAGATGTGAGTAGAGAAATCACAAAACAAGCCAGAAGCTACAGTACAGTGGGGCTGTGAAATGTTATTGTTGAAATTTGATATGGCAAGGGTACAATGTTGCTATGTATCTGTTTAGATGGTTGCTGGTTATCCATTGGAGGGGGAGATGCCTCAGGGTATCAGGGTTTAAGATGCCCTAGATCATCTACCCCATCTTGGATATCTTTCCCCTCTTAAAAAAACTCCAGATATAAGACACAATACATAAATAAATGCAATATGAATGTTTCATATGATAGCAGATATGTTGTAAATATTCTAATTAACGGTCATAACTTCATACATTTAAATATCTGACCTGATCAGGATTAGTTACCTCAGTAGCATAAAACACACTGCACTGCATAATCCTCCTAATGTTCAAGCATGGTTACAGAGGAATGGAGATGTCCAGAATCAGAGTGGGGGAGATATCATGGGGGCAACAGACTGCTGCATAGGTCCTTTAGACTGGCACATTGTCACCTGAAATTACAAGTATTGATCCTCAAATTACATTAAGGTCAATGCTCGAAAGCATTATTCTAAATATGTGGACCACTAACCTTTAGCTAGGGCCATCAACATTACAATGTTGGTGGTCCTGATGTCCACCAACATTACAATGTTGGTGGTCCTGATGTCCACACATTTTTTAGTTCCAATGTCCTACACTGGATACAACTAAAACCAGACTTATAGAGGGATAAGTTTTTTTGTACCATGAAATGTATGTAGAACATGTGATAGATAGATCATTTTAAAGATTTTGGTTGAGAAGTAGGATTTAGGTTTCATGGAGGTAGTTTAAACTAATAATAAGGTAACATCTTTTGTGCCTAAATCCTAATAATCCAAGTTCAGAGGTGGATCAGTGCAAAATGATTGGTCACTTTCAATCTCAAAATTGATAAACAGTATTAAACTTGTCAACAGATGGATTTATACACCAGGGAGCTAAGGTGGCTAAACAAGGTTATAACGGTAAGTTTTTAAATGACGGCAGAATTGTGTAATATATTCAACTGATCTAACTTTGAAGAGGGAGTGCATTCCTAAGAGACGTATGTTGAATGACCTTATACCCGTCTTGCAGATTTGTTCAGCCAACTCAGTGACCCGAGCAATCACATGTCGCGTAAGGTGATGGGAGTCTTGCTGCATGACGTTATGCAGGTAGGGAATGAGACCAGTTTCTTACGTTGTCTTTATGTTGCACGTAGGCAGAGCTGGGACGTAACGAAGTACATGTACTTCGTTACTGTACTTGAGTAGAAAAGTTTACTTTTCGTGAGTAACGAAGTACATTTTTTTAGGAGTACTTTTACTTGTAACGAAGTACAAATGTGTGTACTTTTCATAAATGTAACGAAGTATCCATTATTTATGCGTTAAAAGTTTGGAGCTCCAAAAATATTAGTAACGAACGATAATGCCTGAAGCCCGGAACTGGTTTCCGCCAGCATATATCCATCAATAGATATCAGCCGGAGCAACAAGTGGTAGTCTTTTCTGATTGGCCTATCATTGTCGTTACCAGGCATGATCACCAGGTGTCATTCGCGTTCGAAGATTTATCATAGAAGGATCAGCCGAAAACGATCATTTGCAGCATCCATGGCCATACTTATCCAGTATGTTTGAGATTAAGTCAGTTCACGGGGCTACTGTTAAGTTGATCTGTTTGTTGTGTGCGTCGATATGCCAGATCTGTTGATCACCTTCAAACCTTCCTTACACACGTGGTCGGTAAATTATTAGTGTTAGACCTACGCAGCTAAAAGGTCTTCTTGCCTCATTTTTGCTGTGCAAATATATTACACCATAACACGTCGTTATTTGTACTAAAGGTGCAAGTGCATTTAATATGAACAAAACATGTTCTTAGATTTAGGTTCGAGCCTATTAGTGACCTGAACAACGTCCCGAATTGCATTAGTGATAAACGCACGTCGAAATTCACACATTATCGCCCCAAAACATTCCCTTCGCTGTGGCAATTTAAACTGCTAATGGTTACTCAGATTTATCTTAATAATAAACTAAGTATTGTTAGGGCCTATAAATGTTGTATATATGTATTCTTGGTTCATGTTTTCAATATTTTGTCTCACATATAGATCCCCAGGCCTGGTCGTAGACAATATTTAGTGTTCACTGTACACACTACTGAATATGGTATTACCATTATTTTATTTCTTTTGTCACTGTCTTGCATAGTATGTATAGTTTGTTTGAGGAGCCAGCCTGTCATTGTATCCTGCTGAGGATCCTGTCCTGTTCAATAAAGTGTTTGCTTTGCACACTACTGAATTCACTTGTTTGTTCGCAGTGGGTGACCATATCAAAAGTTTTTAGAGAAGTACTTTTGCATTTACTTCAAGTACATTTGGTTACTTTTTACTTGTACTTCAAGTGCATTTTTCAAAAAGGACTTACTTTTACTTGAGTAGCTTTTTCCAAAGTTACTTGTACTTTTACTCAAGTACAAAATAAATGTACTTGTTCCAGCTCTGCACGTAGGTGACTACTCACTATACTGTTGATAGGCCAATCACTTTCTTTTCGACCACTTGCCACCTAAATCACAATCCTGTTAAATCACTTTTGTATTTTGGCGATGTTATGGTTGCTAATTTCACAGCTGTGATTGTTTATTTTTAAATTATGCTCTGAGCAGCAACTATACTGTCAAAAGATGCAAAGTTTAATTTTTTTAAATCGCAATTCACGTAGATGGTGGAACAGAATATTGTTATTAGTTCTTTAATATAAAATTTTAACCCATTATTTTGCAGAACAAATGTTTAACACATAACTTTATGCTATAGTCGAATCTCGCTCTTTGGTAATACAGCCACCTGGCAATTAAGGTCACTCTAGATCAGTCCGAAATTATATCCACATACAGTAAAGTATGATAGTCCTGTTAATACAGTCACCTTGCTATTCAGGTCACTTGTCCTGTCCCAAGGGTGACCTTAATAGTGAGGTTCCACTGTAATCACATACAGTTCTTTAAACCTGTGTATAAGGTAGTGTGGTTTCGCTGATGCTGAGTGTAATTCTGAATTGTTGCATTGGTTTGTATTGTAGTTGCCGGAGCTGCTGAACGAGGGCACTGTGTTTGGAGGACTGAACGTGGCTCCGGCTGTAGACAGCTGTTTCTCCGCAGTACGTAGACAGTTCTTTCTTTCATAGAGTCACAGCAAGAAATATTATGGAAATTATCAGTGTTATACTGATGGGAGTAAAATTCTAAAAACAAATTCTTCTGAAAGATATTTATACGCTAAATCTCTAATACCTATTTCTTCAAATTTGTGCAAACAAGCTGTTAACAAAATTGTTTTAAGTGAGGTACTTATGGATATAGATGAATATAGACTGACAAAGTCCAAATCTTATAAAAGATGCCTACTGTCCAAAACCGTGTCACGTGGTCAGCATGAGATCTGGCAGGGTATTGAAATAGGCCTAGAGCATAAGAACATGAGATTTCAATGACTTGGCTTTAGGCATAACACAAAATTTCCGGTCGTGATTATACCTGTCTAGATTATGCAAGTTTTGATGCAAGCATCTTGCAAGTGTTTGATTAATCCAGCTCATGGCAGTAATGATTGTGACATCAGGACATTTAACAATTTCGTATGGCATCTTTCAAAGTGTCTTATGAAGAAAACATTAGTATATTATCTGTTACTTGTGTTAATTTATCACCCAAAATATAGTAAGTAGACATGAGATTGTTCTACTGTTAAACATTATCCTCTGCTTGCAGGCGTGGAACTCCGTCGGCATCACTGAGACCGAGTTCATCTCATGGATGTTGCTTGAACCACAGACTGTTGTCTGGCTACCCACAATGCATCGCCTCGCTGCAGCAGAAACAGGTAAATAAATATTTAAATTATATATCAGTTTATATTTTTATCGGCTGTGTTATGATTTAAGATGGTCCTTAAAAATTATATGTATATATATATTATATATATATACATATATATAAGTGCAAAGCGCTTGAGCAGTCCTGAGGACAGGATACTGCGCTATATAAGAATGAACCTTTTTATATATATCTGTGTATATATATATATATATATATGTGTGTGTGTATATAAATTTTGTACACATACATTCATGCTTTACAAATTTAATAACACTATAAATTAAATTTCTATTGTGAGTCCACCCATCAGGTCAGTTGTTTGTTCTGTTGTAGTGAAGCACGAGGCCAAGTGCAGTGTATGCAAGATGTTGCCAATTGTTGGCTTCAGGTAAGTATTTGTTACACTGTTTGAAGATTCGGTCAGTTTAACTCTAATGTCTTAGAAGAATGTTGTATATACGGAGAAGTGTGTTGTTATTTTGATTATCTAATGATCAACAGTTACTGGTACTAATCTGTAAATTGAACTTGTTATGTCAGGTAACATTGTGTGGCTCTTGTTGTCAGGTAACATTGTGTGGCTCTTGTTGTCAGGTAACATTGTGTGGCTCTTGTTGTCAGGTAACATTGTGTGGCTCTTGTTGTCAGGTAACATTGTGTGGCTCTTGTTGTCAGGTAACATTGTGTGGCTCTTGTTGTCAGGTAACATTGTGTGGCTCTTGTTGTCAGGTAACATTGTGTGGCTCTTGTTGTCAGGTAACATTGTGTGGCTCTTGTTGTCAGGTAACATTGTGTGGCTCTTGTTGTCAGGTAACATTGTGTGGCTCTTGTGAAATGACGAATTCAGAATTTAAATCTTTTTGAGATGTGTAGATGGGGAAGTGTTGGAAGTACAGTTGGGATGTGAATGAATTGTGTTGTTTGCTTTCTGTCATTGTCTCCTCGTGACACTCAGTGTATGTTCCAGGTACAGATGTCTCAAGTGTTTCAACTACGACCTGTGTCAACACTGTTTCTTCACAGGCCGAGTGAGCAAGAAACACAAGAGTCGCCACCCGACACAGGAGTACTGTCTCGCGGTGAGTCCTCTCTCTCACCCTCCCTCTCTTCCTCTCTCTCTTCCTCTCTCTCACTCTCCCTCCCTCTCTCTCTCACTCTCCCACTCCCTCTATCTCCGTCTCTCTCACACTCTCCCCCCTCTCTCTCACTCTCCCCCCTCTCGCTCTCACTCTCCCTCCCTCTCACTCTCCCTCCCTCTCACTCTCCCTCTCTCTCACTCTCCCTCCCTCTCTCTCTCTCCCTCTCTCTCCCTCTCTCTCCCTCTCTCTCCCTCTCTCTCTCTCTCCCTCTCTCTCTCCCTCCCACTCTATCCCCCTCTCCTTCCACCCTCTCTCTCCGTCTCCCGCTCCCTCCCCCACTACCATTGGGAAGTGATATTAATTAGGGACCCTGTTCTGTCACTGCACAACCCCAAAAACAACCCATTTCATTGTGACATAACATACTGACCTACATTACAACATGAGGTGTAGTTGGAACGAGTAAGTTAACTGACAGGTTCACGAACTGTACATAACATTGACAAATTATATTGCACTTGTCAGTGCTTTATGCAATAAAAGTTGAAATTTCCCCAGGGCCACATTTGTATAAAGGTCTTTGTCCTGGTGAAGTTGTTTAGTGTAAAGTCATTATTCGTTGGCGCAGATAAGTAGGTGTGATTAAAAACAGATATGTCTTAGTTCCTGCTCTCATTACACTTTTCAAAGGTTCATGAATGGAACTTGTCATAATTTCCAAACAATGACATCGGCAATACACTGATAACAAGTTTGAAACATCAGTCGGTACACCTACTTCAGAGAGTGCAACATAGCTAAAATCTAAAAAAAATATTATTTCATGTTGTGTCTGTTTTTGGACACATGTTATGTTTATGTGCAAGAATATGTACAGTACATAATGACTGGGTCGTTTTGGACAACAACAATAATTATTTAAATTTTAAGAATTTAATTTGTTAACCGTCCGAACACATACTATAATTACGATATGTTGCGAACCGTTGCAGCCTGTCACCTTTAGCTGTTTAGGGATACAAGAAACAAACATGTGTTCCAGGCATCTGTGAAGGAGGATACAAAGGCATTTATACGGACGATACGGAACAACCTAAACAAGAAGCATAGGCACAGGAAGAAGACCCACTACCTGCCGATCTATGGCACTGACCAGCCGTACAGACCCGACGAGTTGTGAGTCACACCTTACTATGGTCGTTGTTGCAGAGTCTCGCACCTTACTATGGTCATTGTTGCAGAGTCTCACACCTTACTATGGTCGTTGTTGCAGAATCTCACACCTTACTATGGTCATTGTTGCACAGTCTCACACCTTACTATGGTCATTGTTGCAGAATCTCACACCTTACTATGGTCATTGTTGCACAGTCTCACACCTTACTATGGTCATTGTTGTACAGTCTCACACCTTACTATGGTCATTGTTGTACAGTCTCACACCTTACTATGGTCGTTGTTGTGCAGTCTCGCACCTTACTATGGTTGTTGTTGCACAGTCTCACACCTTACTATGGTTGTTGTTGCGCAGTCTCGCACCTTACTATGGTCGTTGTTGCACAGTCTCACACCTTACTATGGTCGTTGTTGTGCAGTCTCGCACCTTACTATGGTCGTTGTTGCATGGTCTCACACCTTACTATGGTCATTGTTGCGCAGTCTCACACCTTACTATGGTCGTTGTTGCACAGTCTCACACCTTACTATGGTCGTTGTTGCGCAGTCTCACACCTTACTATGGTCATTGTTGCACAGTCTCACACCTTACTATGGTCGTTGTTGCACAGTCTCACACCTTACTATGGTCGTTGTTGTGCAGTCTCGCACCTTACTATGGTCGTTGTTGCATGGTCTCACACCTTACTATGGTCATTGTTGCGCAGTCTCACACCTTACTATGGTCGTTGTTGCACAGTCTCACACCTTACTATGGTCGTTGTTGCGCAGTCTCACACCTTACTATGGTCGTTGTTGCGCAGTCTCACACCTTACTATGGTCGTTGTTGCACAGTCTCGCACCTTACTATGGTCGTTGTTGCACAGTCTCGCACCTTACTATGGTCGTTGTTGCACAGTCTCGCACCTTACTATGGTCGTTGTTGCGCAGTCTCGCACCTTACTATGGTCATTGTTGCGCAGTCTCGCACCTTACTATGGTCGTTGTTGCGCAGTCTCGCACCTTACTATGGTCGTTGTTGCAGTCTTGCACCTTACTATGGTCGTTGTTGCGCAGTCTCACACCTTACTATGGTCGTTGTTGCACAGTCTCGCACCTTACTATGGTCGTTGTTGCACAGTCTCACACCTTACTATGGTCGTTGTTGCGCAGTCTCGCACCTTACTATGGTCGTTGTTGCACAGTCTCACACCTTACTATGGTCGTTGTTGCACAGTCTCACACCTTACTATGGTCGTTGTTGCACAGTCTCACACCTTACTATGGTCGTTGTTGCACAGTCTCACACTTTACTATGGTCGTTGTTGCACAGTCTCTAGGTGGAATAATAAAGAAACATCACTATGGTACCCCAGGGGACTGTTTCACTAAGATTGTCAGCTCATAAAAGTCCATCATTAAACAGAATCCATTGTTCAATTTACGGAGCCTTTTCAAAATGTAAGAAGACACCACTGTATCACTGAGGACACTATGTGACACACCAGCAAGTGTCCTAGTGGTGCATCATGAAGTGTCCTAGTGGTATAAGGTGAAGCACAATACTGGGCCACAAAAGGAGGTCACGGACACCAAAAACAAAAGTGCAAAAAACAAAAAGTGCTTAAAATAAATGAAAAACTGTCTTAGATGGTAGTCAAGATACATCTACACCTAAAATTAAAGACAAAGATAAGATCTCTTTACTCACTGTTATGTGGCGCTATGCCAAGTGTACGTAGTCAAAGTTGATGATGTAAGTTACATGATGTCTTTTAACTAAAGTGAGAATGTGAAACCCTTCAGAAATCAAAATTTGCTTGACAGATGTATGCTAGTACCTCATCAGAATCCAACCAAGACTTTTTTAATGTTAAGACTGATCAGAGCACTCTGGACGTGAAATGGTGGACACTGTAACTTACGTTATCCACCACATTGTCCACAAAATTTTTTTTTTTTAAACAATAAACAGGCAGGATGTGTTTTTTGTATCTCTTCTTTCTTCATGGGTCCACAAAGAAGCTTGTTATGGAGCAAAATATAGCGTAAGTTACAGGATACCAATCTGGCCCAGTACTGTGTGACTCTACTTATATTTATCAGTATTTATTGCTGAGCAAACTAAATGTTAAAGAGCAAAATCTGGCTTAGAAGCTCAAGAATATTAATGAAATGGTTCCCAGGAAGAAGTCTCAATAAAGATAAAGATGTAAACCTAGTTTTACCCATACACGTGAAAAGATTCATCTCACTGGTGGGTTCAAACAATTGACTCTTTTTTATATTTCGCAGTTGGTTGGTTTTGTTTTGTTATTTTTGGCAGCTTTCAGCTGTCTCTTTCAGACAAACTACTGCTAGATAGGCCAAACCACTGACACCACTCGCAGTAACAACTGACTCCGGTGGTGCCATCTGGTGGTAGCCAGTCCGACGAAGATGGCAGAAAACTGATGAGATGCAACTGGAAAAACAAGTAAATTTGATCGTAAAATAAAAAAAAAATTATACAAAGTTTTTCCCAGCATATATAAGAAACCTACAACTTGGACAGCAGTCTTTTGCCATGGACAGCAGTCTTTGGCCATGGACAGCAGTCTTTGGCCATGGACAGCAGTCTTTGGCCACAGTGCTGGCTGTGTGGCACATCTCTGTACAAACTGAGACGACAGGAGGAATGGGATGACTGTGGGCCATTGTTCTCCTACACACAGTTCTCTCTGTTGCAGCATTGAGCAGCCCAGAGATACCCAGACCAGGCTAGATGACTTGTCTGCCAAACAGGCACAGACGTCATCTTCTCCAAGGATATCTAAATGTCTCCAGACAGATATCGCTGGCAAAAATATACAGGTTAATATTGAATCTTTTATAATGTGCTACAGCCATAATACTGAAAGATTAATAATTTTATATAAAAGGTAAATGATGAACAAGATTAATTTTGTTCTTTTATTTATGGTGATTATACGAGTGGAGGTGAGACTACACTGGTGTTAGTAGTAATTCTAACTAACAATATTTGCCACATAGTGACAGTTAATCAAAATATATTTACTAAAAAAGCACAAACTTAGAAATTTTTATTTATTGAATTGAATTGATATGCTGGCGTACACATAATTAGGCTATTTGTCTACATCATGTTATTTGAAGCTATGTCAAGTTATGATAACTTGAAGTGTAGCAATTTTAATTCTTATGAAGTAATATCGGTAAACATGTTAGTAAATAGTGCACATCTCCACATACTGTATATAATCACAATAGTCATAAAGTTATTGCAGTAGCATGTATTTTGAAGTTTTAGATTTTATAAGAGAAGAAAGTGTGAGTCAGGCAGAGAAGTGTTGTCACACGTGTGTTGTATTTGCCAGGATGCTGGCGGAGTGAGAGATGGTGGGGAGATGGAGGCCATCATCTACCAGCTGGAGGATGAGAACAGGTACGCACCAGTTAGACCAGTACTATACTCACAACCAGAAAATTGTCCCGTGTCACTGAAATCTCACATTCTTAATAACGCTGTTTGCATGTTTTAATACATTGTCTGGTCTCTTACCGACTCGTGTGACATGCTCTGGCCTTAGAGAAGTTTACACAGCACAGATAAGACGCACTGTTTTTGACATAGGCATTTTTGTTACGAGATTTGGATTGTGCAGTCTGTTTTTGTAAGTACTTCACTCAAAACAACTTTTCTAACAGTCTGTTTGCACAAATTTGACTGAATAGGTGTTAGAGATCTAGTACATAGATATCTTACAGAAAAACGACATAAATCCTTAGGACATGCTATTTGTGCTCCCACCAGTGTAATCTTAGCAGGCAATAATACAATTCATAATAGACTTGGAAAATATTGTCGCCAGCTGGTGGAAGCATTATGGCATTGTTTGCGTTAGCATTCCAAAGAAGTCACTGGTGGGATGCGTTGTTAAGGTGACATGTGGACTTGGGATGTGCATGCAACATACGTAACATTGTGTCCGCTGGCAGGACAAGATGCTGCTCTGACACTTGGTGCAGGGAACTCACAGATGTCGTGTGACATGTTAACTGCTGCTTCTTTCACGGTTGGTTCTGTAAGGCAGCCACGAGCAGGGGCCACTCTTGTCATTCATCTATCTATCTGTCACGTCACATATAGCCTAGCAAAGTCCATCAAGTCATCAAAAATGCACACAATTAGTCTCGGACACTACGTAAAATTACCATTACAAAATTAACTAGCAAAAATGTATCGCCGCCATCTTAGATGGTCGCCTTGCCTGTAGGGTGTGTGACTCTATAACCCTTGCCTTCAGGGCCTTGTGACCCTTGCCTCCGTGACATGTGACCTATGATCCTTGCCTCTATGATGTGTGACCCTTGTTTGCAGGGAGTTGTTGGATGAGTTGGAGCGCACTCAGAGTCGGTCGTACGCGTCCCACCGGTCGTCTCCGACGGGCTCTGACGGCTCTAGAGACTGGCTCCAGGAGGAGAACGAGCGACTGGCAGCGAGACAGGAGGTGCTGGAGGCCCACAACAGACAGCTGGAGGAACAGCTCCACCGGCTCCAGCAGCTCGTCAAGGAGGTAACACCACACGTATAACTGTAATCGAGCTAGTGTGTGCATGCGTGCGCACGCGTGTGTGTAAACAGAAACATATTAATGATGGTGTGGGTGGGAGGGTGGGTGGGTGGTGGTGTCTGTGGGTGTTTGTGTGGAAGGGAATGTTAACATTTTCCTCAGGCGCCAACTTTCGGGGATTACTCTATGACTCTTCAGAAGAAATATAACACCTTATTTTTAAGAAATTTGTCGTTGGTTAAGGGTTCTTACTCGTTTTAGCATCCATACTACATGTTAAGAGGACGTAAATCGATTGTTCCTAATGTTATGTGCATTTCCTGCGATTGTTCCCAGGATCACAAATCAGTTGAGTATGTTTTATATAACTAATGTTAATGCAAAAAAGTGTTTCAAATTTTATCGTAGCATACATCATTTACGAATACTCTGGGAAACTGTTTATGTGCAGTAAGACATCCTGATGATGTGTTTCTGTGCAGCGAGACATCCTGATGTCATGTGTTTATGTCCAGAGGGACGTCCCGATGTCATGTGTTTATGTCCAGAAAGACATCCTGATGTCATGTGTTTATGTCCAGAGAGACGTCCTGATGTCATGTGTTTATGTCCAGAGAGACGTCCTGATGTCGTGTTTATGTCCAGAGAGACGTCCTGATGTCGTGTTTATGTCTAGAGAGACGTCCCGATGTCATGTGTTTATGTCCAGAGGGACGTCCCGATGTCATGTGTTTATGTCCAGAAAGACATCCTGATGTCATGTGTTTATGTCCAGAGAGACATCCTGATGTCATGTGTTTATGTCCAGAGAGACGTCCTGATGTCGTGTTTATGTCCAGAGAGACGTCCTGATGTCGTGTTTATGTCTAGAGAGACGTCCTGATGTCATGTGTTTATGTCCAGAGGGACGTCCCGATGTCATGTGTTTATGTCCAGAAAGACATCCTGATGTCATGTGTTTATGTCCAGAGAGACGTCCTGATGTCATGTGTTTATGTCCAGAGAGACGTCCTGATGTCGTGTTTATGTCCAGAAAGACATCCTAATGTCGTGTTTATGTCTAGAGAGACGTCCTGATGTCATGTGTTTATGTCCAGAGAGACATCCTGATGTCGTGTTTATGCCCAGAGAGACGTCCTGATGTCATGTGTTTATGTCCAGAGAGACGTCCTGATGTCATGTGTTTATGTCCAGAGAGATGTCCTGATGTCACCGGTGCTTGCCCCAAGTGTCACACCGTCACCATGCTACAGACTCCCCCCGGAGTCATCGAGTGCTCTGGCCACGCCCTACCCCCTGCCACCCGCGTACGGCAGACTGGTGGCACCACCTACACGCAGCACCCCGATCGTGGCCGGCTCGGCTCCAGGTTGTCTAACACAGACACCAGGGGGAATCTCAGAAATATCGAACATATTGCCACCGGGTAATCGCTCAGGTCATGTTACAACGACCGACATGTCACCTGGTGGAGGATCACAGAACTATGTTCTAGACGATGAAACGACTCGTGGATTGACTGATCCGACGCTAGGACGCACGCGGTTCTCTTTGCCTTCGCCGCAGAGCTCTCATCGCTTCCAGGACGAGGAGGCGGAGCTTCAAGAGATGATTGACAAGTTGGACGCGGTTTATCCAGATGACATGTCACATTCCAGTAAGTGAACATTTGGCCTTGTCTTGCACTTTAACTCCCTCCTCCAGTTGATTTAGACTCACAAATCGGGTTAATTTATGTTCCGTTGTTTAGTGTGTGAATAGTCAGTATTACTATGTATTAACATGTTAGTCAATTGTGCAGTCATTTAGAAAAGAATGCCTAATATGGTATCGCCCATAATTTTGTTACAATCGCCTGATGAATTGACTAAGATTGTATGATCACATAACTTGCAAAAGGGTGAATAGTGTTATGTCATAGTGTTTTTGAGGAGGGTGTTTTAATCGTTGATGAAGTAAAATTATGACTTAGCAATGGTACTCGTAATGTCTTCATCCTATTTCTAGGTTCTAGTTGTTTCCAGTACTCAGCAGCATTCTAGTAACTAGTCTGTATTATATACAAGACTAGTTACATGCCCCCCTATGCCATTCTATGCAAGAATGGCATAGGGGGGCGCGCGATAGTGTAGTGGTTAGCACATCCGCCTGACATGCCGGCGCCCCGAGTTCGAAACCCGAACCGGGCAGGTATGGTATATTTGGTGTAAAAACCTGGCTCTCAACATTGGGGACTGTGTATCCCTCGTGACTCGGAGATCACGTTAATGTCGGTCCCGTCTCAATTTGGGACGTAAAAGAACCACTGACGACGACAAGCACCCTGGCAGTGACCACCCTCAGTGCCAGCATAGAAAGGTCGGCTTGGCGATAATGTTCTGAAAAAGGCTGACTAGTTGAATGAGACCTCATAAGATCACTGTAACCACAATATATACAGACTAGTCAGTTAATAGAACGTTGCCGAGTGCTGGAAACAACTAGAACTAGAATACATGGCTATTACAATGTAAAGGTCTTACGGGTCTCATTCTAGTAACTAGTCTGTATTATATACATGGCTATTACAATGTAAAGGTCTTACGGGTCTCATTCTAGTAACTAGTCTGTATTATATACATGGCTATTACAATGTAAAGGTCTTACAGGTCTCATTCTAGTAACTAGTCTGTATTACATACATGGCTATTACAATGTAAAGGTCTTACGGGTCTCATTCTAGTAACTAGTCTGTATTATATACATGGCTATTACAATGTAAAGGTCTTACGGGTCTCATTCTAGTAACTAGTCTGTATTAAATACATGGCTTTTACAATATAAAGATCTTACGGGTCTCATTCAACTAGTCAGCCATTTTCAGAACATTGTCTCCAAATGTGGTCACTGCCAGGGAGTTATTACATCCCAAAATTTATTTATTGCTGAACTCTCCAAGCAGCAAGAATGCGTGTAAATTCCTGCCCTTAGGTTCAAACCTTGAATTGCTGTGGAATGCCATAAATCTCATTGATGCACATTTCTTCCTCAGCTTATGAAACGAATGGTACAATGGATGAGATGTATCGAGCAGCCGGGCGCATCGGGGAGGCGTTCTCGGAGTTTGTCGCTCCCACTACCAGGACAGGTAAGTGTAGTTTCACAACACTCATTGTCACTCCCACTGCCAGGACAGGCAAGTGTAGTTTAACAACACTCATTGTCGCTCCCACTGCCAGGACAGGCAAGTGTCGTTTCACAACACTCATTGTCGCTCCCACTGCCAGGACAGGCAAGTGTAGTTTCACAACACTCATTGTCGCTCCCACTGCCAGGACAGGCAAGTGTAGTTTCACAACACTCATTGTCGCTCCCACTGCCAGGACAGGCAAGTGTCGTTTCACAACACTCATTGTCGCTCCCACTGCCAGGACAGGCAAGTGTAGTTTCACAACACTCATTGTCGCTCCCACTGCCAGGACAGGCAAGTGTAGTTTCACAACACTCATTGTCGCTCCCACTGCCAGGACAGGCAAGTGTCGTTTCACAACACTCATTGTCGCTCCCACTGCCAGGACAGGCAAGTGTAGTTTCACAACACTCATTGTCGCTCCCACTGCCAGGACAGGCAAGTGTAGTTTCACAACACTCATTGTCGCTCCCACTGCCAGAACAAGCAAGTGTAGTTTCACAACACTCATTGTCGCTCCCACTACTAGGACAGGCAAGTGTAGTTTCACAACACTCATTGTCGCTCCCACTACCAGGACAGGCAGGTGTAGTTTCACAACACTCATTGTCGCTCCCACTGCCAGGACAGGTAAGTGTAGTTTCACAACACTCATTGTCGCTCCCTCTGCCAGGACAGGCAAGTGTAGTTTCACAACTCATTGTCGCTCCCACTGCCAGGACAGGCAAGTGTAATTTCACAACACTCATTGTCACTCCTGCTGCCAGGACAGGCAAGCGTAGTTTCACAACACTCATTGTCACTCCCGCTGCCAGGACAGGCAAGCGTAGTTTCACAACACTCATTGTCACTCCCGCTGCCAGGACAGACAAGTGTAGTTTCACAACACTCATTGTCACTCCCACTGCCAGGACAGGCAAGTGTAGTTTCACAACACTCATTGTCACTCCCGCTGCCAGGACAGGCAAGTGTAGTTTCACAACACTCATTGTCACTCCCACTGCCAGGACAGGCAAGTGTAGTTTCACAACACTCATTGTCACTCCCACTGCCAGGACAGGCAAGTGTAGTTTCACAACACTCATTGTCACTCCTACAAGACAGGTAAATGTAATTTCACAGCATTCATTCTTAACTTGACTGTGCAGATTTAATTTCAACAACCTTCCCGTGATAAAAACTTTATTTGTCTAATGATAAGTCATTATCAGAGTCTTTAAAAAAAAATTTAAAACCATCGTGTGAATTCATTCGTCATGAAGATGGAAGATATTGTCTGATTAATTCATCATTATTATACTACAATATGATGGCTATGTAAATATGTAATGCTAATTAAACCTGCAAATTTATGTTGGCTGTTTTGTTCTGGGACAAGATGTATTCGATACTAGATTGTTATTGGAGACCATTTGCAACAAATGTGTTTCATGTATGATAATTACAATGATATATTTGTAGTGTATTTGATCAGTCTTATCATATTAATATATTGGTATTTGTAGTGTATTTGATCAATCTTATATTAATATATTGGTATTTCATTAAGTTCTTTGTTGTTTTCTATCGAACAGACAACATTTGATGAAGTTGGTAAGTGGTGAATACGTGTTTACATTTTGTTATGTTCATCACATTGCAATCACTGAGTATTGAATGTTGTATGCTAGAAACATTGTAGTTACCCCCACTCTGTGTAGTTACCCCCACCCTCTGTAATTTGAATATGATTTCCTTTCTGGTTAGTAGTGTTTTTGTTACAGCGATGTTTAATTTTACTACCTGGTGTTTATTTGTCTGTGTTTTCATCAGTGTGTTGACAACTTTGCACACTGATTTCAGATTGCCTAATAAACACTGTGTTTTGAGCTCAGCTTCTCAAGGATTTGGGCACGATTGAAGTCTTTTCATTATTTACATTGCACGGTGCACATCATACATTGTGGCATGACCTATCAATTTACATTTTTGGCACGTGTCAAATGATTACTAGTTTATGAAGAAAAGTGACTTGCTACATTTGGACAACTTTTAGTTGCCTTTATCAGGAACTTGATACAAACATTTCATACGGGAACATCAAGCATGACCTGCCATTCACAATACATTCCTGCAGCAAGGTGCATTGTAGCACAGCGTAAGAACGTCAGACTCTCAACTGAGAGAACCTGGTTTTGAATTTTGAAGCTTGGCCAATTTCGTTCACTCCACGTTGCCTCAGTGTAAATGAGCACTTGGCTATATGTGTACAAAGTCTTTGTGTAGTAATTGCAGTGTGCTTGGATGCTTTCCAGAGAAGTCAAGATTGTGTTTGATTGAACAGGTCTGCCACGGGGGGTGAAGTGTAAAGGACTCGTCAGTAATAATACTTGACTGTTTTGAATGCAGATTTCTTTCCTGAGAATACACAACATTTGGATGTTTTCTTTGCCTAGGTTCGCTTCAACAGGAGAGAAACAAGGATGGAGACATGAAGGAAGCCGTATGTTCACCCCACGCTTCCGATTCTATCTGCCCTTCAAAAGAGGGTCAACCAAACGGAAACACAACTGATAACAGTTGTTCAAGTGAGAATCCAGTTGTCAGAGACGATGCATTGAGGATACATTCAGCAAACCTCAGCTCTAAGGATACATCCATTTCTCGCTGTGATGACTCATCTGAACATAAACCTTCGGATAAATAGGCAGAGCAGAACTTTGGTAGAAATGAGTGCATAATCAAAATATTGGTAGACTTGTCTTGTGATGTTAAGCATTTGATGCAAAGACTAGACTGGTGCTTCATGTTTCCTCATAGCAGTCCTAAAAACAGGGTTATTTGATTGGTTGCTTTCTAGAATGAATCAAAATAATAGTTATAGTAGTTATAGTATCATTTAGCATGTCTGACAGTGTTGTTCCACTTGATCTCTAAGATACCCAGTTGATGGTGTTTACATGTCATGTAATGCTGTTTTATTTATTCAGCCTAATGTTAGATATATTTTTTGTATTTATGTAATTGTGTTTGCGAGCACATTGTCGTGCACATAGGAAATACTTGTTTGTTTTGACTGTACATATATAAATACATGTCTTATACAGTTGTCTGCAACTGTACGTGTACTGACAACTGTATAAAACTATGTAGCACCTTGATCTCATTCTTCTTAAAGATGCAGTCATACATTAAGGTAGCAGCCTATCTGTGTGTTGCCCGTTCTACACTAGCATGCCTACATCATCATTGCGAGCCAGGTATGTTAGTTAACTACACTACCCCTGGCAGATATCCTACCTCATCATTGTGAGCCAGGTATGTTAGTTAACTACATTACCCCTGGCAGATATCCTACCTCATCATTGCCAGCCAGGTATGTTAGTTAACTACACTACCCCTGGCAGATATCCTACCTCATCATTGTGAGCCAGGTATGTTAGTTAACTACACTACCCCTGGCAGATATCCTACCTCATCATTGCGAGCCAGGTATGTTAGTTAACTACATTACCCCTGGCAGATATCCTACCTCATCATTGCCAGCCAGGTATGTTAGTTAACTACACTACCCCTGGCAGATATCCTACCTCATCATTGCGAGCCAGGTATGTTAGTTAACTACACTACCCCTGGCAGATATCCTACCTCATCATTGCGAGCCAGGTATGTTAGTTAACTACACTACCCCTGGCAGATATCCTACCTCATCATTGCGAGCCAGGTATGTTAGTTAACTACACTACCCCTGGCAGATATCCTACCTCATCATTGCGAGCCAGGTATGTTAGTTAACTACACTACCCCTGGCAGATATCCTACCTCATCATTGCGAGCCAGGTATGTTAGTTAACTACACTACCCCTGGCAGATATCCTACCTCATCATTGCGAGCCAGGTATGTTAGTTAACTACATTACCCCTGGCAGATATCCTACCTCATCATTGCCACCCAGGTATGTTAGTTAACTACACTACCCCTGGCAGATATCCTACCTCATCATTGCGAGCCAGGTACGTTAGTTAACTACACTACCCCTGGCAGATATCCTACCTCATCATTGTGAGCCAGGTATGTTAGTTAACTACACTACCCCTGGCAGATATCCTATGCAATGTATGGAAGTGCCCTAAATCAGCTGTACTTTGTCCCAGTAACTGACCGTGCTGGTTGCAATCGTCCACCGGTGGTGCGGGAACGAAATTCATATTGCGAGGGTACCGTAGCTTCAGCACCACCGACAAATTTTTGTCACTGCATATTTTCACATCTTCCTTCTTGTGGCTGCCTTGGTTGGCTCAACTGTGACATCGAAAGACGGGGGGTGCTGTTGGGAATGTGTTTCCGCTGTGCCGCCTATTACTGGGGGGGGGGGGGGCAGAAAACCATGTCTACCCTCCAACTGCACACACCTTTCACAGTAGACAAAATACACATCGTCTCATAAAATTTAGATGTCCACCCATCATTGACACTCACATTTAATTGGGGGGCAATGTCTGTCCCTGGAGAAATTCTGGGGGGCAGCTACCCCCCCCTGCTCCTCCACCTTTGCTGTACACTGCCCATGCCTCACTCATATCAAACGGCGACTTCAGGAATCCGAATATCCAGACAGTTCATTCATGTTACGATTTCTAATAATTACTTCTACTTACCGAACATTACATGTGACATCAGCCACAATTGGCTAAAACCTAAATCACTTATTCTATAATGGCAATGATGACTGGATAACAGGCTCAGCTTATTTTCAGCGTTTGGATCTGCCAGGTGGTGGTAGTAATCAACAGCATCTCCTGGTGTGTGAGAAAGTACCCCACTGCTGGTGCCTTCCTACCTGTGTGCTAGCCTCCTTCCTGCTCCCACCCCCCCCCCCTCCACATCCTCTACCCACTCCTGTCCCCTAGTGTGAACCCTTCCTGCCCAACTCCTTGTGTGCAGTACAATTTGGGAACATATAATGGGTAGTCGTTGCCGAAGTCTCAGTTCAGACGACTAAAAAGTTCATAGTTTGTGTGTCAGTGCGTGCGTGTGTGCGTGCGTGAAAGGAATTAACATGATTCCCGACAAACAAATTTCAACTTCCAACAATTCTACCTGTGGTCGATAATAAACCGAGTTTCAAAATATCCACACACAAAAGACAGCAACAACAGTTCTATAGACATTTATTATTACTTGGCGTTTTAGAAAAGCACGGTCCATATAGCATATGAATTTTAATAAAATTAGTTCTCTGCTTCCGTGAAACACCTACACTACAGTGGCTTAATTTATAAATAATCCCAAAAAACATATCTGCAGTGCATGCACAGCCAATTGTGTGGCAGTGAAGAGGCGAATTAGTCATCAGACTAAGGAAACGAGCCACAACAGGAGCTTGAGCAAGAGTGATGGCCTAGACAAACTATTGATACACATCGCATATGCATGGCCACTGTTGTAGCAGTTGTATATCGTAGCCAACAGCAAAAGCATAAAAATGTCACTGCTGTCCGGCTATTATGTCAAAATACTCAACTCTATCATAGTATATGCAGACCTATACTATCTGGCCTCGTTAGCATCATTAATGTGAAGTATGAGCAATGAACGAATACATGAGACTAGACACAATGTCGACTGCCAATGGTCACTAGATCTCCACGTTCCGAGTCCCCACTTAGAACGTATCGAGCTAGTGAAGGCTGTCGCAGTCTCATCCTCTCTCTCACTTTATCACAGCAGCGGAATGTTAACTAATGAAAGAAGCTTACGTTCTCATTCAAGTCAGACCAGAGTGCAATAATTTACATCACCATGGCAACAAACGAAAGTCGACTGGCAAACCTATGTAGCCGCTGGCAAAAACATGGCCGCAGGCGAGATTCAAAAAGCGTGCATTTTTACCATGGAGTACAAAACTAAAGTGCTTGTGACTAAACTATGCACATCCAGTTAGTTTGGATGGAGTTTAAATGCTACCATTTGCTATTTTTGGGAAATCATTAGTCAACCACAAAAAAACTTGATAAACAATAATTAACAAAGCCATGTTCCAAAAAACTTGACACAACATTACAACATATGAAAGTTTAACAGAATAATAAATGTACTGAAAAACAAACTCCATCTACAGTTGACCCTAACAAGACACGTCTTCAAGAGACATTCCACACCGTTGTATGGTACCGAACCAATATCAATATATTCCACGAACTGCATGAAAAACATACAAACATACATACAACTTGGTAAAATATCTTCTCCAAACAAGTCTGTTTCATGCTGTTATTTACAACTTGTATGTACATAAACGAATCAACACCAGGTTGATTTAGAAAGCGAAAAATTAGTCATTACGGGGTGCATTGCGGTTTCAACAGAGAGGCAATGCAGTTTGAAATCATTCCATTTTGCACATCGCAAATATACAACTGGCAACCATTGGTAACGAGAGGCAAGCGCAAGTTTTTGGAAAGGTCATCTTTCCAAGATTCCACGATATCGGCACACACAACTGTCATAGAGAATGAGAATAAACAATGTTTCACGGACACATTAACACCAGTAGATTTATGTAGCGTATGACACACATCGCAACGATTCACTGGCATGTCGCTGTTGTTGCCTCACTTTGGTATCTTCGGCTTGCGCAGTGCCGAAGTGCGTGGAATTTTAGTCAGAGTTGTAGTGCGTGCAGTGGCACTAGGTGGCACTGTGAGCGTGCGTAGTTGCGTCTGATGGGTCTGGTAGGTGACGGTCGTGGTTGGGCGACCTCCGACTGTTCGCGTCTCGGTCTTCATTGTCGTGAACACTTCTGGTTCACTCGTCTCGGAGACATCACTACCAGCGACACTCGGTGGCCGACTGCTGCGACTGCTCGCCCGACTGCTTGGTCGACTCGTGCTGGCTGGGGACGGCAGGAACACAAGTCATGTCAATGGTTGAGTACAAGCTTGTAAACGATGTAAGAAGTGTGAGCTTACTTAGGGATCATCTCAGAACACTGATGTCCGATATCAAATGAAATCAATTTCATCTGGCCTTAGCCCCTCACCGTCAAACGAAAGTTTGTTAATATTAATATGATGATATCGATATATTAATAGTATCGGTCTGAAGCATAAACTATTGGTGTCCGATGCCAGGCAAAGCTGCCTATGATCCCCTTCCTCCAAATGAAAGCAATTTTGTCTTATATCGGACATTAACTTTCTGAGATGATCCCTTAATCAACTTAATTTGTTATTCACAACAAGCAATGGACTTGGGACTAAAGAGGTTCAGAACTTTTTACATAGTTTTCCTCACAAGAAATCTAGTTCTGTCCTCAGATGTTTTGTCTGAATTTTGTCTTCTATGGTAGACAAATGTCTGATGAAAGGCAATTCTGACAAAATATCCATGAAGGTAAAAAACAGGTAAAAACTATAAAAAAAATCATATTCCAAGAAACCAAAATGCATTTAACTGCTTTGCTACGTTGAACATCACCCTCTTTCTGCTATTAGTTTGTAGGTGGTCTATAGGGTGTCTTCCACATGCCAGGATATGTTTCACTACCCTGCATCAACCACTTAGAACACCTCTACTATAATGTATCAGTTTGAAAATTTACACAAAACATCCCAGTTGCGCTACATTTGACTGGTTGCGAGTTAGGATCTTAAAGTACATTTTAGCGGTATGGAGTTATGAACATCATGTGAAAGGACAACATTTCAGTTTTACAGTGATATCAGTGTCGTCTGTGTGTGTGCAGTGTGTCACTGAGACACGGGTGGTTGAACTGGCCTATCCGAAAAAGTCAACTTTGAAACAGACAAATTAGGTATTTATGTTTGCAACCACCACCATTCAACAAAAATCACATCAAAACACTTTTAAGAGAATAATTTCAAATTGCATTATTAAAACTGGTAGTAAATTTATTGTTTCTAAAAGAATGCAAAAAAAAAGAAAATCGATACTTTCACTACTGTGAATGTAGTTCGGCTTTTTCTCAGTGTTGTGAAATGTTGCCAGGTATACTGCATGAACCCTAATAATGCCTTCACGACATCACCTGTAGCAACAGTTACTCCACTCACCTGGACTGTGTAGCTCCTGTGTCATGCCAGTCCTTGGTCGCGCTCCGATGCCCGTTGACCTTGGGGTCATGATCTGCCTGACCTCTGTGTCCAGACTCATCCGTGAGCGCGGAGTCTGCCGCCAGGGGGTGCCATATTGCGTCTTCTCACGAATCTACACCCAAAATTAATGCATTAAATACATGGAAAACTTGTGTATTTAAAATTAAACCGGAAATTATGAGTGTGTGTTGAGAAAGGTCAAATACAAATTAACAGAACGCTTAAATTATATCTGGTGTTGATGTATTTTAAACAAAGCCATTGATCTGCTCTAATTGGAGTTTTATTATTTCCACAAACTCACTCATTTATTTTGACCGAATAAATATAATACAATCAACATATAAACAAAAATAAATGGTCACGGACTCTCATTAAGTACGTCGCTAAGATGGGAACCACCTCTATTTTAGTCAAACACTTGAAAATAACAATATATAAAAAAAATTGAATAAAATAGACCCACAGAATGTATTGATAATTAAAAAGAACATTTAAAGTTTCTACTTGATTAAAACAAATAGAGCCATTATTTTTTATTTGTTTAACCCAGAGATTCCGTTTACTCAGATTTTGATAATTTCAATTTTTATATATGTTCCATAGATTAACTTAAAATATCATGAAGACACCCACATTCAATACAAAACATGCATCAAATATGTTATCCTGCTGCAGTGTATTTGGTCAAGAAATGTGTGCCCATTCAGCGTGAAATTCATGCAGCTTTTAAATGTGAATATTTAAAGTCGTAAATGAATGAAAAAAAAGAAGTTTGCAAATGGTGTGGAAGCCACTTTCCCTTGGGCTGTCCCAGCAGGGGACAATACAATCAACTCACGTTTTATCTTTCATGACAAGTAGCACATTGTTCATTAACTTTCACAAACATTGAATTAAAAACCTGCACATAAACAACAAATTTCTTAGTGAACACTCATATGTTTTATTCAATTTTACTAATAATAAATAGATTTACGTACACTTAAAATATACATAAAATGGTTTTGTATGAAAAATAGGCTACTTGTCTTAAAAATAGGATACATTATAAACATCAAAGAGGCATTTCCAACCTGATACAAGTGAAGGACAAACCACTACGTCCCAAAACTTATTCTGCTATATAGTTTTGAGGCCAACAAACAACCAACGATTGTAATGTAATGAAATGGAAACATGCTCAGTAACTTCAAAATGTGAAAACAACATGTCTGAAACACAAATCAGAATGTTTGTTTAAAAAATATAAGCAATAATATGTGATAACTGAAACCAACATTAGTTCAAAGAAGACGGTAGAACAGAACGACAACGATGGGAGGGCTGGAATACAATAGAGAATCCGAGTCGTGTCACTGGGATCTCTTACCTGGGCCGACTGAATCCTTCGCGGTATGAGAGACTGGTTCACAAATAACAGTACGTATCACGGTATTAATAGGCTTTCAATCAACAACAGTCTCTTGGTAATGAAGTTGTATACATGGTGTATGTAAGTTGTTAGTTTAATGGTCTATACAATAGTTTCTCTTAAAAGGTATTTGTGATACAAAAGATCATAACAAACCTGAACATAAACAACAAAATTACAAGCAAAATATTTACAGTAGTAGCAAGGTTAATGCTTTGTATTTTGGGAGATATTTAATAAGCCAGATGTGACAAGAATATGTCAAAAAGTAGTTCTGGTCTTTGTGTGCCAACAATGTCTCTCACCTTCATGATTGGTCCACTCGCTGAGCTTGATGAATAACCGCTCCACGAGGTGGCGCTAGTGCTGCCTGACTGTGAACTTGTTGGACTGCGATTCTGTACTTTTGATTTGAACGGAGTCATCGACTGAGCAACGCCATGAGCGAGAATGAACTGTTCCCTCAGTTCTATGTTGGTACGTCCCTTCGCTGCAGCAGAAGAGGGGAGCATGATGCAATCAGGGAGCATGCATTAACTGAAAAAAATAGACTGTACCAAAAGTCCTACGTACAATAACACAATACTAAATAGGAATGTTTTTAATCTAAATATTTCTTTTTTACAGAATAACAAAGACAGCTCATAAATTTGTAATGGAAAGGCTTGCTAAGCTGGGCACTCACTGGCAGCCAATTAGAAATAGCAGCAATATAATCATGACGTGCCAGATATACACCGTGTGCCAAAAATGAGGCATTATCCAGTTGCAACTGAAATTCTTTGACTAAAATACACAACTCTCTAACTACATAAACAGCAGACTGGCAACTTTGAAGTATAGCAGCGATATATACTCATATAAACATGCAGGCATATGTGCAAAATAAACAACTTTGACACGTTTTAGCAGAAACTAACAGAGTAAAGAAGTTAGTACAAAACACAAATGTGCTGTTAGTATGAATATGTGTACAAAGGGCACCAAGACATACAACTGCAGCGCCTCTAGTGGATACAATGACAACACAGTTAGTTCACTTATCTGCCTGTAGGGCTGCACAGACACTGATCTCACATTAGAGAGTTAGAAAAGTATGTTATAAGAGACAGACGCCATCTTGGATGACAACTAGTACAGCATTCAATCTATGTTAATGGTGGGAGCTATTACAATATACGTACATTCAGCCCAAAGAGCAGGCAGTTTCTTAACCAGTAATTTAGAAGGTTTATTTAACATTTTAAATGTATAGATTATAATTGCTGCCTACAAGAAAGGTTGACAAATCACAGTTATGTCAAATTCAACCAAAAAGTATAACCAAATTATTCATAGGCCCATAACATATATTTTACCAACAATAACCACTAAAAGAGGCCTGTAGTGGGTTCACGTAAGACCAGCTTCAGAAAGATAGGTTACTAAGGAAACGGGGGCAGAAATATAACAAGGAGCTGAGCAATGCTCTACTAAGTCAAGGATACTAAGAGAAAACATGCCGTAGAAAGTGGCCACTGACAACAGTGGCAGAGAATTAGTGAGGACTTGAAAGACAGAGAGGAGACAACACTACTGTCTTCAATTAGCTACACATAGTTCCGATACATACAACATTGCACGAGAAACAAGTGCTCTCGTCCAACCAAGAAGTATGGGCACCACAACACAGTGGTCAATGTCTCATGCCATCCCACAATGCACCACAACGGCACAGAACATCCATGTTAATTGCGACCATACTGGGATTGGGGAACGAGGCATTCTTAGAACGAAGTGCTCAACATACTGAGAGCAAGCAAACACCGCCGTTTGATTGCTGCTAAACGTTTCTTTCGCCACGCCCCAACTTGAGAATCAGAAAGAATGTGAAGTGGATGAAACGTATACATAACTAAACTATTATCTAACATGAAAACACCTTAAATAATAAAGTTATAACCAGAATAATTATCTACATAAATAATATTCATACATCATAACATACTCACACAAACCTACATGAATTATACATTCAACGCTATCACGTCAGGTATCATGTTTCTAATTAGCATAAATGTATCAAAATAATGTTGTGTTGCTTTAGCATGCTGACCTATCTAACTAACTGTGGTGTGATATATCATGGGATACAAACAAATGAACAGTCTACAAATACACTATCAGCTGTAAAGAAACCAACAAACTGCGTGACATAAATACACAAAATGATTACCCTTGATTACCAAATAAATGACAACGTAAGGTAACAACAACCATAACATTCAACAGGTTACTCTATTGCAAGATGCAGCCAACCATGACACTGACTAACTAACTAGATGCTCACGGCTCGGCTCGTTGAACATCATGTCTTGAAAAGAACAGAAACAGAACGACTGTAAATAAACCACACACAGAAGACAATCGTGCAAAATTCACACAACACACGTTCACAATAGAATCATGAATCACAGAAGACAGGATTCATACAACAACAGATTGAAACCTGGACTGAAGTAACAACTTGGTTAGAGTTTCTCCAAAGAAAAACACACACTGATAATAGGAACGTACGCCAATCAATTATCACACCCCTGTACAATATTGTGTGCACAACAGTTGTATTATATCTGCACGGATATTGTACAATACACACACAGAAATGTACACGACTCAATGTCAGACTGAATTGCCGAGATAAAGCCTTTAAAGAAGATAGCCTCTAAAAGCTAACCACACTTGGAAAGTCTCTGCTAGTTGCCCTCCTGCAGAGACACCTGGTGGCAAACCAGAGAGTAGAACGTGAGAGAAAGCATGCTCCAGTGGAAGGTCAGCGCCAATGCAAATGAGAAGGAGAGAAATGTTGCATTGGCGACAAATGTCAAAGAGATGTGAAGACTTTGAGCGACACGCACGTGTCACGTTACCCGACGAATCCAGATACACAGCTGTCGCGCGCAACAACAGAAACAAGACTGAATGTCAATGTTGACAACAATAACATGGTGTGACAACAACAGAAACAAGACTGAATGTCAATGCTGACAGCAATAACACTGTGTGACATCAACAGAAACAAGATTGAATGTCAACGCTGACAACAATAACACAGTGTGACAACAGAAACAAGACTGAGTGACATCAACACAAACAAGACTGAATGTCGACGCTGACAACAATAACACTGTGTGACAATAATAGAAACAAAACTGCATGTCAATGCTGACAACAATAACACTGTGTGACAACAACAGAAACAAGACTGAATGTCAAAGCTGACAACAATAACACTGTGACAACAACAGAAACAAGACTGAATGTCAATGCTGACAACAATAACAGTGTGACAATAACATAAACAAGACTGAATGTCAATGCTGACAACAATAACAGTGTGACAACAACAGAAACAAGACTGAATGTCAACGCTGACAACAATAACAGTGTGACAATAACAGAAACAAGACTGAATGTCAACGCTGACAACAATAACAGTGTGACAATAACAGAAACAAGACTGAATGTCAACAAGGACAACAATAACACAGTGTGACAATAACAGAAACAAGACTGAATATTTAAAATGAATGAATCAAGTGTTGACACACAAGGCAGCAAGGTGGTGGTTAACTCATTTGTCCTGAAAATGTATGAGACAACTAAGTTTTGTACGCACTCACTCGCGCGCATACACACATGACGCACCCACAAACACTCTTTCAGACCCGACATTGATATCAAAGCAATTATTAATTATTTACATAAAGTTGAACACCTGCTTTCACAGTGATTGAACAGTGACATGTCCTTCAACACAACCACAGCAGACTTCTCCATTCTGTAGAACAGTGACGTCACGCTGCACACATCACAGATAAACCCTAGACAAAGCAGTAGGAACATGACATTGTTGACAAACTTACCTCGACAAGGATCGTTTTTAACGAGGAACTCGTCCAGTGCCACCCATCCACCACCTACACGCACCATCACGGTGCTACGCAGTATCCTCACCAGGCGGAGCTTCTGCGACTCACCGAACTGCGGACAACAACACAGACTTTATGACCCTGTTATGTTTTACAGCCTCCAGAAAACATTGCTGAAATTATCATGACACTGGCCATCAGCAGTTTGGCAGAGAGAAAGACAACTAACTTAGGAGTGCAGCTGTAGTCATGTCTTGTGTGAGGGTTTGGGGACATGAATTTTTTTTAAATAAAAACATCACAGATACTGCATGCAGTAAAAGCAATCTACATTTACCATGCGTTATTTTCACTGATAAACATGACAATCAGTTCATCATTGCAGGAAACGGTTCAATTCCACGTTGTTTCTTGGTGATCCAACAACACTAACAAGGTATATGAACATTATTATATTGCAAAAATCTTTCCAGAATGTATGCAAATAAAAATCAGCTTTCATTAAAACTAATATACCTGACTGGACATGGCTGAAACCACTTTTACATTTTCTGGTTATAACAAAAGATGTTCTCAGATGATTAAAAACCAAGACACCGCTCTAAGCTGCATTTGTGGTTTTCGTATGTTTTTTGTTTAAATGGAGTTGCACAAAACAAGCAGAACATTCAAAAAAATTATAACAACAAGTGTATGCAATACATGTTTGACAGACACTCTTCTACAATCTAACAAAACAATAAACCTATATAATAATATTTATGACTCCTTATGAATACGTAAAATGACACAGTAACTGATAAGCATGCCCACCAGACTAACAAGCATGCCCTCCCAATTTATCAAGCATGCTCCTCAATTTACAAGCACGCCCCCAATTAACAAGCACGCCCCCCCCTAATTAAAAAGCACGTCCTCCAGACTAACCCGGATCTTTCTAAGACTTGTAACTACATGTAACAAGCGACTTGTAACATTTATGTAATGGCTGTAACATGCACTGGAGGTATGTGTAGTATACACACGATTACAAACTGACAATAAACAACTGAATAAACAAACAATAAACGACACAGAAACAACATCAACAACATCTATGTGTACTCACATGGACCAACCAAACTGCACTGTTACACTGCAAACAACGAGATCTTCTTATACAACTCTTTACATGTTAATTATCACGTAAACTATCCAGCACATGAAGTTTATAGTTAACCTGAACGAGTCTCCACTTGAGCTTTGTTTGCTTCCTGATACACAAACACATAGATAAGTTCACACCATTTTACCACATATTGACGATTTTGTCTTTGTACAGGTGCAGGGCAAGGTGGTTTGGGGGTAGAACGCTGGACGACTGATCATGGAGACTGCAGTCTGATTCTGCCTATTACTGTTTCAAAACTTTGGCAATTTGCCAAAGTTTTGAAACAGTAATAGGCATTCACCTTACTTTCAGAAGAGATACTGTTTGTCCCATCTACATAGTCTCTATGCCAGGGATGTAAGTTCCCACACAGGGGCTAATCACCAGATAACGAAGCTGTCATGGACACACTGTCTCAAACACAGTACTATGAGGCTCTGAGTAGGATGTGTACTGTATCTGAAGAAAGGAAAGATTGCCCTGGAAAGCAGCATGTCGCCCCACTCACCCGGTATTTGCCCTCTCCTATCTTATGGATGCGGAACTGCTTGGTGCAGGTGCACTTAGAGACTTGTCGCTTCACCTCGTCCTGGATGCGAAGAGACTCAGGCTGGTCCGCTAGTCTCTGGAGAACACAAACAGTCAGTATTTTCAACACACAAACACCACTTAGTCAGGCCTTCTGTGGATTAAAAGTAGAACTCTGTTTCTTAAACGGGTTTGACAAAAGCGATTAATTACGTGACAGTTGCATGACAAACTGAATGAATCAT
This sequence comes from Escarpia spicata, assembly GCA_963995525.1. Lineage (NCBI taxonomy): Eukaryota > Metazoa > Annelida > Polychaeta > Sabellida > Siboglinidae > Escarpia > Escarpia spicata. The sequence continues at coordinate 2,024,564 of OZ023208.1, forward strand.
ATCTTATTTCTTTTAACCCTTTAGACACCAGCCATTTTGACAAGTCCCTGTTTCCCCACTTATATGACCCGAAACATGACAATGTACATTCAAACATTGTTTCTAATGTGTTTTCAAAACGACCACTAGATGGCGCCATCACACCATACACCAGTGCATGTTTTTTTGGGTTGGATTTGGCCGTCTTGAAGTGTCAGTCAACAGACGGGTTTGACCGTCTTGAGGTATCAGTCTACAGATGAGTTTGGCCGTTGTGAGGTGTCAGTCAACAGACGGGTTTGGCCGTCTTGAGATGTCAGTCTACAGACAGGTTTGGCTGTCTTGAGATGTCAGTCTACAGACGGGTTTGGCCGTCTTGAGATGTCAGTCTACAGACGGGTTTGGCCGTCTTGAGATGTCAGTCTACAGACGGGTTTGGCCGTCTTGAGGTGTCAGTCTACAGACAGGTTTGGCCGTCTTGAGATGTCAGTCTACAGACGGGTTTGGCCATCTTGAGGTGTCAGTCTACAGACGGGTTTGACCATCTTTAGATGTCAGTCTACAGACGGGTTTGGCCGTCTTGAGGTGTCAGTCTACAAACGTGTTTGGCCGACTTGAGATGTAAAGGGTTAGGGAATGGTTAAGGTCCGTAATGTTTTCAAAATATATTTGGATAATCAGAAAAGCATATTTCGGCTACATGTCACACTAATTACAACGAAATCACATCAATATTAAAGACACACAGATTTCAACTTCCATTTTGGGTTCACAAAATAAACAGGACAGTGGATTGCAACATCACTGACGCGAGTCTACTGAGCATGCTCACTGACCTCTGAACTGCCTCTGTCCGGGCGCAGGGCTGCAATGAACTCCTTGTAGTTGATGAAGCCATCACGGTCCTGGTCAAAGATGTCTGCCACTGCCTCCATCTCCATCTGAGTGGTCGGGAACTCTGCAACGAGTCGGTGTCAAATACAATAGGAAGTCACACATGTGTTATATGTTGGCCAACCGTCCTGCAGCGGTCAGCCAACCTTTTAAGACCAATCCTCAGAAAATGTATGATGTATTTTTGCAGCACATTTACATCCACAATGTATAGTAGTTAAGTTATTTATTCACACTTTATTAATGCATTTGTAGTTAATTATAAAGATAATAGTGATACATACTAGATAATATTGAGCTGGGAAGTGTTTCAGTTCCATAATAAATACTGATCCACAGTTGACAAAGCTAGTACTGAATGTGTTTATAACTAATACTGTTTAATATCATCTTGTTAACTATTGTATATATATATATATACGATAGTATATATATATATATATGTGATGATAAAGACCTACGATGTACTATTGCATGTGTATATGTGTTGGAACTAAAGATATGACGTAGCGTTCCTTGCTGAATATGACTCATATACAACTACCATGCAGGCTGGGTGTCAACAAGACTTCACAAGAGGCAACGGATGGGTTTAACATCATTCACAGGCAGAGCAAATCATAACATGAAACTAAAATGGTTGATAACAGGATGCGCAAGCTGTAGCCAGGCAATATACACAACACTCATCATTGGCCTGAGAGAAATAATTTTCTATTGAACAACATGCACTGTGTATCTTATTCTCACATTCCAAATACCCATTGATCCCTTTCTCTTGCCTCCATGCCAGATACCTTCCCAAATCCCTGCTCTTTGTCTATCCAATGCCTAAATGCCAGAACCATTCTCAGTACCTGCATCCTGTATCCCTGATGCCTATATGCCAGATGCCTTCTCCCCGTACATGGAGTTTGTTTGGCTAATTATTTTTACATGCAATCATTTACTATCCTAGTTTACATCTTATTTTTTATTCTGTATAAGATCAATTTGTGTAATCAAAAAAGAATAGTGATACTTTCAACATGCAAAGATTTAACGAGATATGTTTAACAAGACTGCCGTGATGTCATTGAATGCAACAAGCTCCAGACAAAAACATTTGTTTTTCAGTTGTTCTAGTAAAGATGTCAGAAAAACATAACAAAAATACACATCAAATTACAAAGACCCACTAATCCTGCTCTGGGGATCAAAGCTACTGCAAGAAGTGATCAGGTCAAGGACACTAGCAAACACTACAAGGTCGGTTCATGCTTCTTGATAATCAGGTCAAGGACACTAGCAAACACTACAAGGTCGGTTCATGCTTCTTGATTATCAGGTCAAGGACACTAGCAAACACTACAAGGTCGGTTCATGCTTCTTGATAATCAGGTCAAAGACACTAGCAAACACTACGGCAAGGTTGGTTCATGCTTCTTGATAATCAGGTCAAGGACACTAGCAAACACTACAAGGTCGGTTCATGCTTCTTGATTATCAGGTCAAGGACACTAGCAAACACTAGCACAAGGTCAAGCCATGCTTGTAGATAACCAGGTCAAGGACAAACTACACAGAGGTTTCTCAGCTAAACGATGATGACACACATAGCAACTGAACAGAACATAAAGAGAACAAACTGGTAACTAGTTTTAACACAAATGGTCTACAGCATCTCACAGTATACATTCCACAAAACACAAACGAGTAGTAAAAGCTGACACATGTAGCATGGGCACATGCGGCTGAAGAGCCTGTACACATGCACTCTTACCCGCTCTTCTCCAGTTAGACAGACGACCTAGACATGGTAGAAACGAGGCAACATTAAGAAGAGGATAACCACGACCGTTTCTGGTACTTTCTACACCCGGTGCTTGTATGGCCATTCACCTTGAAATGTCCTTCAAACAAGTGTATCACCTGTAATCATCTTATTTTTGTGACAGGAATATTTTTACAAACCTCAACAGCTATACACATATTTAAACAACTATACTGAACACCAATTAATATGTTTGAAGATTCCCAGTATTTATACAATAGTCATATTCTATATATATCTGCAAACTATCTGACATAAAACTGTAGCCACTGCAACTTCTATGTAAGTAAACCAGAACAGAAACCTGAAACCTGAAACCTAATAGATTCCAAGGATTACAATAATCGATGTGATAGTTTTCACTTACTGGAGGCGAGAATGCCATCAATGAACTCTTTCCGCGTGACCTTGCCATCGTGATCTTTGTCTTGTCGTCGGAAGAAATCCATCACTCGAACTTTGTTGTGATTCATCCATTTCATGTACTTGCGACGCCAGTCATCAAAGTCAAAGTTCTTCATTTTCTCCATCTGTTAACAGCAAAATTAAAAATTACATTAATTGGTGTAATATAGAAATGAATCTTATAAATAGGATTGGACACTACAGGAAAGGTGATTGTTGTACAAGTATACCTATTAAATTAAAGCTGACAGTCTGTTGATGCAGCAGACTAAAACATTACGTACTTAATAATTATTCTTTTTGTCAACGCCGAGAAAAAGATCAGAAAATTATTCATTATATACGATCTTCAGCAAAACCAAATTATTTTATTATACATTATTTAGCTAACAAGATAATTGCATCTAATCTAAAAATATTTTGGCTGCTCTTACTTATGAGACAACAATGTGTAATTAAAATATACAAAGAAACCATAATTTCTACACATTCAAAGAAACAAACCATTTTATTTGTCCCTTTTAAAGCCATAAGTTTGTTATGAACAAATAATTGAGAACACTGTAGATAGACCGAGCACATACTTCGTTGAGTCGATCTGTAGCGTCTTGTAGGCGGCGCCGGCGGTCCATCGTCATCAGCCACACCTGACGCCACTTATGGAAGAGAGCACCGATGCGTGGATTGTTGAACTCCGGCTCTGATGGTTTCGCCGGCTCCTTTTTCCTGAATAAAAATTTTTACATTTACGTAAATCTGTCACGAGGCATTGAATTCTTACTATTCCAAAAGGAACACTCGTAATACCTGCTCTTCTAAAACATTACTTCTAATAATAGTCATAATAACTGGGGGTGGGGAGTGGGGGGAGGGAGGGGAGTGGGGGGAGTGAGGGGATTGGGGGGGGAGGGAGGGAAGTGAGGGGATTGGGGGAGGGAGGGGAGTGGGGGAGGGAAGGGGAGTGAGGTAGGAGGGGAGGGAGGTGAGTGAGGGGGGTGGGGGAGGGAGGGGAGTGAGGGGAGTGAGGTAGGAGGTGAGTGAGGGGAGGGAGGTGAGTGGGGGGAGGGAGGGGAGTGAGGGGATTGGGGGAGGGAGGGGAGTGAGGGGATTGTGGGAGGGAGGGGAGTGAGGTAGGAGGGGAGGGAAGTGAGTGAGGGGAGGGAGGTGAGGGAGGGGAGTGAGGTGAGGGAGGGGAGTGAGGTGAGGGAGGGGAGTGAGGGGTGGAGGACATGAAAGTAATTTTGTCTCATATAGGACATCATCGTTCTGAAATGATCCCTTAGACAATGAGAAAGACTGCCTTACTGTAGATATCGGCCTGACATAGCCCTCTTCTGTTTGCGCAGTGACCCATAGTTCTGGGCGTCCGATGACGGATGTCTCTTCCCTGTCTTTGTCAACTTGTCGACATCAACCTGCCGACTCTGAATGTCCACCTCCAAAGTCTGCAGCAAGAATAAACAAAAACGGTTGCACCCTACAAAGTTACTGAATATTTTATAAAGCAACTGCATGTGAAGAGCAACTGTGTGACAATTAATTGTACGTATATTGATACAATGATGTGAATGAAGTTCTTATATGGTGCGGTATCCCGTCCTTGGGACTGCTCAAAGCACTACACCAGTCCCTCGCAGACCTGTTCAATCAAACACCATCTCAACTTCACCGGGAAACATTCAGCTATGCTGCACTTAACACACAGACTATTCGTACACAAATATCCACCACTGTCTACAACCAGGTACTCATTCATACATGTGAAGTGAATGAACTTGCCCAAGGTTCGACACGGCAGGATTAGAACCCGGGTTATCTCGATTGAGAGGCTGGTGCTCTCATCACTATGTCACTGTGCATACAACAACCAACACATGTTTTACTAAGCACCACCCACTTTAGTAAGTAAAGTAAACAGTTTGCAGCCCTACCTGGTGGTCATGTAGTAACTGCTCTATGATCGGCACGTTGTCGGGCACTGGCTGCTGCTCTTGTGTGAGAAGTGTCGACTCGACGTCAGAGATCCACGTCATGAGGTCTTCCAGGAGCTCGTTGTTTGCGCGTATGCCAGCGAGTCCCTCCTGTAGCTTACTCTCTCGCTGCTTGGCCCACACAGTCACCTACACCAACACACACCCGTGGTTACTTAGCCTTCAAGTTATTCTTCAAGTTATTCGTCAATCAAAGAGAAATCAAACAAACTAAATATACAAAGAATATTATCTATGGGACATTACCGGGGCGTCCACACAATTCCGAAGACGAGAAGAACATAAGAGAAGATTGCAAGGAGTAAGACTGAAGTGAAAATATTGATAATGCCTTGTTACTTCCACGCAGACATTACTTGAAAGCTGCTTTCTACAAAACAGTCGAACCCAAATCATGAATGCTTTGCACATTATGTTTTTGTGGAAAATTAAGTACCAAATATTATTAATCTTTGACTAAGAATTACCTATTTGTGTGACTCCTCCTCCTATTGTTTTCATCAATATTTATCAGAAATTATAAACTATCCACTACATGGAGGAAAACTTCACCTGCTGTCGACAGACTCAATACACAACAGATTTAACTGCTAGTCTACAAACTGTCAAAATAAAACAACATTTTTTTGTTTTTAAACATTATTTTAAAATTCAACAAATGTCTTGGAAATTGGTGGGACAAACGAAGTAGGCGGAAGAAGGCAGTAGAGGAGTGTTTCTCACCTCCTCCCACCGCGCTTGGAGGATGGTGAGCCAGTGTTTAACAGTCGTTGTGGCGTCAGGATGACACTTGGTGAGGATGTCATGGCCGAGTCGCAAACACTCCTGCAGCTTAGCCTCCTGCTGGTTCAGGTCAAGCTGGAAGTTCTGCAGAACAGCAATATCCTGGTTTTACACAGATGTTGTGGCCCTATGTATAATGATAACAGCAATATCCTGGTTTTACACAGATGTTGTGGCCCTATGTATAATGATAACAGCAGTATCCTGGTTTTACACAGATGTTGTGGCCCTATGTATAATGATAACAGCAATATCCTGGTTTTACACAGATGTGGCACCTGTTTATAATGACAACATAATAATAATAAATTAAGTACATATTTAGATACTATTTGATTTATAAATTAACGCCAACAAAACACACATATACACATACAAATATTGATACATTTTGACATCGCAGATAATAAAAAATCTTGACTTGAAATACATATTTTGAATGCCTTAATCACAAGAATAATTTTTTTTTAACTGCTGATAACATAGTTTTCCAGGAAAGTAACTGCTTTCATACAAAACTGGAACACATCTTCCAATGAAGTGGCGGAGTATATTTTCACAGGAAGTAAACATGATTTTAAAAAGAACGAAGAAGCCATGTTTTGAGATGAAATGAGAAGTATGTGTGTAGTAGATCATCATACCTTGTGCTCTTGTAGCTGTTTCACGAGCGTCACCTCGTCCTCTGGTGGTGCCCCCTGGTAGCGCAGGAGCCGCTCAGCCCCGGCGAGCCACTCAAGGACTGAGTGGGTCTTGTTATGGAAATCTTCCGCCTAATAAAAATAATCGTTCATTAGTAACTTGTAATAAACACAATTTGTAAAGAGCACAATAATTCAAATTTTAAGTATTAAAATACTGTTTTTGTAAATAACATAGTTACCTGTCCATTAATGGGGTATGTGCACGCATAATTCGAGAGGTCCATAATATAATTAGCATCCTAAATAAGAGTTCCTCCAAGACTTGAGCTGACCCCCACTACCACTAGAGCCCCTTCCCAGTCCACAATGCACTGCTACATGACATGACCCCCACTACCACTAGAGCCCCTTCCCAGTCCACAATGCACTGCTACATGACATGACCCCCACTACCACTAGAGCCCCTTCCCAGTCCACAATGCACTGCTACATGACATGACCCCCACTACCACTAGAGCCCCTTCCCAGTCCACAATGCACTGCTACATGACATGACCCCCCACTACCACTAGAGCCCCTTCCCAGTCCACAATGCACTGCTACATGACATGACCCCCACTACCACTAGAGCCCCTTCCCAGTCCACAATGCACTGCTACATGACATGACCCCCACTACCACTAGAGCCCCTTCCCAGTCCACAATGCACTGCTACATGACATGACCCCCACTACCACTAGAGCCCCTTCCCAGTCCACAATGCACTGCTACATGACATGTACAATGCTTTCAACGATTTGCGCAATCTAATGCACAAAACACCTGTAAGCGGGGAGGAGGGAGGGAGCTTTGATGGACATGGACAGGTAAGCATTTTATTTACAAAAAAGTATTTTAATACTTAAAATTTGATTTTGTTACATAACAATGACTTAGCCTGTCCATGTCCATTAATGGGTAGAATCGACTAGTAGGTCGACGCGTAGTGTGCTTATGTGAATTCCATTGAGCAGTACACTGTATGCCATTCTTGCTAACATCTTTTAGGTTGCAAATTACTTGCCACAGAAAATGATTCCTAAATTAGAATAATCTGTAGATAGTGTGTTTGTCAATGGCAACTATTACTGAAAGTAGTTGGAAACTGGTGGAAAAGTTACTGCTGTTACTAGGGATGCCCTGTAATGTGTCAGCATGTGTGCCTATGTTATTACTGCAGTTACCAGGGATGCCCTGTAATGTGTCAGCATGTGTGCCTATGTTATTACTGCAGTTACCAGGGATGCCCTGTAATGTGTCAGCATGTGTGCCTATGTTATTACTACTGTTACCAGGGATGCCCTGTAATGTGTCAGCATGTGTGCCTATGTTATTACTGCAGTTACCAGGGATGCCCTGTAATGTGTCAGCATGTGTGCCTATGTTATTACTGCAGTTACCAGGGATGCCCTGTAATGTGTCAGCATGTGTGCCTATGTTATTACTACTGTTACCAGGGATGCCCTGTAATGTGTCATCATGTGTGCCTATGTTATTACTGCAGTTACCAGGGATGCCCTGTAATGTGTCAGCGTGTGTGCCTATGTTATTACCGCTGTTACCAGGGATGCCCTGTAATGTGTCAGCATGTGTGCCTATGTTATTACTGCAGTTACCAGGGATGCCCTGTAATGTGTCAGCATGTGTGCCTATGTTATTACCGCTGTTACCAGGGATGCCCTGTAATGTGTCAGCACGTGTGCCTATGTTATTACTGCTGTTACCAGGAATGGAGGGAAGAGACGAGGAAAGTGAGGAGGGGAGAGAGTGGTAGGTTGGAGAGGGAGAGGAGGGGAGAGAGGTGGGGGAGACAGGGGAGAGAGAGACGGAGAGATAGAGGAGGATAGGAGAGAGAGAGCACAGGATAAAGAGAGTGGGGTCTATAGTCGAGTCAACTTACATCTTGCAGTGCCTGGTCGAGCAGCTCCTGCCTGTGCTGACTGAGCTTGGAGACTCGCTCCCACTTGGTGGTGAGGTCAATGAGCTGAGACTGCTGGTGCATCGACTCCTCACTTGCCTTCTCCATGATCTCTCGCGCCACCTTCCTCACGGTCGCCACACTCTCCGCTCGCTTCTCAAACTCCTGCTGGAACGCCTGCCACACACACACACAACACAGGCTATCACATCATATGTCTGCCTCGGGTTGTGAAGTACAATCAGGTTTTATATTGGAACAAATTTCCTGACTTTTCCTTGACCAAGATATCATTTTTTCCTGACCAAAACGGCAATATATTTTTATAATGGCTTCCCAGATCCCCTATAGAGATCCAACCAACCCATCTGATCTAAAATTCTACTCTGAATACAAAAATAAAAGGTTTTGCACAAGAGGTGCAGAAAATTACCCTAGCCATGAGAATGTAGGGGACCTACATTCTCATGGAAGGCAAAATTACATTATAATAAACAGTCTTGTCTTGAGAGGCCTGCTCTGAGAATGATAATATATGACACTCTGGGTCCTAACGAGATATCAGACCGTGGTCCTCAGCCATCACATGGGTCCTATGACAGTCCTCAGACACCTACCCTGTGTTCCTCTATGAGGGAGTTGACAGTGTCGAGGTCCCCGTGGACCGGTTGGTCCTCTGCGAGGTGGGTCTCCATCTTGTATAGCCAGTCGAGCAGCGCCTGCATTGCATCCTTGAACTGACCCGAAAACAACAACGCCTCCTCCAGGTGGCGCTGTCTGCAACCAGGACAAACACCGCGATCACGATTCAACACGTACACAGTCAACAGAGGTGAGACCACAGTTAACCTTCCTGTTGTGTTTCACATTAATGTAGCACCTAGAAACTGGTGATATTTGAAAGTGGACTTTTTATGGGAAACGAGTGCAATAAATCAGGCATATTAGTATGTTGAGTGCTAGCATGTAACGGCAGTGAAATGACGCATATTTAGAAGAGTGTAGTTGGTTGAATTTTTTTACATAGCATACATAGAACAGAAAAACATGGCTATTTTGGTCAATATTGATGGGCACCAGGCATTTAAAAGTTGGAGGTAGGTGGTTTTGAACAAATTTGATCAGCAAATCAATGATATTGTTGGTAGTGGCTGTAAAGAAATTTCAGATTTGCTTCAGGTACGGTGTTTTAAAAACTGACAGTGTTACCAATGGGAAAGTCAACATACTCCGTGTCTAATAATAAAAATAACAGCACACTCATTGTTGTCCGTGAATACCGAATAAAACCTTTACATTACTAATATATTCAAATATTATCCTGACACTAATATAGATATACTACCATATTATTATCCACTATTCTCAAGATATTTGATACAGTATTTCAGTAAAAGTATTTGATTTATTGATGCCAAAAAGCCATAAATTCTTTGTTCATTTAAAAAAAACTACTTGGCAATAAACCGTCTGAATGTGAATGAATAAAAAAAAAAAATTTCTAACAAAAACATCAGATAAATACTTGTGAGCATGTTTACTATCGTATTCATGTATGTTATACTGTCCGTTTACTAACGACAACTTTCAGCAGCCTACCATTGAATAAACATTACCTTTTGGCCCACCACCCGACCTACCTGTCAACAGACTTGCTGCACACGGAGTTCCACACGGTCTTGAGCCGTGCCAGCATGTCATGGATGACCGGTACGTCCGAGCGTGGACACCGGTCCTTGATGTGACGCCCGAGACGGTTGACCGCATCCAGGGCGGGTTGCTTCGCCCCGAGCTTGCGCTGAAACTCCTTGTGGCGCACGATCTGGAGCTTGATGGCCTCGGGGTCGCTCTCTATAGGCAGGTCTGTGGCCACCTGGTCCTGGTTCGCCTCTAGCCACTCCATCATGTCATTCCAGCCGTTGTGGAACTACAAGACAACCTCAGTATTACGAACAACCTCAATATTACGAACAACCTCAGTATCATGACCAGCCATCCATCGTGTCCTTCCAGCCACTGTGGAACAAAAAGTCAACCTCAGTATTACAAACCTCAGTATTATGAACAACCTCAGTATTACAAATAACCTCAGTGTTACGAACAACCCCAGTATTATAAACAACCTCAATATTATGACCAGCCACTCGATCATGTCCTTCCAGCCACTGTGGAACTAAAAGTCAACCTCAGTATTACAAACCTCAGTATTATGAACAACCTCAGTATTACAAACAACCTCAGTGTTACGAACAACCCCAGTATTATAAACAACCTCAGTATCATGACCAGCCACTCCATCATGTCCTTCCAGCCATTGTGGAACTAAAAGTCAACCTCAGTATTACAAACCTCAGTATTACGAACAACCTCAGTATTATGAACAACCTTAGTGTTACGAACAACCTCAGTGTTACGAACAACCCCAGTATTATAAACAACCTCATTATCATGACCAGCCACTCTATCATGGCCTTCCTGCCATTGTGGAACTAAAAGTCAACCTCAGTATTATAAATCTCCGTATTATTATGAACAACCTCAGTATCACAAACAACATCAGTATTATGAACAACCTCAGTATTATAAACAACCTCAGTATCATGACCAGCCACTCCATCAAGTCCTTCCAGCCATATTGGAACTACAAAATAACCTCAGTACAACGACTGGCCAATCCATCCAGCCATTGTGGAACTAAAAGTCAACCTCGGTATTACAAACCTCAGTATTACGAACAACCTCAGTATTACAAACAACCTCAGTATTACGAACAACCTCAGTATCATAACCAGCTACTCCATCAAGTCCTTCCAGCCATATTGGAACTACAAGATAACCTCAGTACAACGACTGGCCAATCCATCACGTCCAGCCATTGTAGAATTGAGCAGTGTAATAATGATATTTTTGATATAACTTGACTTGACTTAATGCCGAGGCCAATCTGTGCCCTCGCAATCCTCCTGGATGTCACACCCCTCCATTTCTTCCTGTCTAGAGCAAACCGCCCTGCTCTTAAAAATTGGAGTCCAGTATCCCATGTAACATGGTCACTCATAAATTTGTTAAACTATTTATGAGATATCCATAGTCCAAAATAATATTTGAAATACTGCAAACTATAGCCAAACAAATTACAAACATTCAACAAAACTATTCTCCGTTAATTAACAAATACTGCTGTAAAGAGAAGTATGACAACCATCAGACAGGACATGTGGAATAAGTAACCAGTGCCCACCTGTCTCGCCTCCTTGTAGCCTGTCTCCAGTAGACGGGTGCGCTGAGCCGACCGAGACACAATCTTCTCCCACCGATGCTGTACACTGATGAGGAGGTTCTTGATCAGGATGATGTCTTGTTTCTGACTGAAGTACTTCAGATGTGTGCCCATCTGATCCAGCGCTGTCATCGTCTCTCGCTGCGAACTTATGTCCTTCTGTAACACCTGGTGGCCACAGACAGAAACACAAGCAGTCAGTGTCGTTGTATACAATAACATTATGTAAGTGTTTAGACGAAGGATTCCTAATACCTTGCTCCATCTTGTACCTCTTCATTTCAAGATTTTTTGCCAACACACTACATTTATAAGAATAAGACATGCATCTAGAACGCAGACTTTGCTAATCTTATATCATCAAGAACGCAGACTTTGCTAATCTTATATAATCTAGAACACAGACTTTGCTAATCTTATATCATCTAGAACGCAGACTTTGCTAATCTTATATCATCTAAGTGGCAACATTTAGTTCAGTACAGAAACGGTAAATATTGTATATTTCTTGTTGTCTTTGATACAAGGCCATGTACCAGTAAGGAGGTTTCAATTATAAATGGTAATGGTTTACACTATTTACATTATACAAACTTAAGGCACATACCAATTTACTGCAGAACACTACAGTATCAAGGCTCTAACTGTAAAGAATTCCCTATGTTTTATTCTATTAATTCCTATTTTCTTTATTTTAGAGATACAGAAGTTAAACAAGTTATTACTAGAAGTATAATGGAAAGGAAATTATTCTACTGATTCACTTAATTGATTATGTCTTACCTTGTGTTGCTCAATCTGTGCGAGACAAGACTCGACGACTCGGCTTACTGGCTTCACATTGTTGAGGGTCTTCTCTACGTTTGTCAGCCACACTATGATGGTGTTTAGGCTTTCATGGAACGAGTCGGCCTGCTTCAGAGCATCCTCGAGTTTGGTCTTGCGGTCGCTGGACCGTGTCTTGATGTTCTCCCAGCGAACTGACAGATTTTCAAGACTTCTGCGGAGACTGGCCGATGTCGACGGTGAACACTTCTCAACAAGATTCTGCCCACTCTCCAACAGAGTTTGCACGCGAGAATCGTACAACTCAATCTCTTGATGCAAGTTCTGCAGCAAATGATTAGAGTTATGATGAAGAGATTAGGTGATAGTTGTAGTACCATAACATTTTGTAGCTTTTGACATTCTTAGGAACTAGGTTTCATTCATACCTTTCTAACAACTTTGACGACCTCGGGTTTGTTAGGTTAAATATCGTCTAAATATGTTTATGTTAAATATATTCCATCATCCAATGACACAGATTCAATAATGTCAGTACAATACAGCACTAATTATAATACGTACAGAGAGACGTTGTGTACAACCTTGAATGGATTGATGATCCGGTTTCATGGTTATTATTACTTGGCATATTTACCTCTCAAAAAACTTTTTTTTTTATTTGAATATTTTGACATCGCGCGATCTTCATTGAAATATTCATATCGGAAAAAAAAAAAAGTTTCTCGAGAGGTAGATATATCAAAGAACTGTTATACAGATTAAGGCTTACAAAAGAATGTGACTCAGTAATGTCCATTAGTGAATGCGGACTGACCATGAAGCTGTCAAGTTGGTCATGGGCAGTTTCAGGCAGTCCACCGACTGGCTTGGCTGTGATCAGCTGACTATCCATGTCACTCAGTCGAAGAGTCATGTCCAGCAGCTCTCCATGGAACGCCTTCGCCTGTCCACACACAGTCAATGTAGGTCTCATGACGGCATCATCACATTGCTTAGGGATCGAAAGGGAACGGCTTGGGGGGCTGAGCCTCCCAATATTTTAGGTGGTAGGGCTGGAAATAGGATTAACCCCCCAATATTTAGTGCTTCAAGGTTGGTTTTAGGTGAGTCTCAAGGGAGGTGCGACTGGAGGTTTTTAGAGCCTCACCCCCCCCCCCCCCCTATATTCACCATATTCCAATACCAATGCATTAGGTTCTCAAAGTCTACTTTCCTGTCATTACACTGCCGCTTGAAATTCCATTTTCTATGACTTCATTGCTTTCTGAAATTACAGTTCTATTCTCTTCAGTACATCATCTTTTATTACTACATTTCTTGTCACTGCACTTGCCTTCAGAAACTATACTTTCATGTCGCTACACTCTCTTTTGAAACACCATTTTTATGTCACTAAATTGTCTTTAAAATGCAACTTTTCCGTCACTACAATGCCCCACAGAACCCATCTATACCAGTTAGTACAATGACAGTTGGCCACTGGAAAACCTGGTTGCTTGACACATAATTTATAAACAAACTAACAGTTAAATTAATTAATGGTAAAATATTAACAACGATAAATGTTACTATAATCATGACATAGGCATGACAAAGTTTTTGAATATGTAAACATTTGTAAGGAATAAGTGTGACTAAGGCAGCAGGGAATAAGGGAAATGAAGACCAACCTCTCGGAGGGCATCCTCAATGGCGATCTGTTTCTCGTGGGTTTTTGCCAGGATTGTCTCCCAGTTCTCATTCAGTTTGTCCAGTTTGCGTTGTGTTGCGGTTGCCTGGTAACCACCTTCGCTGCTCATGACCTCGCGACCTGCCTCGTTCATCGACTCTACGCTCACATTGTGCGCCTGCACGTCGTTTTGCAGAATCTGATTGGACAATACACAAAACGGTGTCAAACAAAAACAACGTATGAACGCACAGTGGTTGTTTTGTTGGTAAGATGTGTTTTTAATAAAATAGAGAAAAACTCCACAATTTTACTATGATGTAAGTTTCTCTTTGTTTATTCCACGTTGACACTAACACTATTTCCTTATCCAACCTTTAATGTTTGAAATGTACATTACTAAAATCAAACAACTGCCTACACTATCCCACACTGAGCAGTACAACACTACTAAGTAGTTACACCTGACAACACTTACGTGAAGTTTTGCAAGTTCTATCTCGAGTATGCGTGGGTCACCCGCTGTTGGTTCAATGTCGTCGAGCATGCTGATGGTGCGCACTACCCAGGAGAGAAGCTCGTCCATGGCCATGTGGAACTGACCAAGACTAAGCAGTGCGTGCTGCAGCTTGCTCTGTAGAACACAGCTACAACTTTAGCTTTCAACGCTGACATCACGCTTAAACTTTTCATTCATAAACTACTTCTTGCAACAGCCCTGATCGTGGACTATGAATTCCACCGACTTATGAACTTTTTTAGTTGTAAATGTTTTTCATGTAACACTAACAACTTTTTTTTATGCAAGAACACAACGTAAGTCACGCTAAAACTTTTGAATTCACATGCCTGTATGTTATAATGATAATTATATATATATTCATACTACACTGTATACAGTTCGGTTGAAACAATGTTTAGTTGGTAAGTAAAACAGGGATCAATGAGAGCAATCCGTCTGTCAATCCCAGCTCTCCTCCATCAATGTGCCGTCCCTGTCACAACTCCTACCTTCCTGTCAGTGATGCCGTCCAGTAGGATGTTCCAGCGTTTGTTGATGTCCACTAGTGGCTCACGGATGATGGCCGCCTGGTCACTGAAGCTGTCCTTCATGAGGTCGTGACCTGTCTGGTTGAGACATGCCACGTCCAGGTGCTTCGGGTGGACGTCATCATTCAGCAGCTACAACAACGTCACGTCTTACTCCACATTGTCACGTCCAGCACAGTACTCTGAGTGCAACACATCAAGTACACATCTCTAGTGGCACGCTATCAAGTCATATTCCTTTATAGACACCCTTTGAAGTATACATCTATAGGCACCCTATGATGTACACCTTTATAGGCACCCTTTGAAGTAAACATCTATAGGCACCCTATGATGTATACCTTTATAGGCACCCTTTGAAGTAAACATCTATAGGCACCCTATGATGTACACCTTTATAGGCACCCTTTGAAGTATACATCTATAGGCACCCTATGATGTACACCTTTATAGGCACCCTTTGAAGTATACATCTATAGGCACCCTATGATGTATACCTTTATAGGCACCCTTTGAAGTATACATCTATAGGCACCCTATGATGTACACCTTTATAGGCACCCTTTGAAGTATACATCTATAGGCACCCTATGATGTATACCTTTATAGGCACCCTTTGAAGTATACATCTATAGGCACCCTATGATGTACACCTTTATAGGCACCCTTTGAAGTATACATCTATAGGCACCCTATGATGTACACCTTTATAGGCACCCTTTGAAGTATACATCTATAGGCACCCTATGATGTACACCTTTATAGGCACCCTTTGAAGTATACATCTATAGGCACCCTATGATGTACACCTTTATAGGCACCCTTTGAAGTATACATCTATAGGCACCCTATGATGTACACCTTTATAGGCACCCTTTGAAGTATACATCTATAGGCACCCTATGATGTACACCTTTATAGGCACCCTTTGAAGTATACATATATAGGCACCCTATGATGTACACCTTTATAGGCACCCTTTGAAATATACATCTATATGCACCCTATGATGTATACCTTTATAGGCACCCTTTGAAGTATACATCTATAGGCACCCTATGATGTACACCTTTATAGGCACCCTTTGAAGTATACATCTATAGGCACCCTATGATGTACACCTTTATAGGCACCCTATGATGTACACCTTTATAGGCACAGACAGTGTAACAGGTATTTGTAAGATATTTATATTACAAACACTACTTGTTAAGTAAATTGACACTAGACACTTTTATATTTATTTCAAAATAACTCACGGTGATGTTTGCTGATTTCATTAATTAAAACGTAATTTCAACATTAAAGGCTAATTTGAAAAAAGATAGTGTGGACATCACAGAAAGGTGAAGTCATTCAACGACTGGACTGTCTTACCCAGAGCTCGTTGATTTGTCTCTTCACAATGTCGGGATCTGAGCCGATGCCACCAAGGTGATCCAACCGCTCCTCCATCACTTGCAACCACACAAGGATCTTCTACAAACAGACATCAACACATACGTACACCTACTGAACTCCTTTAATGGACAGATCATCAACACATACGTACACCTATCGAACTCCTTTAATGGACAGATCATCAACACATACGTACACCTATCGAACTCCTTTAATGGACAGATCATCAACACATACGTACACCTACTGAACTCCTTCAATGGAGAGATCATCAACACATACGTACACCTATCGAACTCCTTTAATGGACAGATCATCAACACATACGTACACTTATCGAACTCCTTTAATGGACAGATCATCAACACATACGTACACCTATCGAACTCCTTTAATGGACAGATCATCAACACATACGTACACCTATCGAACTCCTTTAATGGACAGATCATCAACACATACGTACACCTATCGAACTCCTTTAATGGACAGTTCATCAACACATACGTACACCTATTGAACTCCTTCAATGGATCATCCGGTTTCTTGTTTATTATTATTTGACATAATTACCTTTCAAGAAACTTTGTTTTTTAATCTGTATAACTTCACTCTGCCGATGAAAACCATGCAACCACAGTTGAAATATACTTATAAAAATCAAGTTTCTTGAGAGGAAAATATGTCAAATAAGTTAATTGTAATCTTACTTAAATAAAATGTAGTCATTTTCAATGTTGTTACCTACTGACACATTTTCTGAACAAATTCAGCAAAAGCTGAAGAAGAACACAATGGCTGCCAGAACCAGAGATAATCCATGAAACCAAATCACAGGCAACAGGGAACAACATGGAAGTATTGTCAAACTGATATTGATCAATCACTTTTTGTTGTAAATTCTCATGCATTAGAAATGTACCATTATGTTCATGGTCGATCTGAATAAAATTCTGTCTGTCTGTCTGTCTGTCATGTTTTTCTGTCTGTCTGAGGGATCAGAAATAGTAGGTTGCTTAAATTAGAAACTTTCCAACGAAAGCCTCTACCAGGTAATTTAACATGATTCTTGGATATGAAAAATGAAAGTTTCTAATTTGAAAACGAACTATCCTGAAGAATGTTCAGTAATAGTAGGTTGCTTAGCATCCGCCTACCATGAGGTCTTCCTGGAAGCAGGTGGCCTTCCTCATCGCATCTGCGAGCAGTTTCTCTCGCTTCGCCCACTGCGATTGTAAGGTCGACCAGGTTGTGTCAAGGTCGTCGACGTTCTTCTCGACCTCTGGCTTGTCTGGCTCGCCAATGAGACGAAGGAGCTCCTCACCGGTCTCGTGGACCTGGACCAGGTCTGCCTGGATCCCCTCTAGGTCCTCCTTCATTGACTGGGGCAACAACGTATCATGTCATGACAATTACTAATTATTATAATTATTTTATTAGTTTTAATATGACAATTGATAATGTATTATTCTAATTATTATATATTAATTATTATTTTAATGCAACTCCAAATGTATACTTATTTAACAGCTAGTAGTACTACATATTTTATACAAACTAATAAGTGTGATATTGTCTTAGCTATTCTTATTTACATTATTTGTATTATTATAATTATTATGTTTACTCTTTAATATATTAATTTATTGTTTGTAAATACTGCCAAACTTTTACTTTGGATTATAGAGTAAAAATAACGGAATGTAAATATTATTATCATGTTTAGTCAACACAAGTTACACTTATGAAACCCTTGGACTTCATCATCTATTTAAATTCATCTGACCAGATGGAAAGCGTCTTTTTTATATTAATGCCATTTTCACACAGACAGATCCTCTACCGTGATTTGGGAAAGCACCTAGATCATAGTCCAGTTGACAGTGTCCCAATAAAAAATGTTACATTTCACTGTTTGCAATAGCAGATACAAACAGGATGTGATTATACTTTACCAAAACATGTTTAAGTATGCTGCGTCATCAACATAGCTCATCTCTTCTGATATAACTACTCGCAATGTTGAAGATATCAGAACAAAATTATAACTATCTTCCATATGAACCCATTACTTTCTCATACACAATGAGAGCCTGTTGTAAAACAATTCTTGTGATTATGTCATGTTCTACATTTGATCTACATTGCATTTCTCCCTAAATCCTATTTTCATGACTTCATTCTTAACGATTCTGGTTTGTTGTGCTAATGACCTCGCAGTCCTGAGGATTTAGGCGCTATAAAAGTCCACAATTATTATTACAGACAATACAACAAGCGGTGACGTCTCACCTCGAGGACGTCCTGTTGCTCACGGATGCTGCTCGGATCGAGAGCCGGCTGCTCCTGGAGCAGGAAGTTCTCATGTAGGTCCTTTAGTGTGATCATCACTCCATTCAGGTCGTCCCAGAACTTCTCCGAGACCGTGAGGGCGGCCTCCAATGCCCTCTCTCGCTCCTGTGTCTCGGTCCGGATCTTGTCAAACATCGTCATCAGGTCATCAACCTTGCCCTGCATCTCTGGACAAAACACGCACTGACCGTCAGTGAGGGCGTTCCATTAGGTGGAACCACTTGTCATGGGAATATTTCAAATTTAATTTGAAAACTTTATTTTGGATTAAAATAACAGAAATACTCTAGATAGGAGGACATGGCCTCAAAGAAGTCTAGCATTAATGTTTTTACTGTGTACATAAAAGAATAAGTATAGCTGTGTCCAGATTTTGCACAAATACTTGACATCACTGAATCTGGGTTAAATCACCACTTTTTTTAGAGCATTTACAGCCGTCCCAACACTTCCTACCTTTGGATGACTCATCCTGCATGCCTGCCTGACCCATTAATACTTCTGCTGTGTCTTTGACAGCTTTCAGCAGATTCTCACGTTTCTCCATGTCTTCTGATATCGCCTACAAGCACGTCACCACAACCTTGGTAATAACAACATTCGATTCTGAAGTCTACATCTCATATTTAACACCCCCAATTGAGACATGTTGCAACATCTCACATTAACACCCCCAATTGAGACATGTTACAACATCTCACATTAACATCCCCAATTGAGACATGTTTCAACATCTCACATTAACACCCCCAGTTGAGACATGTTACAACATCTCACATTAACACCCCCAATTGAGACATGTTACAACATCTCACATTAACACACCCAATTGAGACATGTTACAACATCTCACATTAACACCCCCAATTGAGACATGTTACAACATCTCACATTAACACCCCCAGTTGAGACATGTTACAACATCTCACATTAACACACCCAATTGAGACATGTTACAACATATCTCATTAACACCTCCAATTGAGACATGTTACAACATCTCACATTAACACCCCCAATTGAGACATGTTACAACATCTCACATTAACACCCCCAATTGAGACATGTTACAACATCTCACATTAACACCCCCAATTGAGACATGTTACAACATCTCACATTAACACCCCCAATTGAGACATGTTACAACATCTCACATTAACACACCCAATTGAGACATGTTACAACATCTCACATTAACACACCCAATTGAGACACGTCACAACATCCTGTGGCACTGATAAGTTTGATCCGCAACCAATCAGTCAATAAACTGATGGACTGAGTATGTCGCAACCAATCAGTCAATAAACTGATGGACTGAGTATGTCGCAACCAATCAGTCAATAAACTGATGGACTGAGTATGTCGCAACCAATCAGCCAGTAAACTGATGGACTGAGTATGTCGCAACCAATCAGTCAATAAACTGATGGACTGAGTATGTCGCAACCAATCATTCAATAAACTGATGGACTGAGTATGTTGCAACCAATCAGTCAATAAACTGATGGACTGAGTATGTCGCAACCAATCAGTCAATAAACTGATGGACTGAGTATGTCGCAACCAATCAGTCAATAAACTGATGGATGGAGTATGTCGCAACCAATCAATCAATAAACTGATGGACTGAGTATGTCGCAACCAATCAGTCAATAAACTGATGGACTGAGTATGTCGCAACCAATCAGTCAATAAACTGATGGACTGAGTATGTCGCAACCAATCATTCAATAAACTGATGGACTGAGTATGTTGCAACCAATCAGTCAATAAACTGATGGACTGAGTATGTCGCAACCAATCAGTCAATAAACTGATGGACTGAGTATGTCGCAACCAATCAGTCAATAAACTGATGGATGGAGTATGTCGCAACCAATCAGTCAATAAACTGATGGACTGAGTATGTCGCAACCAATCAGTCAATAAACTGATGGACTGAGTATGTCGCAACCAATCAGTCAATAAACTGATGGACTGAGTATGTCGCAACCAATCAGTCAATAAACTGATGGATGGAGTATGTCGCAACCAATCAGTCAATAAACTGATGGACTGAGTATGTCGCAACATGCCGATGTCACTATTCAATTAACGTGCGTGATCTCCAACAAGCGTTACCATGCCAACAATAATAACAGTAACACTATGAGGAGGGCGTAACGAGGGCAGTGTGACATCTGCTAGGTCAAACAACTAAATACAACTGTTGCTTAAAAACCTTGTTTGGAGGCAGTGTCCAAATGCCCCATGTTTGCATTGTCTGACAGTCACACTGCTACACAACAGATCAACGTGATGGGTAATTCAATTGTCTGACAGTCACACTGCTACACAACAGATCAACGTGATGGGTAATTCAATTGTCTGACAGTCACACTGCTACACAACAGATCAACGTGATGGGTAATTCAATTGTATTTAAACAAGTCTAAGAGACTTCAGTCGAACCTTGTTGTCAGCGATCTGGTCCTTGAGTTTGTCTGGGTGGGCAGAGATCTGCTCGGCTTTCTCCACTTGTTCTGACGTCAGTTGCAACGTCTCAAGCATCCCTTCTAGCTTGTCCGAGAACTAGAAATACACACTGTCAGAGTCAGTCGCATGGACAACATATGCAACACAGTCACTGGTGGCTTGGCATTGCTCTACAAAGCTTAGTCAAAAATAAATACTGCTATGATTTTAATAATCTAACAAATATAATACCAATTAGTATTAGGTGTTATTAAAGTTCTACAGCATATATACATCACATGCTAATCAAGGTAATACATGTCACGTTTATTTTATATGCAAAAACCTGTTCCAAATTTCTCACGAGGTAAATTTTGTCAAAGGAAATGTTTTATTACCGATGCCTATCACAAACCCATAGACACTAAATCTAAGTACTTTTATTCGTCTGAGTCGCTGCAATGTCAGAGTCCGCAGCACTAACAACACAGCTTGATCAATAACAAATGCTGAGATCAGACAATCATTACATTTTAGGCACACGAGGGCATTAGCCAGAGACCTGTCTGCCAGTCTTCTAGCCTTCTAGGGAGGGAGGGAGGGAGGGAGGGAGGGAGGGAACGATGAAGGGAGGGATGGAGGGAGGTAGGGAGGAAGCAAGGGAGGGAGAGAGGGTGGGAAGGAGGGAGGGTGTGACAGTTGCCCCACCTCTGAGGTCTGTTGTAGGGCCTCATCCAGAGAGTTGCTGTGTTCCCGGATCCTGTTCTTGAGAGCGTCAAAGCGGTGACTATCCTCCCCCATCATCTCCTCCAGTCTCTCTCGGTCTTCCTCTCCCACCAGCTTCACCAGCGCTCCCCCTGTCTTGTTGAGGCGGTCAATCAGGGGACGGTGGTCAGTGATGTTCTGTTTGTGCAGCTGTTGTAACATCACACAATATGACAGTGTATGTTCTCTTTTCTAACACACAAACTCTTTCATTGGCAGTAAACAAGACATTTTGCATTTCCTACAAATTACTTGCAATTAGTACTACTAATAATATATATTTATGTACGATTTATTAAAATAAACACTGGATTTCTTTACAGTGGGGTCCAGTGAAAATTGTTTTAGTTAGTTTGTTTACTTATTTACATGCATTTTAGAGATTTTGATTAGTTATAATTTAATTTATTTTATGTCCCATTCAATGTTTTATTAATCTATTTTATTTTATTGTTTTATCAATTTTAATGTGCCTATTCTACTTTTCAGTCTCTATGGCTGCCAAGGAAATAAACTTATCTTATTATTCAGTAATGTATGGAGTGCTGTAAACCTAAATTAGCCTGTGTCCTTCATACAAGTGTCATTTGTAAACATTTACATCAAACTTGATGTTTTCCCCCACTGTAATAAAAATATCTCACGCTAAGTTGTAAAATATGCTAAATGGACAAAATACTTTATTGTATACATTGGGGATTGTATATCCTATTTATATATATTTTTTAATGTATATTTTAAATACAACCTGTATGTATAATTTAAAAAAATATTCATATTCATATTCATATTCATTAACGTGGAATCATATACAAAAAACATATGTGAAAATACAGAGGCGAACTCCTCCAACTCTACTGACCTATTTAGATGGTTAACGATTGCATGAAACACCTACCTTCATCATATCCTGTTGCTCCTTGATCTGTTCTGAGTTGATAGCAGGCATTTCTGGTGCCTTCATGTCACTCTCAATCTCATCAAACCAGGTCAACAGGTCAGAGTGCGTCTCACTCAGATGGGCAGCCAATGGCACGGCCTGTTCCAAAATGCTCAGCCTATCAGCACTAAGCTTAGATACGATGTCTGCTTCATGCTTGAGTTCATCCATCTTGTCCTTGAGGATGGGATCTTCACTGCAGGAGGAAGATTCACGCCTCAGCCGCTTGCAAGCCGAGATCACATCTCTTGCCTTGCCCTTCTGACTTGTGATGTCATCATTCAGCGTCTGTCACAAAATAATGTGTACACTTTTATGCAACTTTATTTTATAACTTATAAAACTTAATTTATAAGACGCAGAAGTTAAATATTTACGGTAATGCTTGTAAGACCTAGAACATTTCAGATCAATTTAAAAAACTAGACAGCTTTGTTAGATGTTGCTAATTATTTACTGACCGTGAAAAATGTCCACATGTCTCCATGCCTTCCCTCATTTCTACTGTGTAAAACATCAGCACAACTGATAGGAAACCTGCACTACAAACTCTAGTTAGGATTTTTTATTTGTGAATCTTTTAAAATAGCCTTTTTGTTAACAAACTTTTATGTTTAGAAAGTTCTGTTGATTTAATTTTTTTAAAGAAATGAATAGTGACGAGCAGGCATATACAATGACACTAGCTATGCCCCATCAGTGGTGGCTATATCTAATTTAATGCAACTATCAGCTGCATGGTGGCAGCACCTACCTTGTGATCCCGCAGAAAAGCCCGTAGCTTGTCGGGATTGGAGCAGACAGGGTCAGCATGTTTGATCTGTCGCTCAGCCTCCCCAAACCATTCTCTTAGGTCATCAATGTCAGCCAACAACTGCACACAGCACAGGAGAATGATACTAGGACCAATACTCTAGCAATATATGACACACATTTTGTGACAGATGCAGGATGAGAGAAGTAATGTTGATTTCTTGTCATAAATCACTCAAATAGTGTGCTTCTAAGCTGATTTCATCATTAACATCAAACACAAGAAATTATTTGTTGTCCTCTCGTAAATGTCTGCATTTTTTATGAGTCTAACTTCTATCACAAAACAGTTTGTGTTCCATGGAGCTCCACACTTTTAAAGTGCATACTGTGGACCTCACAAAAAGGAACCTTTTGTGACTTAGACAAACCGTTCCTTATATCCAACATTCCTTAATAAAACAATACATGCCAAAACAAGAATTCTAAAGTTGACTGTTTTAAATAGATGTTCCTTACACAAAGAACCTTTACATCACGATGCCACTGTAATGACAAGACAAGTGTTAAAATGATAAAAACTGTGACTTCAAAAAAACATCCCTACACAGTCGAACCTCACTTTACGGTCACCTCGGTAATACAGCCACCTTACAATTAAGGTCACCCTGGGACAGTCCCAAATTATTTGTGTAACATTAAAGTATAGGAAATTAGTATCACTAAAACCATTCCATTGCAATTCAGGTCACTTTTGCCCAGTTGCGAGGGTGGCCTTAATAGGGAGGTTCCACTGTATTTGTTTCCAGTAAGAAAGTCACAAACCTCATGTGACTTCTGTCGCTGCAGGTTGAGTTTATCCGCCCTCTTGGCGACCTGTTCCGTGACCCCCACCACAGCCTTGTTGTCTCGAGCCAGGACACGGTCCACCTTATTCGCTCCCTCCCCGGGGGTAAGGTCTGCCAGCTGAGGACCCTCCTCATTAAGGACCTCCAGTAGAGGTTGGCACTGTGCCAACTGGGTCTCCAGCACCTGAGGTCACAAGGTCAAGGCTGGTTATAACAATGTATTTTACTTTCACAATAGCAATGTGATATATAAATGGTTTTCTTTTAATTGTTTTCACAATTAATGTGAAAAAGGAGAAAGCACAAAAACAACACTTATAAAGTGATTTTCGTAACAATTGTTACAGAATATATGAACATTTATTAACGTGTCAAATCGAATTATTATATTTTCAATATATACATTAATCAAACCAGCAATCAAAAATACTGGAAAATTTACAGTTACAAACACGACAAACTTTATTTAGCAGATATAAATCATTATTATTGCATAGTAATTCTGTTAATATTCTTTGATTAAAAACATATATAGAAGTCATTTCTATAAGTAATGCCTAGCATATCTTAATTAAATTTAGGTGCAAAAGTTATTATTATAACATTAACTAAATATTTCTGACAAAATGTTGTTTTAAGTATAAATTTTGGTTTTATATTATTGATAACATCAGCAAAATCAGTCTGACATTGAAATTTTGCAGGTTCCCAAATCCTCTCAGAAAAATCTTTAAGATTTCACAAATAAAATACCATGGCTGCTTTACATGTTTGCCCCCTATACGACCTTCAGATCGACCCTGACCTTGACTTGTGCCTCAGCCTCAGCTCCGGTCAGTTCAGTGCTGCGCAGATGTGGCTCCATCTGCTGGAGGAGGTCTGTCAATTTCTCATGCATCTTGCGGAAGTTTGCGGCGAGTGGGAGGGCTTGTTCCATCCTGGCTAGTCTCTCATCACACTTGTGGTCCACGTCCGTGTAACTCTGCTTCAGTTTGTCCACCTTCAGCTGTGTCGCCTGCTTGTCCTCTCCTAGGGACACATGGTGGCATTACAGCATTGTAAAATGACACATTATTGTAAGTGACACTGTATTTTTAAAATGATACACCACTATAAAGATACAACATTGTAGAGTTGAAAGAATGTAATATTTTTAAAAATGCAACATTGTAAAAAAAGACTTTTATATAGATACATTACTGCAAACGTTATAATATATATATATATATATATATATACTGTAAACATTATATATTAACGTACATGTGATACAGTACTGTAAAATGATCAAAGTACAGTAAACTGATTAAACATTTGTAAAACTGATATACAATTATATTTGACAATGTTAACCAATGCAGCATGTTTACGTTAGACACACTGCTGCCTGGCTGCCACTGAGTGCCACCTCCCTCCGTCTCAGCCTCACCTGTGCTGCGTTCTACCAGATCCTGTCCCTTCACTATCAACTCATCCAGGTCGTCTTTGTGTGACGAGATGTCAGAACTTAGCGACTACAAGAAAAAACAAACTACATTTAGTATCAAGTTTTCATACAGCCAACAAATTCTTTCATTTGATGATAATGATATTAACAGATTCTATATACATGTACATAACTAACTGGTGTCAATATTACTTTGTGCTGAAGTGCAACAATAATAAATTATGTCAAAATAAAATGCTTAGTTTGTTCAATATTTTGATTTCCAAGAATTTAGGTGAAAAAGAAGTTACCTTATTATTATCAATTGCAAGAAATTGTGAATCTCAGACTTAATTTTACCCACAAATTTTTAAACACTTACAATGTGATCTTTCAATATAAATCTCTTGACACTACAGCTGGGAACAGATAAAGGTAAACATATACTGACCTTCTGTGCATCAATTTGCTGTTCGATCTTCGCCACATCTGACCCGATGTTGTCCAGCGCCAAGACCTTCTTCTCTGTTGACTCGAGCCATTGCACAAACGGTTCCACCTGCTCGTGGAATGCTCTCGCGGTATCCAACATCTCCTCCAGGGAGCGCCACCTCTCCATCGCAGAATTCGTCAGCTTCTCCCAGCGAAGGTCAAGGTCAGTGAGGGCGTCGTGCAACTGCTGTTTATCGGTGGAGTCAACGCGACCCGTAAGTTTGGAACCAATCGCCTTCACCGAAGCAACATTTGCGGCTCGGTCATCCAACATGCGCCGCATGAACTGTGCAGGAAGTGAGATCATGATCAGAGGATTCAACTTGCTGTGATACTTCTAAAGTGTTTTTTTTTCGTAAAAAGCTTGAGGCATATTTTGTCTGATTTGTAATTTATTATCAACTCTTAATTAACAGCACATTATTTAATAGTCACTCACATTGTAAACTGTCTATCAAAATGTTGAACTAAATATAAATGGTAATATAAAAGTGATGAATATAACCACAACATTGCCAGGTTTATTTCATTAAAAAAATAAAATCCACATTTAATCTGGCACAGACTGGCATGGTGAATATTGACACTACCATCATGATATCAATGCTATAGTTATTTCAGTTTATCAAGCACAATTCTCTCACTTTCTGTTCCTGCATCTGTGCCTTTGTAACCTTGTACTCGGCAGATGGCGGCTTCTGATTGGTTACGAGCTCCTCTGTCTCTGCGAGCCAATCAAGCAGTGAGTCGAGGGCCTCCTGGAACTTTCCGGACTGCAGCAGCATTGCATCCAGTGCCTGCTCCCGTTCCACCAACTGTCAAAGGTCAACGGCAAATGTGAGCAATGGGGTCAAATGTGAGCAATGGGGTCAATTGTGAGCAATGGGGTCAAATGTGAGCAGTGGGGTCAAACGTGAGCAATGGGGTCAAATGTAGGCAATGGAGTCAAATATGGATGTTCAAAAGGAAAAGCAGTTTTTTAGATGATAAGACCATTCGTTATCAAATGCATAAGAAAGAAGGATGTCAAATCTACATGTTTGGGAAAGGTTCTTCACAGAGGCTTTATTTGAAAGCATCTTAACCCTCTCAAGGCCAGATCAATGCAAATATGCGTCTGTTATTGTATCCTATTAAATCAAGAGATTGTGCTATGAACGAATCATGTGATATACTCGGGTTGCATGAATGCAAATAAATAAATAATTTTTGATCCGATTCAAAAAACATTTTCAATACACTAGTTACACCAGGAACTAATTCCTGGTGTAACTAACCAAGTATGTGACATATATGTCAATTTATGACCCAAATATGAATTACTAAAGTTTGACAAAAATAAAATAGTGAAATAATTCTCAATTCATTTTTTTAAATATTTTTCATTAATAATTAGCAGATACATGCTGCATATGAAATGTTCATAAATTATTATGCTACAGAATGGAAAACTAATTAAATGTCTATGGTAAATAAGTTTTTCATTTTTTCTGAGTGCATGTACTTTCAAGATTTTATACAAAATGGCATTCTTCACGATCATAGCCGTCATCCCATCTGAACTATTAAGTCAGTGTTATATTTAAAATGCGTAACCATAGTGCAAAACATTCCCCTTCGATGGTAGCATTTGTTATAAACTCGATTCCAAAACCCATCATTTAAATGTGCCCCTGTATTCGGGCGTATTCAGGCGTATTCAGGCGTTCTCGCCATGAGTGGGAGTAGGGCTTATTCAGGCGTTCTCGCCATGAGTGGGAGTAGGGCTTATTCAGGCATTCTCGCCATGAGTGGGAGTAGGGCGTATTCAGGCGTTCTCGCCATGAGTGGGAGTAGGGTTGATTCGGGTGTTCTCGCCATGAGTGGGAGTAGGGTTGATTCGGGTGTTCTCGCCATGAATGGGAGTAGGGTTGATTCAGGCGTTCTCGCCATGAGTGTGAGTAGGGTTGATTCGGGTGTTCTGACCAAAAGAGGGTTAAATAATAAATTGTAACACAGTTTTGTGACAAATTCATTTGGAAAGTGTTTCTGCCAGTGTTCAACGGCAACAAGACAAGTCTAAATAAAATTAGCATTCCAAACTCTCAATATTGTATTTAGAAATACAAATTAAAATAACCAGAGATCCAATCCTACAGGGCATGTTCTAATTGTACTGTAAACTCCACAATGTCTCTCTCTTAACTTGTCCCAACAAGTTTAACATTTTATTGCATAATGCTGCTAAATAATGTAAAATAATAATAATTCTACTTAGTAACTTTGCAGACATACCCGTTCATTGAGATGTGCCCATTTGTCATTGAGTGTTTCAATTTCTGCATCCAGGGTGCTGGTATTGACTCCTGACCCTGCAGCATCTATCAAGTCCTGCCCCCGCTCTCGTAAGGCGTCCAGTCGCTTCTGCAGTGGCTCCACCTGGTTCTTATGGAAGCTCTGAAAATGAAAACAGTGTGACATTCATCCATCCAAAACTTATGCTTGACGTAATCATGGTTGAAATAATTTATTTAAAAAGTCAAACATTAATATAATCATCAAGACGACAAGTAGTATTCAATAAATATAAGAAATTACATGAAAAACGCTACAATTATATTTTACAATTTTGTATACTTTGTTCACCTTAACCCAAGGACATCACAGGTTTGACACTGAACTGACCTTGAATGCTTCTTGCTGTTTCTTGATAACCGCTACATCGCCGCCCAATGGCGTCTCTTCATAAAGTTCGCCCACTAGTTGCTCAAGGTCGTTGTCAAGAACAGCAATGTCACCATGGAAGCTTTCAAGGGTGTCCAAGGTTGTCTGTGCATCAGTGAGCCGCAGCTGGGCTTGTGCTGCCAGCGCGGCTATACGGTTGTTGAGTGCATCGATCTTCAAACGAACACCAAAATACATTTACACTGTGCACACATCCACATTCTCTTTACCTTTTTTCAGTTACTTTTATACGTAAAGAAATTACAACCTGCAGAATTATTGAAAACATTTCAAAGGAAAACAAATGGCAATTGTTTGGGCCTATGCCTATAATCAGGAATGAAGTCCCACCACTTTAAAATCATCCTAAACTATAGCTACATTCTGTAAAATGAGTGAAGAAAAATTTTGTTAAAATTGTATTTCCACCCTAAATCCTTGGAGGTCCATCATTCTGATGATGATGTAGGCATCCCGGGCCATCCCCCTTCACGATATCATGATTATTGATTCTGAATTGTTTGCTCTTCTGAGCTAGAGTCCTGAGAATTCGGATGCTTTAGAAGTTATTATTACACTTGACCACTCACAGCAGGTTTGTGTTGACTGTCCTGGTCAGAGATGTATCCATTGCCTACAAGGTCCTGGTAGGCCGCCTCCAGCTCTTCCATCATATCCCTCTTCTCATCCATCGTTGTAAGGAACGTCTGATAGTAAACAACCCTTCATTACTACCATGTTATGTCATAGAAACACCTTGTAAACTCTCTCCATTTCATCCATATAAATACAATAAGTTTTATTGAAACTTTGATCATTTTGAAAAGGGGTAGAAATTCACTGTATGATCAATGCACATCTGCAGTGATGATCGGAAAATGTTTATCAAATACTACAGGAACATTGTTAAATTTTTCAGAATTTACCTTGACAAAATTAAGAAAACTCGTGTTGGGCGTCATTTTTATAGAAACCGCACTGATCACTCTTCGCTAAACTTACTATCACTTTGCTCAAAACAGCAGAAGGGCAAGTTTAGTTTTCAGAGTTTTAGTGTAAATCTAAAAAATGTACCTAATAATTTCCCATTTAAAGTGATCCATAAAATGAGACTCCAAAGCAAAGCCATTCATTATGTTCACCAGTGACATTTATTTAACCATTTCAGTACGACAGGCCGGTTTTGCGGCCGCACTGTCTGTGACGCTTCAGTACGACAGGCCGGTTTTCCAGCATTGACGATGTCTGCTATTCAAATCGTTTTTACTCATAATAATCCACTGCGTGGAGCCACTTGTTGTGTACAGTTGTCAAGGCGAATAAATTAGCTATTCAGTAGTGGTCATCGTTTATTATCGCTCAATAATAGTTTACGGTGATTTTCACGGTTTTTAGTGATGGATTATCAAAATCTGCGGTGGCCACAATGGCGGACCGCATTACTTCAACTAGTGATTTACCACTGTATGTTTTGGACAGATTATTTGATAGTTTTAACAAAGAATCTTTGTCGGATGTTGACGATCGACATAAATTCATAATAACGATGTCAACGAACTTAGTATACAACCGAGTTCAGCAACTGCAAAAACGTTGAAATCTTGGCGGCCATCTTAGATTGTTGGTTACCATGACAACGGAATGTAAAACGATATGGCTCATTTTATTCGCTGATTATCATACTTTCCGAAAATATAAAACATTCCTATTCATAAAATGCATTTTTGTTGCTCAAATCTTGACTTGAAGTAAGGTAGTCCATTCTGTTGCATATTCACTGTGAATGCAGTATTCAGTGGTCACAGCTGATCAGGGCTGTAGTACTGAAATGGTTAATAATTCCACATTCATAAGGATCCATAAAACAGCCAAGAAAGCCATGAATCAGTGACATGAGTGAAATCCCTGCTTACTGAGATTTCTGAGAGTTGTGCGTTGACAATGTCAGCGTCACATCCAATAGTGCCCATGTCTCCAAACTCCTCCTCTGCGTCTGTCACTTGTCTCCCCGCATGGCGAATGTCATCCTACAGGAAACAACAACAACTGTAAACCATCTTCTCGTAGTCTCATATATTTCCATGTGACACATCATTGTAAACAAGATGCACAACTGTAAAATTTAAACATTGTAAAACATATCATTTTAATAAATGCATCATTGTAAAAATGACGGTTGTAAAATGACACAATTACTGTAAATACGAGATCTACTGTAAATTGTACATGAGGTACACTACTGTAAAATGATATAGTACTATTACATGATATAGTACTGTAAATTAATTATCATAAATCAATCAATTATATACAAAGCAGCAGCAACAGCAGCAGCAGCAGCAGCAGCAGCAGCAGCAGCAGCAGCAGCAGCAGCTATGTAGTTATGGATCAAGCATGCCAATATAAAGTAATCAAATCCATTATGCAATCTTTGATGACCATTTTCTCAACTTTCTGCATTTGGAAACGGGATATCTCTGGGAGTAATTATGCTATACAAATAAGGTTTTCAGTGTTGCATTCAGCAGACTCTGCTCTGTGAAATGATCAATAGTTTGAAAGATATAAGTATATTTGTTGCCAAAAACCAAGTTTTTTTCGCAATTACAAAGGAATATGCACAATTTGCACAAATAAAAAAAATAATCCAATCTACCTGCCATGTCTGGCCTTAACAAATAATGATATTTTCTACTATCTCATATTATATTTACGCTGTCAATAGATTATGCAATAAATCAAACTGGCAAAAAATGGGGCTAAAAGAAAACCAAATTTTACATGAAATAGACAGTATTAATTTTATCAAGTTGTTCCACAATACCTGGAAGCTTGAGATGGTCTCTGATGCGACCTCCATCTTAGCTAACTTCTTCACAACGCTGTCACTCAACCGGGCGTACCAATGCATGACATCATCAAGGTCAGTGGTCACATGACTTGTGTCTCCAATGTTTGTGGCGTCACTGATGAGGATGTCAACAAAGTCCTTGATGTAGTTGATCTGAGGTTGCAGACCGTTCAGTTCGTCTTGCAATATCTGTAAGAAGAATGAGGTATTAAAAGCCGTGTCTTTCACTTTGATTTCTAACAAGAATTATGTCATGTAAAAGCTGTACCTTTTAAAATGCACAATTCTGTGTTTGTTTCTTCTCGTACATAACAACTTATTGGAAATTACTGAAAAGTAAAAACTATCAAGCTGGATACCTAGCCGAGATGAACAACATGTCTCTGAAGAATATTTTGTTGCTACATAATGTGGGAGTGTTTATTTTAGACAAACACGGAATGATGGAAATGCGAAAGTGACTTCACCCCCAGGCCAATAGATACACAGTTCTGTGGACATTTTGCATGAGGAATCCTGGGATGCTACAAATAAAACAAATGTTTCAGCTTGTAAGTTGATCCTGGATTGAGTTAAATTAATATTTGACAAGGTTAAGAATCCTTGATTGTCACCTCAAGGATTCAGATAGGTACGTTAACAACATTATCGAAAACAAATGTCATTGTTTATTTTTATTAATAAATAAGATAAAGATGGCAACTCCCAGAACACAGGTTCTTACTGACCCTTACCTTCATTTGGCCAAGTTGTTGACCTTCGTCCAGCTGATCAGCAGCCATGTTGTCTTCTATTTTGGTTAGTGATGATGACAGATCCTTGATGGTGTCATCAAACTCGTAGAGACGCTGCTGCATGTCCTCCAGGAACTGTACCGCCTCAGACACACCTACAACAACACACTGTAGTCAGTCTCTCTCTCTCTCCCTCTCCCTCTCTCTCTCTCTCTCCCTCTCTTCTCCCCTCTCCCACTCTCCCTCGCATTCTCCCCTCTCCCCCCTCTCCTCTCCTCTCCCCTCTCTCAGTGTCTCACCCACTCTCCCCCTCTCTCTCTCCTACTCTCCCCTCCCTCTATCCCTCTCTCCCACTCTCCCCTCTCTCTCCCACTCTCCCTCTCCCCCTCTGTTCTACTCTCCCCTGTCTCTCCCACTCTCTTCTACTCTCCACTCTCTCTCTCTGTCTCTCTCTCTGTCTCTCTCTCTCTCTCTCTCTCTCTCTCTGTCTCTCTCTCTCTCTCTCTCTCTCTCTCTCTCTCTCTCTCTCTCTCTCTCTCTCTCTCTCTCTCTCTCTCTCTCTCTCTCTCTCTCTCTCTCTCTCTCTCTCTCTCTCTCTCTCTCTCTCTCTCTCTCTCTCTCTCTCTCTCTCTCTCTCTCTCTCTCTCTCTCTCTCTCTCTCTCTCTCTCTCTCTCTCTCTCTCTCTCTCTCTCTCTCTCTCCCAGTCTCTCCCAGTCTCTCCCAGTCTCTCCCAGTCTCTCCCAGTCTCTCCCAGTCTCTCCCAGTCTCTCCCAGTCTCTCCCAGTCTCTCCCCTCTCTCTCTTCTACTGTCCCCTCTCTGTGTCTCTCCCCTCTCTCTCATACACAAGCTGCCACAAAGCCTTCAATTAGGCAACTCTGAAGAGCAGATCAGTTTTAGAAATGTCACCTGTCCTATTACTGCTAAATATAGTAACAAATTTTGATGGTCAAATTCTA
Source organism: Escarpia spicata (assembly GCA_963995525.1). NCBI lineage: Eukaryota > Metazoa > Annelida > Polychaeta > Sabellida > Siboglinidae > Escarpia > Escarpia spicata. The sequence continues at coordinate 2,058,501 of OZ023208.1, forward strand.
ATACGTTTTTGTTTTAGGAAAAAACTCACTTCAGCCAGATTGGCATTCATCATGTTTTACCCTGAAAACCTTTCATTTGTAGTCTTAATATTCTGCATGAGCAATTATAAAAAAAACAGCCAAACTACAAAATGTAAAATTTAACAGTTTATATTTTATTGTAATCACAACTATTAAGAACACACCACGAGGGACAATACAAAACATGGTGTATGAGTCCACTACCTGAGTTGAGTACGTCCCATCTGTTATTGATGTTCTGCAGCTGGTCAAGCACGGCCTGTTGACCGGTGTCACTGCTCTCTATCAGTGACCTGCCCTCCTTGTTTACAGCCTCGTGGTCTCGCATCTTTGACAGAATGTCTGCCTGCAGACCCTGCAATAGCAACCACACTCACATTGGTATCGTCAAACAGAATGTGGGTCTATCTGTCTGAGACCATCTGTGTCAGTTTTGCTAGTGAGCCCATTAATGTGGTTCGAAGATTTAGAATAATTTTGTCGGTGCCCCTGAGGGATTGGGATGTTGGGCGCAAATGGAACTGCCTGACGCTGATTGTAGTGGCTGGGGGCATGTTGACATGCTATTTCTGGCAGGTTGCCAAGCAACAGATACCAGCGAGGCTTTATATAGTAACATTGTAGCTATCCATGGGCATCCTAAAAACTCTTTGATCTAGATGCGGCTTTAATTAGAAAATATTAATCGGTGTTTTTCTCACTAGTTTAACATAAAGTAGCGCAACCTATACAGATACTGTTTCACATTCACATGCATACATGTATATTAACATAAACAGATAATTTAAAATACAATACCAAGTTAAGAAAACTAACAGGTAATTTTTTTCATGAAATGTTTCAAAAAATTCTAAATTAAATTAGAAGTCATCCGCAACATAGAAACACCACACTGTGATTTAATATTGCATTTATATATTCATCAGTTCAACTGCTGAAACTTAAAAAAATAAAGGATCCGTAAACAAAGAACTTAACTCACAGATTGAACATCTGACACATGGACCACAGAACATAAGAATCAGACTAATGATGGCTCTAACCTCAACCCTTCTCAATTCTATCCCAATCTGCACCCCCTCCTAGTGAGGTCCCCCCTCAGCCTACCTGGGCCTCCTTGAGCTGTACGGCCAGGGCCTGTTTCTTGAGGCAGTCGGGCAGCACCGAGGCCAGCTTGTCCTCACTAAGTGTCAGCCAGGCCAGCAACATGTCGGCCTCTGTCTGGTACCGCTCTGCATGTTGGTTCACCGTCTGTCAATACACACAGGTCACTCGTAGTCTACGGCAGGCAGGGGCAGGTCAATCGGGATCAGTTATATTATCAATGAAAAGCCAATTCCATTTTCAGAATTGGTGTTACGTTTTAAAATGTGTTTGCCACTGGAACTGGTGAATTGATTTAAAAATAATTTTGTGCACTTACAAAATTTTTTTGCTAACAAATTAATAAAAACCACATCTTTAAAATGCAAAAAAAAAATTAAAATTATGCCTTTAAAATGTTCTCAAATTTTTGAATGGAAAAACGGAAGATTATATTTTAAATTACATTTTTAAATAAAGCTATTCTAAAAATAGTGTTATTTTGGTGTTGACTATGTCTATGGATGCCCTGTTGATAATTTAATTAATTAATAATTTGAATTTGTATGTTGGAATCACAATTTTCAGGGTGAATTGCATTTAGTATATACTGTATATACTGTACATGGTCTGTAATTGGAAATGATTCAATGTAATTGACCCCCAAGACTGAATGTCAGTCGCTTGATCAAACAAATTATGTTAATCAAAAGTAGCAAAAAAATAACTCTAACAATAGGCAACCTGGATTTAGATGGATTCCTCTGTGAATGTTATATAGCCACCAATCACTATAGTAACAAAAGATCTGAGCTGGCTACCTTCAGTTTGTGGCTCCTGTCTGCCATCTTGTCCTTCAGATGGCGCCACTCAGACTTCATCCGAATCAGCTGTTCCTCAAGGTCAGAGACATCTGACATTGGGGACGCCCTCTCAAGGGTACGACGACCTTGGTCGAGCAGCGTTTGAAGGTCAGATTCGTGACTGGCGAGCTCATTCTGCAAGGCCTGTAGGGAATAATCAAATATTGTTTTTTTCGTGAAAAGTTGGAAGACTAATCTAAAATAATGTTTTCTTATTACACAACAATAAATTCAAAACTCACTTTGACATTTTAAAATTAATAGTGTGTAATAAGAAAACAATGGGGGTTCAAATATTTGTTAGTCACCTTGTGTATACTGTAATGCTTTTCGTATCAACCTATAAGGCAGAACTGCAAAAAATATAGTATGTAGAGAAATGTCGAACTCGTGGAGCTATAAGACATTCCGTCGTGTAAATTATGGCCCCAAACGATTTTTCTTTATGATGAAAACATAAGACAAAGTTATTAAAGTGACAAAAGTATGTAAGAATGTTTCATCTACCAAAGGTCACTACTATACTAGTAGTATAACGCACATATATTAACTTTGTTTATAAGGCAAAGCTTGGTGGAGGTCATTGATTGTGACGTAGGCAAACCATGATGTATTGGATCGGTCAGTTCACCTATCCATCACGTCACCTGTTGTCTAGCAACATGTCTGTCAAGCCGCTGAATGTCTACATAACGTGTTCGCCATTCAATTCTCATGGCTTGACGGACCTTTTGCCTAACAACAGGTCACATGATGGATAGGTCAGTTGCAACTGACCTCATGTTCACGACTTTGCTTGACCAGTCGGTCCTTGTCTGCGGACACTGGCTCAAGCCCGTTGACATGGTCCTTGGTGTTGACCAGCCAGGCGAGCGTGTCACCCAGGGAGGTGTTGAACTTCTCTCCCTCCACTGTTGCCCCTTCAAGGGCGTTCTTCCTCTCAGCTACAGTGATGAATACGTGTAGTTAATACAACATGAGAGCAACATGCCTTTCTACTTGATTATAAACAATACTATTACAGTCGCGCCTCGTTATAACGCGCCCCGTTATAACGCGGTCGGTCGTGGACCCCGAATTTCTGCCGCCAGGGGGGAAATGGGCGCTATGACAAACTATTGTTTGTTTTTGCGCCGACATCAAACGAATCGTTTCCAATCTGCTAGTCACGCTCATGGTTTCCGCGGATCGCCAGGTTTCGGCGCCAGGCGGCTTGTAAAGTGCAATTGAAATTCACAAATACGCCTTGCTTAAGAATGGGTTAAAAACGTTTTAATACAGCTTGGTAGGCAAAATCAGTAAGCTAACATTGCATAACAAATATTAGCTTTTCGCTGCGATGAACGCAAAGCTACTGCCTGTGAGCGTACTTATAGCTTTAAATCCTTAATCAACTCTAACACAGCGTTTCTCAAATAATTTGCGTATTTGGCTGCTGCGTCCCAGGTCATTATTTTAGATCTTACGTCAGCGGTACCATATTATCGTTCAGTTGACCGTGGCTTGTTGGTCCGTTGTTTATTTAAAAACGGTACACAATTCATGAATTTTATTCAGTTCAACAGTGTCCAACAGTGTACGACATTTAAACAGAATACACACTGACATTGGCTGGCAGTTTAATAAGCTTCATAAACTGCATAAAGACTGCGCGACGTGCACACTTTGGTTGGCTTCGATGGCGTTCTTCGTGCAGCAGCGGTGTCGGTCGTCGTCGTAGCGCCCCTGACGGCAGATATGGGAATGCGCCACGTTTATAACGTGCCTCGTTTATAACGCGGATTCATTTCGTGGACCCCGACTACCGCGTTATAACGAGGCGCGACTGTACTTGGAAAAATTCAAATTTTGGACACGTCTGGTATTGTCAACTATAATGGTCAGTGACAGTGTATGAAATATAAGTATGCAAATAACACATCTGAATGCAAAAAATTAAGTGAGTAGTTTGTTTACATGAACATTTTTGTATATTACTGTTATACTAATTATCATGAGTTCAGTTTAAATACTGTTGGAGTACAGGTGCATATATAAAACGTTATCACGAAGACATGCTAATATATTGCCATGTAAAATTTTCACTTTGAAATCACATTTAAGACATTTGACTTAATATTTGCATAATGAAAACAAACTTCTTGTTCTTGTTCAGAATCAGGATTGAATAAGAAATAAAAGAATGAAAAGATGACTGAGCTGTACTCACCAATCTTCTTCTGGACCTCACTGAATGGCGTGTCAACGCTGGCCAGTTTGTTCTTGAGGTCAAACTTGATGGACGACTCCTTGGTCATGTCACACAACTCCTTGCACAGTTGATGGGCCTCATCAACTGCCTTACCTTGACCTTTCACCTCTGACTCCAACGCCTGGCGAGATGGCAAGGGTTAACAATATAGTAGCCAGTCTTTTGTTAGAGGGTGGAAAGAGATATTATTTAGAAGACGGGAGCAAAACAACTAAAATAAGCTTCAAGAGAAAAATGATAGATTATGGCCGACCTAGTAATATTAAAACTTCTAAAAACTTACATCCTCAGTAACCCAAACTAAAAAACACAAGCCAGAATTGTTTAGAAAATCATGATGAAGGACATGCAAAGGTCGTCATTAGAGCCAAGGAATGAAGGTGGAAATGCAAGTTGAAATAAATCTGTTTTTTTAATAATGCCCCAAGATAGTTGCCCAGTTAAATTTACTCCACATTTTATATCAAACGGCTGGTAGCAATACAATATGAAATAATACCCTGTCTAATGTTATCATAATGATACAAAATCTCTCTTTTACCATTTGTGAGCATTTTTTGGTATCAAACCTACCAAAGACACTGACTACAGTGATTCCATTTCAAAAATGTCTTAGTAAATGAATACAGAATAAACATAAACATGTCTCCTGCCATGACAATGAACAGACAAGATGCTCTACATGATGGACTAACCTTGAGTTGTTGCCAATGCTCTGCAATGGTCTCTGGCTGTATGCGGACCTGCGGCATTGCCTCCAATCTCTCAGTGATATCAGGTGCCCACTCTGACAGCTTCTGTAGGACATCGTAGTACCGCGAACTGCGATCAAGGACGTCGTGCAGTGTCTCCTCTCGCTCTCCAAGATGCTCCTGCAGCTTGTCCCAGCCCTTGTTGATGTTCTCAATCTCACGGTTCACGTGGTCAGCATCGGGCGAGTTGAGGTCACTCCTGTCCAGCACTGACAGGCCGGACTGGATGAAGTTCTCATATGCCGGCTGGAAGCTGGTCATCTCTTCTTGTAGCAGCTGCAAGAAACACGTGAGAAAGTTCACAGATGGTCAGGGGGCAAGGGGAACACATCTCATCTTGTAGCAGCTGCAAGAAACATGTGGGGAGGTTCAGATATGGTCAGAGGGCAAGGGGAACACATCTCATCTTGTAGCAGCTGCAAGAAACATGTGGGGAGGTTCAGATATGGTCAGAGGGCAAGGGGAACACATCTCATCTTGTAGCAGCTGCAAGAAACATGTGGGGAGGTTCAGATATGGTCAGAGGGCAAGGGGAACACATCTCATCTTGTAGCAGCTGCAAGAAACATGTGGGGAGGTACAGATATGGTCAGAGGGCAAGGGGAACACATCTCATCTTGTAGCAGCTGCAAGAAACATGTGGGGAGGTTCAGATATGGTCAGAGGGCAAGGGGAACACATCTCATCTTGTAGCAGCTGCAAGAAACATGTGGGGAGGTTCAGGTATGGTCAGAGGGCAAGGGGAACACATCTCATCTTGTAGCAGCTGCAAGAAACATGTGAGGAGGTACAGATATGGTCAGAGGGCAAGGGGAATACATCTCATCTTGTAGCAGCTGCAAGAAACATGTGAGGAGGTTCAGATATGGTCAGAGGGCAAGGGGAACACATCTCATCTTGTAGCAGCTAAAGAAACATGTGGGGAGGTTCAGATATGGTCAGAGGGCAAGGGGAACACATCTCATCTTGTAGCAGCTGCAAGAAACATGTGGGGAGGTTCAGATATGGTCAGAGGGCAAGGGGAACACATCTCATCTTGTAGCAGCTGCAAGAAACATGTGAGGAGGTTCAGATATGGTCAGAGGGCAAGGGGAACACATCTCATCTTGTAGCAGCTGCAAGAAACATGTGGGGAGGTTCAGATATGGTCAGAGGGCAAGGGGAACACATCTCATCTTGTAGCAGCTGCAAGAAACATGTGAGGAGGTTCAGATATGGTCAGAGGGCAAGGGGAACACATCTCATCTTGTAGCAGCTGCAAGAAACATGTGAGGAGGTTCAGATATGGTCAGAGGGCAAGGGGAACACATCTCATCTTGTAGCAGCTGCAAGAAACATGTGGGGAGGTTCAGATATGGTCAGAGGGCAAGGGGAACACATCTCATCTTGTAGCAGCTGCAAAAAACATGCGAGGAGGTTCAGATATGGTCAGGGGGCAAGGGGAACACATCTCATCTTGTAGCAGCTGCAAGAAACATGTGGGGAGGTACAGATATGGTCAGAGGGCAAGGGGAACACATCTCATCTTGTAGCAGCTGCAAGAAACATGCGAGGAGGTTCAGGTATGGTCAGAGGGCAAGGGGAACACATATCATCTTGTAGCAGCTGTTTCACACATTTTAATGTACAGACAAAATAATTTTTTTGGCAATAACAACATGATACTGAATTGTGGATTCCAGTCAAAGATACGTGTACAAATAAACAAATAAATAAAATGTAAATAGAGTACAATTCAAAGAGTACAATATGTCTTGAGAGCAAGGTTTCTTCCAGTAGTTTTCCAAATTCTAATTCTCCAAATCCAAGTCTCTGGTCACACAATGCATGGTAACCAAGAACCTCTAAATCTTTCTTTGTATGCCAACTGGTGACACAATCTCATTATGTCCACACTATACATGTTTGTCCCCACGCATGCAACCACTGCCTGTCACGTCTCTACTCTACAAGTGACTGGTGTGTACCTGCACTTGCTGCAGCTGATGTTTCACCATGGCCGGCTCTGTGGCGACGGGTCCCAGCACAGACAGCATCTTCTCCTTCTGTGCGAGCCAGCCGACCAGCTGGTCGTGGAGACTCTTAAAGCCCTTCAAGTCCTCCAGTCGCTCCGTCAACAACTGCCGCTGCTCCTCTGACAGGTGCTTCAGGTTCGTCCACCGCTCCTCTGTGACAGGTGTCAATCATCAATTAAGCAAACCCAATCAGTAAGCGTGAATAAAAGTTCAATTTTAGCATCAAAAACATTTAGTAGACATTATCTATCAGCTGTGATAATCCACTAAATATTACAATCTGTAAAATTTCCTTTGTTTGACAAATCATGCAGGCTTAAGTCCTGGAGACTAGAATTTCTGTCAAGTCAGTGTCAAAATATTACTATTACTGAAAATCCTTCAGGATAGTTCATTTTACAGAATACATATATTTTATTCATCCAAAGACTAAAAAATTATAAACAGATGCAGCAATCAAGTGTGACGATGGAATTACAAGCTTCTGCATTTATACAATGACGTCAACCAATCGGGACATCAGCTGTACCGATTTGAATACGATAACAAGTATTCCATTTTTTTAATTACTAATCTTGTGTAGTGCTTCAATGCGAGCCATTATCACTAGTACAGCATGTTGTATTTTCATGTTTCCACAGGCGTTACTCTGCGCAGACATACCAAGTTTCTTGAGCTGTTTCTTGGTGTCTTTCATGCCAGGAACGTTCTCGCGACTCAGCAGCAGCTGATGCACCTTCTTCTTGAGCGCCGTGATCCTGCCTTCCTCACTCAACAGGTCTTCATGGAACTTCTACAACAAACAGCAACAACGTATTGTGATACTTCTTCATATACTGCAGAATTATGACTTCATTTATAAACTTAAATTATTAAGTACTAGTTGAGTTACCCCGGTGCTGCATGGTGAGAAAAGATACCTATTAATACTTTTACACTAGGCCCTTAGATAGAAATTATTTTCTGCCAATTTTGAACTAATCCAAATTGTACCTTTTAGCATGTGAATGGCTTGCATGGAATCATTCACATAAATCAAAGGCATTATTGGCCAGTTTAGTTTTTTCATCATAGTTAACCTGTATAATTCGAGCCATTCATTTAAAGGGACATAGTCCGTTCGTCTACCTGGAATTACCGGGCATAGTAATTCTAACTGGAAGTTGACCGTGGGAAAGTGAGCATTTTGAAACTGGATATTTTGTTTACTATTTGAACATGCACCCGTGGTCGTGCCTTCAAATTGCGACCGTTGTTATGGGCTTACTAAACACAATTTGACAGGCAGTATACCTTCAACATAGTTAGTATAGTCTTAAGAACATTATATTAATACATGAAACACTAGGAAGAGACTTTTAATTAATACTGATCCACTCCAACGTGGTCCCCTAGACTTGCCAGCTGGCCTCCTCTAAGTTCCACCAGTCTTATCAATTGTAATTACCCGTCATGGCCTGTCGTCTGCCAGTCTTGAAGACAGACAGAGGAGTCTCTGGCTAAGTCCCTGCCCCTCACCCTCGTTCTTACCTGTCGTTCCTTCACCTTGGCGGCGGCCTCGTCCTGTGTCTGAGGCATGGCAGCCGTCAGCGAGGGGATGGCATGCTCCTGATGCTTCAGCCAGGTCAGGGTCTGCTGGACGTCGTCTGCGATGACCTTCACCTCACCCTGTGTGACCTTCAACTCCTGCTGTCGGTCCGCCAGTGCCTCACCCAGTTGGTCGTAGCGGTGATTCATCTCTGCCACCTCCAGTTGCATCGGCGACATACCTGGGCAGACGATACAGATGGGCATGGTCAATGCATACAAGGACGTCATTTAATAACATACACTACCAAAAATTCCATTCTTCCAGACTGCTTCATACACACAAGCAAGGACCTAATTTCGCTTTAGATCTCAAGTCGGCCAAACCCGCCCGTACACTGACACTTCAAGTCAACCAAACCCGCCCGTACACCGACACTTCAAGTCAGCCAAATCCGCCCGTACACTGACACTTCAAGTCAACCAAACCCAACCCAAAATAACCTTGTAATGTTACATTGTCCACTGGCACCGTCTAGTGGATAGTTTTGAAAACAAATTAGAAATTATGTTTGAACATACGAACCTCGCATTTTCAAGTTTCTGGTGAACCAAGTGGAAAAACAAGGACTTTTCAAAAAACGTCTAAATAACATGTACCAGCAAAAATTCCCATCTTGCGAACTGCTCTACATGCACACCGATGCAGAAGATGGGTTCCTGGAGTATCCGAACCAGTTTTGTTGACGTAAATTTGAAACAGTTTTTTGCATTAACATGTTATAGTAAACATCCTCACTTGAACCGTGCTGTTTGAAACAATCGCAGAAAATGTGCATAATGTTATGAATGAATAATTAATGTCTGTCTAATGTTTGGAATGAACCCTAAAATCGTTATAAACCCTTAATCATTGGGAAAAAAAAGAAAAAAGTTATACATTTTTGTCAAGGGGTCGTAGATTGATCGCTGAAAGATTAGCGCCCGAGGGGCGAGCTGTCCAGGAGGAAAACATTATTATACTTTCATTAGATATATGAACACCAGTACATACTGACGACCAATATCAGTGACAGCTTCTGCATCCACTCACCTTCAATGGCGAGGAGATTGTCAGCTGAGTCAGGCTTACTGCTTGAGTCGCTGCGTGTCGGAGATGGTGACATCATCTGACGCGACACTGAACTGCGCGACGACAAGCGGCGGACCTCTGATGGGCAACAACAATGACGTTTGGTTCAAAGTTGAACTAAGACACTCTTGAACTAAGACACATCTGGATTAACACTCTTGAACTACGACACAACTAAGTTACAAGACATTTGAAGTTAGGCCTCTTGCTGTAAGATGCACTTGAACTAAGACTTGTTTGATGTTCAGAAAGTGTATCAGTGAAATGTGTTCAAATTGGATATGAAGTATGAAGATACTACACAAATGCTTACTATTAAATAGTAAGGTGACAAAATCGTACGACAATGAAATAAACACAGCAGAGTATAACTGTATCTGGGTAAATGGTCCGACCTGACATAAAGGACTTACACTCTACCTGGGTCACTTATGACTTAAATTGTATGTGGGTGTTGATACAGCGGAACCTCACTATTAAGGTCACCCTTGGGGCTGCACAGAGTGACCTGAATAGCAAGGTGACCTTTTTAGCAAGACTAATTTCCTATACTTTAATATAAATAATTTCGGACTGTCTTTGGATTACCTTAATTGCGAGGTGGCTGTATTACCAAGGTAACCATAGAGCAAGGCTCAACTGTATAGATAACCAGCACTAATTGAGTAGAGAGTACTAGAGACAAGTGTCTTACTGCGTTTGATTGGACTAGTTGTCTGGGCTTGGAAGGCAGCTCCTAGTTCGTTCACCTCGTCCATCTTAGGAGCAAACTTGTCATATTCTGCTACCAATGGCTGCAGACACACAATCACAGAACTGTTGCTCAATCAGAATCACTTGCAAGCAGTAACAGAAATATGTCGGCCTTTCCAATACCATATTGTTTTAAATGAACATATATAATTATAGTTGTAGCAAAACCTCTCTTTGTTGTTGTATCTTTGCTTGTCTCGCACATATAATAATCATACAAAATCTGTCACTGACACTGATCACTTCAGTAATTCTAATTTTACAAAGACAGTTGTTGTATAGAGCCAACTTAATGAACCGATTGAAACTACATTATATACACAGTGAACTCAGCCGCCTGTGCAGCAATCCGTGCAGCCAGCAGACTTCATTCATATTCAACCCATCATAGCCAATTGTGACACTTTATGACGTACCCGAATTAGAAACGAGTTACCCACATAACTGCTCTTAACATCCAACTTAAAAAAATCTTGATTCCCTGTCTAACTTAAATAAACCTAAACCGAAGTCATTCAAGACTCCCCCGGGCCTCCCAGTCACAGCGTAAAAATTTAATAAACCTTACAATTAATATGCATTTTATTTACTTGTTTTAATGTCACCAATAGTTTTTTTTTTGTGCTGCGCCTATGTTATAATACCAAACTTGGTGAGGTTTGGGAGAAGAAATCCCCACATGTTTATTTCTTAAAATGGTTCATTTTCTGCAACTTAATTCTTAAGTGTAATTATTATGTATTATTGCAGACACTACTTTGATTCAATATTTTTGCTGTGATATAATTAAATGTATTTTCTATCGGAATGAATAAATATGATTATGACAACTACGGGGGTACACCAGTATTCACCTGTAGTTCCTGTATCTGCCTCTGTATGATGTCGAGTGCGAGAGCGACTGGCTCTAGACTGTCAACATACTCCTCCTTCTCTCCGAGCCAGGCAAACACCTCGTCCTTCACCTCGTCGTACTTCGTTGACCTCGTCACCCTCGTCGTCATCTCTCTCTCGCACTGCTGTAGGAGGTCACGCAGGTCGCTCCAATTGTTCTCACACACGCTCAGTGTGTCCTTCAGCGAGCGAACATCGCCGGTGCGAGGGTCCTCGACTAGCTCCTTGCCCAGTCTCCGAATCTGCTCCATCTTCCGATCGTGAATCGCCAACTCTGACGTCACTTTTGTCACCTACAGGACACAATGGATCCAACATGTTTCTCATGGAAGTCGTCTGTTACGGATCATCTCAGAACATCGTTGTGTGATATCAGACGAAATTACTTTATCTGGCTTCAGCCCCCAACCCATCTCCAGTTGAAAGTTTGTAAATATTGATATGATGAAATCAATATATTTGTATCAGTCTAAGGTATAATATATCAATGTCTGATACCAAACAAAACTGCTTCTGACCCCCCTCCCCAAATGAAAGTAATTTTGTGTGATATTGGACAACAGCGTTCTATGACAATGTGTGAGGACACTTAGAAAAACACAAATAAAAGATCATGCCAATGTAATTAAAAAAGAGGATTTGTGAAATGTTCCTATTTGCAGAGTGAACAGTGAAGTATTCTGAAGGTCAGCAATGATACAGGTTAGATAACAAAGAGAAAAAACAGAATCCACAGAGATATTCCAAAGAAAAGTATTCTGAAAAGTAAGTTACAGTTAAAGTATGTATATTGTAAAAAGAACGAAGTTATTATTCTCAATATGTATGCAGAGGATCAGTGAGTAAATGAAAGTATTTAATAGAAATCCAGCAAAAGAAGTCACTGTGTAATGCCATGGTATTGTTATCCCCTCCAAGCACTGTGGTTGGTGGTGCCATGACTAACCTTCTCCTGATAGATAGGCGTATCCAGTTGTGAGAAATCGTTTGACTCGAGCATGTTGAGTGTAGGTATCAACCAGTCATCTAGAGTCTTCATGTGGTCCTGCAGCTGTGTCAACTTCTCCGAGACGTCATTAATGTCCCCATCCCTCTCGCTGGCTCGTGTCAACACCGCCTTGAAGCGTGTGTCCAACTCTATCAGCTTATCCTCAATCTCATGCGCCATATCTGGGTCGCTCGACTTAATGACCTTCGACCCTGACCGTTTCACCGAATCAACAGCGGGCTGGTGACTCTTCATGTCGAGTCTGAGCGCGTGCAGTTCGCGCTTCTGGTCGTTCAGCGTCTCCTCGTTTAGACTCACCGGACGCATGTTGTTAAGAGCGCCCTCTGCATCCTTTATCCACATTAACAACCCATCGATTCCCTCCTGCACGTCTTGCGACTCGAGCAGCAGTTTCTGGAGCGAGTTGCATCGTGACGCCGCAAACGCGTTCACTGAACCAAGCTGTGCGCTACACTTTGCGACGAGGTCGTCGATGCCTTGTAGGGCTTTGTCGTCAGCACCAAGGTCACATAGTTTCTCCTTGAGCAGCCTCGCACTGCGCTGGATCTCCTGCAGCTGTTTGTCCTGCGCTACCGCCTCGTTGCTGAATGACTTCGCCTGGTGCAGATGTTCCTGAACCTGTTCTGGTGTCGACGGCACTGAACGATTCTTCATGTCCGACACCTAAAAATATAAAACACATGTTGAATGAACAAATAATTTCCATATCCAGCACAAAATCTTGCGGTAATATTTTAAGAAAATATTTGTTATCTTTTATAAGTTTTGAATCACACGAGACAGTGTTACTGGGGGGAAAAAGATGCCCGACATGTGTCAGGTAAAAACATTGCGATTGGTACACTTGGTCCAATAGAAATGACTAATTATCATCATTATGAAATTACTATATATGATGACACACGACTCATTTCTAACAAAACAATGAAATATTATTTTTGACCGAGCTAAAAAGGATAGAATATCACAATCCAAATGTAGAAAACAGAAACATTTATGAAAGATTTCGTGAGAATATTTGTTCCAGTTGTGTTCATACTTAAAATGTACACTACTAAATATGCGTATCATCTTGACAAGAACGTGTGTACCTGTTCCTCGGCTGAACCAAGCCAATGGAGCATCTTCTGCATGGAAGCATCAAACTCCTTCTGGCTGTCTTGAGTACGGCGAAGGTCTGCCATGAGACCGTCACAGCTACCCTTGAGGTTGTGGTAGCGCTCGTTGGCAGCCTTCACTTTGTCCTTGGTCATGTCGTACTCGCTCGCGTCAGGCATTGGAAGGTGGAGTGAGGATCGGCCGTGGTGCGTCTTCACAATGAAGTTCTCCAGCTCCTTGTTGTGTTTCTGTGGGCGGCAAGGTGATGTTAATATGGTTACTTAATTAATAATATAAAATTAAAATTATTTATTTATATATGCTAATATTGTTGCCTAATTAATAATCTATTATTATTTATTAATTGATATTTTTATGGCTATTAATTATAATTTTTTTAGATTTGTTATTACTTGAATGCAACTCCCAATATTTATTTAATTATTTAACTACCAGTGATACTTTCTATGTTATACAAATTCATGTGTGATATAATTTCTCTAGTTAAGTATACAAAGTCTTAGGTACTCATATTTACTTTATTTGTATTATTATTATTATTACATATTCTTTAGCATATTAATCAATTGTTGTAAACAGTTTTTCTTTGGATTCTAGTGCATAAATAAAATTATTATTATTACCTATGGTCAGTGAACTAAACACTGACAAACAACCATAATGACAATCTGATAAATTGGCCTGTTTTTGTGTCTCATGAAATCTTGTCTGTACTGGCAAGTAACAAGGGCTGCCAAGTGGGCTATTCGACACGAGGCATTCTTTTTGGTCACAGAAAGGAAAGAATTAAATAACATATGCATAACAATGACTATAACACTATTTTAGATATGTACTGTTAACATATGTCAATTGTATATTTTAACTTTTATAATAAAATAATTGTATTATACAAAATGTATATTGAAATGGAATAGAGTACATATTGAATAGTGTCATCATTGAAAGAGTACATATTCCATTCTAAGAACAACCATTCCTTTCTTCCAGGAACTTGCATGACGACTTGTTCATGAAACTTAACTGTACTATTCAATCAAAATTAAACTCGTTCATAACATTTATCTGGATTGTTTCAACAGAATTACCTGGCACTCTTCTAGGAACTTACCTTGCATTCTTCCAGGAATTTCTGGGCAGCCATATTCACAAAGCGCAAGTCAGCTTGGTGGGCAATCACATTCTCTGTTAGGTTCTGAAAGAATAAAACATATTATTTACATGCAAAAACTACCATTTACTAATGTCATGGCTAAATTATGCAGTGCAATAATTAGTGACATTAGGTCATTCTTTTGTCTAAAGTGTCACCCCTCTGTAAACAATAATGAAGCCATGAAGTGTTCTCAAAGTTTATTAAATATTTTGTTTCCATAAACCTGAAATTATTCACTAACAAACCAGTTTTCAACATGTGATACAAATCAGTTACTGACATAACCCATGAGACAAGCTGCTTGTCACATTATCGTGGTTCTGAAAACGCAAAGCACATTCTGCCAATATTTTGCTACATTTAATGTTTTATGTTAATTATATTTTGTACAGCGCTTTGAGCATTTGATTGGAAATGCGCTTTGAAAAAATAATTATTACTTTTATTATTAATCATTGCCAAATCTTGCAATAGATGCCACGAGCCATTAAACGACCCAAGCCCAGGTCATGAGAGCTGTGAGAAGGTCCCTGTGTGCCTAGTGCCAGACACAACACCCACCTTGTGTTGTTTTACTTGTTCCCTCAGGTGCTTCAGTTCAATGCCAGACTTCTGCATGTTGCGTAGGGACGTCTCGGAATCCACTAGCCACTGGTCAAACTTGTTTAGCTCTTCGTCCAGTTTCTGGGCCTCTTCCCGGCCAGCGATCAGTCGCTTGACTCGAATCTCACTCTCTCGGGACACCTACAAACATGGGCACACTAGTCCAGTCCACTCAACTACTGTCATAGGAAGGAATATACACAGGAACACATTTCTCGACTACTGTCAGGGCAAGTAATATACACAGGAACACATTTCTCAACTACTGTCATAGCAAGTAATATACACAGGAACACATTTCTCAACTACTGTCAGGGCAAGTAATATACACAGGAACACATTTCTCAACTACTGTCAGGGCAAGTAATATACACAGGAACATATTTCTTAAGATACAGTCCAGTCAACTACTGCCGTAGCAAGGAAGATACACAGAAACACATTTCTTCAGACACAGTCCATTCAACTACTGTTATAGGAAGGAATACATACGGGCACAGATTCCTTACAAACAGTCCACTCAACTACTGTCATAGCAAGTAATATACACAGGAACACATTCCTTAAGACAATATCAAGATCCTTGTTTTGTTGGCCCCCACATAAATCTTCACTCTATCAACCCCGCACACCTTGAACTTACACAGGCCTTGACATTAAGGTTTTGAATCCACTGGCACAGGGGGCCAGTAGATTTGAAAAGTTAGTGGCCCGCCTGTGAAAGTTACTGGCCCGGATTTTGTGTTACTGTCAAAAATACGCTCATTTTGAGGTGCAAACATAATTAGTCTTTTTTATAATTTTACCAACAAAGTTGTTAAGAAGTTACTATACACATACTGATTGTTCAAAAAAAGATGTCCAATGCTAACAATATTGTAATCTTGTTCAAGTGTGTACTCAGATGCATATATACAATATTTCCTAAGTTTAAATAAAGTGTGGCCAGTGTGACGATAGCTTGTCAGTCCGAGTCGGTAGTTGAGTTGACGCTGCTTTCATGTACAGGTCAATGAAGGCATTAGACTATTTCACGGTTCATTCGCTAGGTGGCACCACCCAAAATAGGTGGCCTTCACCTTGCCCTTGCTGATGCAGCGTTACATTTGGCTTCTGTCACTTTAGCCACTAGTTAAATTTTGATTTAAGCTGTATTCCTTTCATGTATTTAGAGAAGAAAAAGCGTGCGTAATTCTAAAGTCGAGGCAGCTTCCAACCACCGTACAAACTGTGTCCAAGGGACACGGCGGGACTTAAAAAATGGCGTCTCTCGTCATAAAAACCTGTGCTGCCGGTGGTTAGAAAATATATTCGATGGCTTTGCACGCCGTCATCCGCATGATAAGTGTTGGAGTTTGGACTAATTATTAATCAGAATTAGTATCTAGGTTATGTTAACAATGTCCTATAACTGAGTCGCGTCTAAGAATTCTGGCAAACTGCATCTGATAACCGATGCGGTCGTGCCGTGACCGCCGCTTCATCTCGGCGGTGTTCAAGAACCGGAAACCAGTGGCCCGTCGGGCCAGTCAAATATAAGAACTGGTGGCCCGACAGCTTCAAAAAAGGCGCCGGGCCATCGGGCCATCGGGCCAGTGTTAATGTCGAGGCCTATTACAGGTTTCCACTTTTATAAAAAAATCTGAAAGTTATGGGTAACAAAAATCTAAATGAGGAGGAAACTTGCAACATACAAAAACACCACTCCAATTTCAAAGTTGTCACTGACCATGTCGTAGCTGCCCCTCAGGTCGGCGACTCTATGTTCCAGCTCGATGCAGAGTTCACTGGTGAGTTCAGCCTCACTCTGGTCCAGGAGCTGCTGCGCCTGACACACCGGGGACAGTATCGCCTTCTGGTGGCTGGCGATGTCTCGCTGCAGCGCCTGCGATACGACAACAAGATCGGTCAACGATTAGACATGTTCATAGATAAACTATTACTTGAGATATTTTTTAAGCTAATCTATAAACATTTTATGAGATTTTATATTAATCACAGCTATACAAATTGTTTTAATTGCACAGAAAGATTGACGCACTCCAAAATAACACACCCAGAAATGCACCCAACAACACACCAAATGATGCACCAATGCCATACTCAACAACACAACACTGATACACCCACTAACACATCCAGCAACACATCAAATGATACACCCACTAACACATCCAGCAACACATCAAATGATGCACCCACTAACACATCAAATGATGCACCCACTAACACACACAACTACACATCAGACAATGCACCTTCTGATGAATCCAGCCTTGCACACACCTGATGCCTTAAGTGATGCACTTACCTAACACACAACGACACACCTAACCACACCCTACAACACACCCTATAACACACCCAATGACATACCTAACTTCACCCTACAACACACAATAACACATCCAATGCCACACCTTACAACACACCTAATCACACACCTAACCACACCCTACAACACACCCTATAACACACCCAATGACATACCTAACCTCACCCTACCACACACAATGACACATCCAATGACACACCTTACATCACACCTAATCACACACCTAACCACACCCTACAACACACCCAGCAACATACCTAACCACACCCTACAACACACCAATGACACACCTAACCACCCACATCCTACAACATACCCAATGACACACCTAACCACATCTTACAACACACCCAATGACACACCTAACCACACCTTACAACACACCCAATGACACACCTAACCACACCTTACAACACACTCAATGACACACCTAACCACACACCCGATGACACACCTAACCATACCCTACAACACACCCAATGACACACCTAACCACACCTTACAACACACCCAATGACACACCTTACCACACACCCAATGACACACCTAACCACACCTTACAACACACTCAATGACTCACGTAACCACACACCCAATGACACATCTAACAACACCTTACAACACACCCAACGATACAACTAACCACATCCTACAACACACCCAGTGACAGACACACCTAACGACACCTCTACACATATATGTGCCCACCTTCTGGTCGTCTATTTGTCCCACGAGTCCTGCCTCCTCTTCCCTCATGGAGGACGCAGCCTTGAGTACCTTCTCCACATCCCGTACCCACTGCCGCTGGGTCTCCAGTTCTTCCAAGATGTCAGCATACACCTCATCTATTCTAACCTACAGTCAGACAGAGGATGTCAGCATATACCTCATCTATCCTAACCTACAGTCAGACACAGGATGTCAGCGTACACTTCATCTATCCTAACCTACAGTCAGACACAGGATGTCAGTGTATACCTCATCTATCCTAACCTACAGTCAGACACAGGATGTCAGGGTACACCTCATCTACCCTAACCTACAGTCAGGCACAGGATGTCAGGGTACACCTCATCTACCCTAACCTACAGTCAGGCACAGGATGTCAGCGTACACCTCATCTATCCTAACCTACAGTCAGACACAGGATGTCAGGGTACACCTCATCATTCCTAACCTACAGTCAGACACAGGATGTCAGCGTACACCTCATCTATCCTAACCTACAGTCAGGCACAGGATGTCAGGGTACACCTCATCTATCCTAACCTACAGTCAGACACAGGATGTCAGCGTACACCTCATCTATCCTAACCTACAGTCAGACACAGGATGTCAGCGTACACCTCATCTATCCTAACCTACAGTCAGACACAGGATGTCAGCGTACACCTCATCTATCCTAACCTACAGTCAGGCACAGGATGTCAGCGTACACCTCATCTATCCTAACCTACAGTCAGGCACAGGATGTCAGCGTACACCTCATCTATCCTAACCTAGTCAGACACAGGATGTCAGCGTACACCTCATCTATCCTAACCTACAGTCAGACACAGGATGTCAGCGTACACCTCATCTATCCTAACCTACAGTCAGACACAGGATGTCAGCGTACACCTCATCTATCCTAACCTACAGTCAGACACAGGATGTCAGCGTACACCTCATCTATCCTAACCTACAGTCAGGCACAGGATGTCAGCGTACACCTCATCTATCCTAACCTACAGTCAGACACAGGATGTCAGCGTACACCTCATCTATCCTAACCTACAGTCAGGCACAGGATGTCAGCGTACACCTCATCTATCCTAACCTACAGTCAGACGCAGGATGTCAGCGTACACCTCATCTATCCTAACCTACAGTCAGACGCAGGATGTCAGCGTACACCTCATCTATCCTAACCTACAGTCAGACACAGGATGTCAGCGTACACCTCATCTATCCTAACCTACAGTCAGACACAGGATGTCAGCGTACACCTCATCTATCCTAACCTACAGTCAGACACAGGATGTCAGCGTACACCTCATCTATCCTAACCTACAGTCAGACACAGGATGTCAGCGTACACCTCATCTATCCTAACCTACAGTCAGGCACAGGATGTCAGCGTACACCTCATCTATCCTAACCTACAGTCAGACACAGGATGTCAGCGTACACCTCATCTATCCTAACCTACAGTCAGACACAGGATGTCAGCGTACACCTCATCTATCCTAACCTACAGTCAGACACAGGATGTCAGCGTACACCTCATCTATCCTAACCTACAGTCAGGCACAGGATGTCAGCGTACACCTCATCTATCCTAACCTACAGTCAGACACAGGATGTCAGCGTACACCTCATCTATCCTAACCTACAGTCAGACACAGGATGTCAGCGTACACCTCATCTATCCTAACCTACAGTCAGGCACAGGATGTCAGCGTACACCTCATCTATCCTAACCTAATCAGACACAGGATGTCAGCGTACACCTCATCTATCCTAACCTAGTCAGACATGCGTCATTGTGTACCACAGAATCACTCAACAAACACTACGTTCACGATGCCATAAAGCACACACACACTACTATTTGTTCAAACATTTGGTTAAGGTAACTAGGTTACTGCGCAGTGTAGTTAACCAGATATGGTCGCATTGCAGAGTGATATGGTCTCAACAATCAAACGTCTCAACTTCAAAATTCCACTATGGAAAATGTAAGAAATTGTTCCTACTTAACATGTTTTGTGATATAAAAAAAAAATGGAGACATCTGAGTGCTAAGACCATCTCTTGGAAAGTAACTGATTTCATTATAATGAACATTTCACGCATACTTTACCTGTGTTCCGTGATTGTTGAGAGTGAAATTAACAGTTTTTGCTATTACTAACGGTAAGTTCCATCACCAATGTGAAAGAACGATCTTTCAATTTGAATAACAAACACAATAGTTCTTAAGATGGAACACAGGTAAAAAGCTAAATCACCAGGTAAAAAATAAATCACAAAAATTGAGCCTTGGATTTACAAGCATTAGACACGTGTGGGATGGCACTTTTCTCTCAATAAAACATTTTCCAAGCATCAATACAAAATATATTTTGTACAGCCAAGTCCATCATGATTCTGCTTAATATGTATGTACAATTAAATGATCAAAACAACTGTTGTTGCAGATTTAAGGACATCTCGCTAAATGTCTTGACATCAAACCAAGATGTAAGACACTGGAAAATATTTACATGGGAGATGGCCAGCCGGTACATTTCACCCCGCCCTACCCTACCACACGACACGACAAGAGACTTGACACACATGACACAGAACATTCAAGGATTAAGTGTGAGACACAGCGTATCATTGCTTGATGCCAGCAACCAGCCATGCAGAAAGAGGCTGTCATTATCATATCATGCAGTTAGACATTGCATTGTGAGTTAGCAGATTCTTGCCGCTGAAACAACAACATACACATTCGATTAGTTTCAATCACGTCTCAAAATACAGACTATCATCAACCAACGTTATCCTGCCAAGCTCTATTGGTAATTTAAAAAAACATAAAGATCTTCTATGCCACAAAAGGGAGTTTCAGCAGCTGCTAGCTACAGCAAAACATATTTAACTAGAAAACAAAAATGAAGCACCACAATCAAAAGTTTTCGCATGCATCGTTTCTGATATTCTAGAAGCAAATATTCTGGCTCTCTCTCTAGGTGCCCCAGGCTTGGAACCAATGCAAATCTACCAAACAAAATTATAAGTTTTATGATTTACTGATGATCAATTTCCATATGGAAAGTTCACCACAACAATAATAAAGAAAAAGAACATTAGATAACTCTGTAAAGATCAGTAAAATAATGCCAAAAGTAATATGGCATAATTACCACACAAGAAACTTTTTTCTCTTTTGAATATTTCGACCACTGTCATGTGACACAAGCTGGAGAAGGATTGCTGGGAGCTCCTGGCCAACGTCGTGATTCAATTTAGGTTTTTCTCTGTGGATGTTGATGGCTTCCTTTATCTTTCTTCAGTGCCAGTGGTCAGTTCAGTTCATGTTCACTTATGTCTGATAGGGTTTGGCGACATGACAGATGTTCTTTCATTCTTGTGCCAAGTGCTCTAGCTGTTTCCCCTGTGTAGTGCTGGTCACATTCTGGGCACTGAATGTCATATACCACACCACACTTTGCTGCCTTTTCCGGCCTGTCCTTTGAGTGCACCAGTAGTGACCTCAGGGTGTTGATAGGTTTGTGGTACACTGGTATCTCAGAGGACTTGAAAATCCTTGCCGATGGTTCTTCTCCAGCTTGTGTCATATGACAGTGGTCATGTGACACACCAGTAACGTCATTCTTCCGATGAAGACTGCGAGATGCAGTCGAAATATTCAAAAGAGAAAAAAAGTTTCTTGTGAAGTAATTACACCATATTATAACAACCAAGAAACCGGATGTTCAATCCGTACAAAAAAGCCCAAAGTGTTAACAACCCTAAATTGCTACAAAGCAAACTCATCAACATTGAACCAGTGTCAACACAACAGAAACATCACACAAAACAAGTTGAACACAAAACAAACTAAGAGTGATGCATAACGGAAAGCATTAGTAACAGGAATAAAATAGGGCGGAAAGCTTTAGAAAGCACATACATGATTATTAGCGCAGCTGTGGCAGCAGGCTTGCAAAATTATGATGAAGCCAAAGTTGGCAGGCTAACTGAAGCAAGAAGAACGATGTATGGAAAGCACCATGCAGGCAAAGGTTCAGATAAAGGCATCAATCAAATAGTAAATGCACATAGATAACCAATACAGGAAGCAAGCTTGGAGCAACGTAAATGTAATAGCGGTCAACCGGTCAGTAAACAGCACGAGAATGTAATAGCGGTCAACCGGTCAGTAAACAGCACGAGAATGCAGCATACAAGAACTTTATTTCAATTAGTAAAACAGATTAAATATTCATTACTTCAATTCAAACAGTAAAATATATAGGTCTAAGGTTATATATTTAGAATATATTGTATTAACTGATCTGATATAACATAACAATATGTTAATCAACCAATTCAATAAGTACACCTTTATAATAAGTTTGTCATGAATTAAGATTGAGTAATCAATTTTTTTACTAATCATGCTTAACACATGAACAAGATGATAATTGACTGTACAGAACTTAGTCACTCTTATTGACAAGCAACGAAGAATGAAGGTATTCAAACTGATTAGAACTCATCTTGAGGCTGACACAACATGGTGAGTGACACAGAACGACTACAGACAAGGTAAGTTCCCAGAACCTTCAGGCCATTCAGCTACTCATGGTACGGCATTTTATACAGCTGTCAAACCTTCAGGCCAATCCTCATGCAAAACCTCTGCAGAAAAACCACACCCGACTGGAAATCTAAAGTTAATGGGAGTTAACAGAACAGCTGATGGTGCCCAAGCAAGATCAATCGCCTGACATTTCAGTGCCAAAGATAGAGAAACTGCATCGACCAGACTGATTTACCATACAGTTGGGTGTAAGATGTGAGTGATTCCTTGACAGGATAAAAGACCCCAGGAAGACAGAGTTGGTCACCTAGGCCATACTTAGTAGAAGCAACCAAACCACTGGTCATACCATGAAGGGGTCAAAACCTTGAAGGGGTTAATGCCAATCACCGCCAGCTAAAGTTAAATGTCATAAGAACCCTGGATTGTTTTACCTGCGTGACTGTTTCTGTTCCATCACCTGGTCTACAGCTGCCTGGCATATCTTCACCAGAGGACATGTTTGATGACCAGGCTATATTCCCACTACTAGCTTCGAAGGAACTATCTAAGTGGGACGCAGGAGTAAGTTTCTGAGGGAGATAACCAGCAACAACCTCATTGTTCAGATAACCATCGTTTTCCTTAGGACGTAGTTCTCTTCCTCCTGTCAAAAGCTCTTCTCTGCCAGAGCTGGACACGATTCTGCTGGGACTTTCACTAATATGTAGTTCTATATCACTACTATCATACTGAATATCTTCCTGTTCAATGTTGGTCTGTCCTGCCTTTCTGTTCCCTTCAGGGATACTCTCAGTATCCCTCAGGGCATTCGCACCCATGTGCACGCATTGTTTGGTGCCAGAAATGTGATAACCTGACAGTGTTGGCGACTTGGCTTCACCATATTTCACTGTCACTCTCTCTCTCTGCTGCCCAGTGTCCTGTCTCATAGCAGTGTTTTCTTTAGATGTTTTAACCTTAACAAAGTCTACATCTTGCACAGTATTTAGCTGCTGAGGGAAGCTGCCTTCCATGTTGACGATCGCCCCTGTAGACTCGACTGACAAGTCATGCTCCACTGCTTCTAACAGACCAGTGCTTTCTACCGTCTCTGCCAGTGAACGTTGCTCCATCACCCCGACACACCTATCATGCTGGCTTCCCTGGAGTAGTCAACAATAGTGCCAGAAAGACACCAAAACACACGAATACACTAACAAAATCAGGAACTGTTCCATTTTCAGAAGTCACACTGGATTAAAACATATACTGATGTGGAAGAATTGCTTGTTGATCACATAAACAATTAGCTATTGTTTCAAGGAAATGGCTCATATTAGGATAGTGTAATTTAATTCTACATTGAAACGTAGAATAACTCCATGAGTTTGTAGTATATATTATATTCAATCTTACTGTTTCATGCGTTAACTTGTTTAATATGACCTGGCACTCAAAATTATTTTCTTTGCTACCATGCAATTTCCTCACAAGTTCACAATAACATTATGATATGGTTAAATATCCAAGAACTGAGGTTCAGCCATGCTGAGTAGTTTTCAACCATGCTGTGGAGAAGGGCTCAATTATATGTTGCTACAAAGAGACTAGTGGAGTTGTGTCATGCTATAGGAGTGTAGAGAGAGACGTACCTTCTTTGAGATGGGCGTACAGGCATCTGTACTGCGTGTGCGAGTGACGTTGATGGTTGGCAGTGTCTGCTCTGTTTTCACTGCAGTCTCCTTGAAGACAGATGGACTCATTAACTCGTGAGGAAGGTCACTGCTGACAATCAGACCCGTTGCGATCGCGTCAACAAGACGAGTGTCCTTTCCGACCTGGCATCGTACGGTGCCAGTCACTGGGTCAAGCAGCCCTTCGGCTAGAGCGTCTTCTATGGACACTTTGTTGCCAGAAGACGGCAGGATGATGACACTTCTGGTTGGGTCAACCACGCCTTCTTGGATGGCTTCTTTCACAGACATTGGCTCGCCTGTCATCGGATCAACAACAAGTCCTGTCCGAGGGTCTATCAGCCCAAACTCTCTGGCTTGTGTCAAAGACAACATTGCTGGTTCGTTGGTATCAAACACAAGCCCAGCCAATATCGCCTCGGTGACGGTTCTCTCTGCGCCACTGGCACGATCTACAAATCTGCCAGTTGATTCGTTGACGAGTCCCATATCGATGGCACTGTCCAGTGGAATCATCTGACCACTTCCTGGGTCTCTGATGACCGTCTTGTTTGGGTCAATTACCCCTGCCTCCAGTGCTTCTCGGATGGTCATCGGTTGGCCATCATTGACACTGCTACTGACCACTTGGCCTGAAGTCTCGTCAAAGAGCCCTTTCTCTGCAGCTTCTGCCAGACTGATAGTTTGCTCCTTGGCAGAGACCAGCAAGTCCTTCATGATTGCTTCACCGAGACTCAGGGATTTCCCACTTTCAGGGTCAGTCAATTTGCCCGTTTTCAGGTCAATCAGTCGGCTCTCCTGTGCCTCTTCAATGGTCAGTTCATCTCCACCCAACATGTTCTGAATGCGGTCTGAGCTTGGGTCAATGAGACCCTTTTCAATGGAGCGATGTAGGCTCATCTCCCGGCCTGACCGCGGGTCTGTGATTTTGCCAGTGTCTGGGTTGTACAACCCTTGCTGGACAGCATCAATGAGACTGAATCCTGAAGGTTTCGATGGCACCAGGGCAAGGCCACCATGTACGGCCTCCTTGAGGGTCAAAGCTTCTCCGTCAGGACTGAGCACGTCCCCCGTTCTTGGGTCCATAATCTCTAGATCAATAGCTTCCTCGAAGGACAGCAACTGTCTACTCTCTGGATGCTTCACTTTGATGGAGTCAGACTCAATCAGCCCTGATTCTACAGCCTCTATGATGGTGACACGTTGGCCGGTTGATGGGTCAACTACTTTACCTGTGTCCTCATCAAAGATGTCCCTCTCAAGAGCCTCAAACATACTCATGGACAACGTTCGCATTGTGTCTCTACCCTGTCCAGTAGAGGTGACATCCAACAGTGATATCATCTCATTTGTTTCATTCTTCATCTTCCCTGCCTCTGCATCAACCAGACCACTGGCTATGGCATTCTCTAGAGATAACCTTGCACCAGATACAGGATCATTCACAAAGCTACGAACCGGATCGATGAGACCACACTGGATGGCCTCCTTCAATGTCATTTCAGTGCCACTCTGTAGGTCTGTCACACGGCCTGACTCAGGATCGTACAGTCCAGCCTTAACTACTTCCTGTAGTTGCAGTTGTGGCTGTCTGGCATCCTTCACTAATCCCTCTTTCACTGCCTGCCCACATGGAACATGCAACCCTGTCAGAGAGTCAGTGATAGTGCCAGATTCAGCATCAAAGGTACCACAGTCAATAGCTTCTTCTAGTGTCACTATACGCCCACTCTCAGGCTCTTTAATCAGAGTGGCAGCGGGATCAATGACGCCATGGAACAGAGCCTTTGACAAGGTCATTGTTTCCCCAGTCATGGGGTCCATCACATTGCCCAAGTCTGGACTGTAGGAACCGTCTCTTACAGCTTCTTGCAGGGAGAGTCCTCGCATCTCTTCGATAAGCCCTGTTGCTACTGCTTCTGCCAAAGATGTTGTTTTCCCAGAGTTAGGATCAACGACGGAGCCAGTGAATACATCAACGATGCCATTTTGCTGTGCATCTTCAAGTGTCAGGATGTCATCACTATTGGGTACGTGAACAATGGTGTGCTTCGTATCAATGACGCCAGCCTGAATAGCCTCAACAAACATCATCTGTTTCCCAGTGGCTGGATCAAGAACAATTCCTTCATCAGCCCCCAGCAGTCTCCGCTCCAAGGCCTCTGTAAGTGTTATACTTTGTTGCTTGCTCACATCCTTCGTTCTTGTTTCCTGGATGAGAATATCAGTGAGAGGCCGTGAACTGTCCATCCTCTGGTCAACCACAATTCTGCCACTGTCTGGATCAACCAGTCCTCCTCTTATAGCCTCAGACAATGACACCTCTTGGTTGTTGTCCATATACACTGGTGTGTGTTCCGCATCCACCAGACCTGTTTTTATGCCTTCGTCCAGGGTCATCTTCCTGCCACTACAGGGGTGGGTCAACACGCCGGTGTCAGGGTTGAAGAGTTTGCACCCCACTGCCTCCTGAAGGGTGATTCCAACACCGTCAGACGGCTCCTGGCTGATGTCCTCTGTGCTTCGCCTGATGTGTCCCTTCTGCAGAGCAGCTGCGAGTGATATTGTCTCCTTCGTCTGTGGGTTGGTCAGCGTGCCACTGAGTGGGTCAATGAGACCGTTAGCGATTGCCTCTTCCAATGTAACGATGTTCTTTGTCCCGGGCATCTTGAGGTTTGTCTTGCCTGGGTCAATCAGCCTGGTCTTGATGGCCTCCAGAAGTGTCATGTGATCACCAGTTTGGGGATCCTTCAGTGTGCCTTCTTCTGGATCATACAGGTTCTTTTCAATAGCTTCATCCAGAGCCATGCGCATCTGAGGGCGTGACTTCACGATGAAGCCACGCACAATCGACTCGTTCAGTCTGTGAATTTTTGCTGTTCTGGGATCAATCACTGACCCGCTGTCTGCATCCATGATGCCATTGTTGATGGCTTCGTCTACAGTCATCAGTTGACCAGTCTTCGGATGTTTCACTTGGAAGACATCTGGATCGATGACACGTCTCTCAATGGCTTCAACAAAGGTCATTGCATCTCCTGTCGAGGGGTCCTTTAGTTGGCCGGTGTTTGAGTCATACAATCCGTACTCGATTATGTCCTCGGGTTGCAGAAACATTAGTTCAGTGTCAACTATGATGCCCCTGGCCACAGCAAGAGATATAGGGACATCAGGGCCTGTGTTTTCCTCCAACACAGTTCCCCTCTCAGGATCCAGCACTCTGTTGTCAACAGCATCCTCAAAGCCCATCACTTTTCGCAATTTCTTGAAAACAATGCCAAATTCATCAGTCATGATGAAGTTGCAGCCGACAGCCTCTGTGAGACTCAGTGAACGGTTACTGGTGGGGTTATGGAATGTGCCCGTGCTCTCATCAAACAAGCCACGTCGCACTGCCTCCGACACAGTCAGTGGCCTAGATGGTAATGTCTGGTCAATAAGCATGCCTTGGTTCATCGCCTCCTTAAATGGGATCTCCTTGCCGAGAACCGTGTCAATGAGAATGCCCATGTTTGGGTCAATCATGCAACTCTCTATAGCTTCCTGCAACGTTGTCACCACCCCAGAATGAGGCTCCTTCACCTTCGAGTTTGGATCCAGGATTCCCTGGTTCAATGACTCTTCAACAGTGAGTTCTTTGCCAGTGTCTGGATGGCGGATGGTGTTGGTGTTTGCATCATACAGTCCCTTCCTAACGGCCACGGCTAATGACACTACAGGCACACTTGGCCCACTTTCGGCAGGCAAGACCAAGGCATCTTTCAGTGCTGTCTTCTTCCCAGTGTTTCTGTTGACAACACTTCCGGTTGACACATCACAGAGCCCACTGCTGACCGCTGACTGAATGGTCACAACTTCCCCAGTGGTTGGATTCTTAAGCAGTGACCGCGGGTCAATGACTTTGCAGTCAAGAGCCTGCTGCAGCGTAAGGACATCATGAGTGCTTGTGTCAACCACGGTGTTGTCATCAGACTTGTACACCTGTCTCTTGACTGCCTCGGCCAGCGAGATAGGAGGCTCACACACTGCCATGGTCAGCGACATCCACTCCTGACTGACTGAGTTCATCACCTGTCCAGTCTTCATGTCCAACACACCCCGGTCAATGGCCTCAGCCATGGTGAGCCGATCGCCTGCTGCAGGGTCTCGGATGCACGACTGGCTGTCGATGATCCCAACATGGATGGCTTCCTCTAATGTGTGCTGTTCCTTTGTGTGTGGATCGATGACTCTGTTGTTTGCCGGGTTATACAGGTTCTTGTGCACGGCTTCATCCAGCGTGATGCCACCCTTCTTAGGCAGCAGTCTGGACAATGCGAAGGCTTCCTTCAGCGATACAATATCTCCTGTGTGCACGTTGATCACATTGCCATGCTTCGCATCCAGTACTCCACACGCTGTAGCAAGTGCCAGTGCAATTTCTTTCCCTGTGGCTGGATCGACAAGGCTTGAGGCGCCATCAATGAGACCATGCTCGATGGCTTCCTCCAACACAAAGAACTGACGGCAGGTGGGGTCTAAGAACTTGGCTGTTGACTCATTGAACAGACCGATCTCGACTGCAGTGGCAATAGGCATTGGTCTAGGGATGATGATGCCCCTGTAGAGTGCCTCAGTGAGAGGAACGTTCTCTCGACAGCTCGTGTCTCGCACCATGCTTGTCTTGACATCGATGAGGCGATGTTTAATCGACTCGGTAAGACTAAGAACCTCACTGCTTCCTGGGTCGTTGATGACAACAGAGGTTGGGTTGAGGATGCCTCTACACAGCATCTCCTCCATTGTGATTACCTCATCAGTGCAGGGATCAAGGAACTCGCCAGTGCGAGAGTTGTACAACCCTTTATCGAGGAGGTGTATGAGTGAGTATGGACCGACAGTGGGACGGCCATCGAGTACGAGCCCAGTGCGTACAGCGTCCTCCAGAGGTATGTCTGCACCATCAGAGTCACGCAGAGTTCCTCGATGCAAGTCAACGAGATTCATCTCAATGAGGACCTGTAGCGGCACCTGCTGGCCAGATGATGAATCTTGCACTACAGCCAGGTCCAAGCTGATGAGACCACTGTCGAGAGCTCGTGCAATGGACATAGTCTGACCAGTGATCGGGTGAATTACTGTGTCACTGCGTGGCTTGTAGATTCCTTTCTTGATGGCTTCCACCAGAGATATCGCTGTGACACTGCCAGAATGTCCTGGTTGCTGTGGCCCTTCCTCGATGATAATGTGCTGTGCTACTGCATCAAGGAAAGACATAGCTGTGCCAGACTTTGTGTCTATCACTTCACCACGTTCTGGATTCACGATTCCCTTATCTATGGCCTCACGCACTGTCATTGTTCTGCCCATTGCTGTGTCGACCAACTCAGGAAGGTCAGCATTGATGACTGACTCGGTGATGCACTCTTCCAGAGTGAGCCGTTTGTTAAAGCCCTGCCCAATGAACATGCCTGAGTTTTCGTCGTAAATGCCCGACTGCAGGGCATCGCACAATGACACACGTCCTGGGCAAGTGACAATCTTCTGTTCTTCCACGGCCTCTTCCAACGGAACATCACGTCTGTTGTCATGTATCACCCCTGTTTCCGGATTGAACACTCCAGACTTGATGGCGTCGAGAACCGTGAAATACTCCTTCGTAGTTGGGTCGAGTATTCGTGTGCCTGCAGTCATCAACCCTGCTTCAATAGCCTGTGTCAATGCCGCTTTCTCTGATCGTTTCGTGATGAGCCCCAGCTGTAGTGCATCCTTGAAGGAGATACGCTGCCCAGAAGCGATGTCGACGAACTCGCCTGTTACTGGATCAAGGAGGTGTTGTTTGAGTGCCTGCAGCACTGGAAGGTTCTCACTCGTCGCCGTGTTCAACACACAGAACTTCTCTGGGTCAACAATCTTCTCTCTCAAGGCCTGTGTGAATCCAATCGGTTCACCAGACTTAGGGTCGATCACATCAGATGTCTGCGCATCAAACGTGATGCCGTCGATTGTCATGTGTGTTCGTGCTGGTTCTTCCCCAACGACAAGACACTTCTGAACTGCTGCTTGAAAGCTGACTGTACTTCCACTTCGACTATTGATGACATTGCCAGTATCGGGATCCATGATGCCTCGCTGGAATGCCTCAGTTAATGTGAGGCTCTCGCCTGTGATTGGCTCGTGGATTCTGACCGACATCCTGTCAACCAGACCTTGTTCTATAGCGGTCATTAGTTCCACTTTTGTTCCAGTACATGGATCAGTGACCAGCCCTGAGTTGGCGTCGTACTTTCCTTGTTTGTAAAGTTCTTCCAGAGATGACACTGTCTCTGTTTCTGATATGATGCCTTTCTCAATGGCTGCATCAATCATCACCTTCCTGCCCGTGTGTGGGTCATACACCTGGCCAAGCCTGGCGTCTACAACTCCCATTTCAATCGCTTCTGTCAGTGAAACAGATGTCCCCAGCGTCGAGACGATGACTCTAGTGTTGTCAACATTCATAAGTCCTTTCTGGATGGCATCTGACAGCCGCATTCGTTGCCCAGTCACCTGGTCGAAAAATGTTGCTGCTACAGCATCATAGACACCGTCATCGAGGGCTTCAATCAGAGTCATACCGATGTCTCTGGACAAGGAGCTGTCTCTGGTGGTGACCTCTGCTGGCAGGACTTGCACCGTAGCACCATTGAGCACCGGTTGAACACTTGGTCTCTCTTCGACTCTCCTTGACTCGGTCATCTCGTCACCTTTCTCTTCAATGCGAAGCTGCACTAGTTCACTCTCCTCCGAAGTTTCTGACATGCTGTAAGACGTCACTCGTTCAGACTGGGGCAAATCCTTCTGGCTCAGCCGAAGCTGTTTCTGGTTGTCTGGCAATCTGCTGGACACCACCTGCTCAAATCTAGGCATCTGAAAGCGAAGCCTTGTTAGTCGCATTGCACATGCATGCATAGCATAGATAATAATATAGGATATATATGTATTAATTTCGGCATGAGAAATCCGGGTAGCATCTGCAGCCATATTTCACATGTCCTGGGCGACCATGTTCATATCGGAAACAATATGGACATTCATAGATGAACACAAGAAATCAAGAAACGGACATCAGATTGTGTCATGAGTGATGTCACAAAATGATGTCACAGTGATGTCACCTAATAATGAATGCTGCAGCAAAAAGTACAATAGTTACGATGTTTGTACTTACCACATCTTCGGTGGACGAGGCCAATGCTGACATATCAGAAATGGTCCTGTCATGTGCGGTGCAGTCCACTTGATCCCTGGGCATCTCAATAAGACCAGTGACCAGTGCCTGCTCGATGGACATGCGGGCTGCAGTGGTAACATTCAGGACGTGACCCTCCGTGGTGATGACAAACCCAGGTTGTGTCATGTACGCCCCAAGACGAGTGTCCTCGGTCACCATGCCACTGCCGTTCTGCACTACAACACCAGATGGCGCTGACATCACAGATCTCTGGGTAGTGTCGACACGTGATGATTCATCATACGTCTCCTCCTCGTCCTCTGCCCGCCGCTCTGATCTCTCGTTCCTGACGATCGTGCCGTCTGGCTTTAATGTGACTCGGTCTATTGTCGTTGTTTTGGTTACAACGACCCGGCCACTAGAGCCAGCATCACCACCGGGGGACATTCTTGTACGATTGACGTACTCCCTGGTGATAGTGTCATGTGATTCATTGGGCGATCGTGGGGTGTACGAGCTGACTGATGTTTCTTGTGACTGCATCGTTACCTCACGCTGCTTTGGCTCAAACTGGATTGGTACATCAGCAATGAGGATGCCAGATCGAACAGCCTCTGCGACTGGTAGCTGTTTCTGTGTGGCCGAGCAGAAGAACAGACTCTGTTCGGAATCGATCAGACCCATCTTCAGTGCTTCAGTGAACTTAACTGGCCCTTCAGGAAGTGCCACGCCATTGGTTGTGTCACGGGGCTTCTGCGGTGATCGTTCCCGGCTGGTGCGATCAGGTGAGTCAGCAGATGCCACGTATGTGGTTTCTGTCTCCACAGTGAACTCAACCCCCTTCGATGGCACCAGCATTGGGGTGGTTCCGCTTTCAAACACCAGAAGCCCTCTGTTCTCTGCCTCGGTCAGTGAGATCGTTTGACCGGTGACACGATCAATGACAAGACGTTGCTGCTGCATGTCAAGCACACCTATACGAGCAGCCTCGGATGGCGACATCCGTCGACCTGAATGAGGGTCAACAACGCCAGTCACGTTGACGGTCCTTGTCATCTGGACTGTGTGACCTGGGTCACGATTGGTCCTCACAAAACCACGTTCCAGGGCCTGTGACAAGACCAATGTCTCTCCTGTCTGAGGCACAGTGTAGACTCCAGCGACTGGGTCAATGATTCCACGTCGCACCGCCTCCATCACCGATATCTCCTCCCCAGTGGCGACATCTATCACCAAACTGATGTGAGTCACTTCTGATTCTCCGACTGTCTGCAAGGTGGCGTAAGTGGTCACATCTTTGGGTAGGTCATCATAATCCGGTTCCTCCAGTTCTTCCGCCTCGATGAAGCCCTGCGCAATCGCTTCACGGATCGACATTTTCTTCCCACTTACCGGATCCATGTAGATGCCTTGGATTTTGTTGATGAGTCCACGCCGTTCTGCTTCAGTCGGATTGTACTTCTGATTGGTGCATGGATCAGTGACTAACTTTAGCGAATACACTTTGGCTGCTGTCTCAACAAGTGCGTCTTTCTTGGCGGAGTTTTCAACACGCTCGACGTTGACCAGACCTCTAAATATGGCCTCATCAATCGAGATGCGTTCGTTTGTCTTCATGTTCCAATACTGGGCCTTCACCTTGTCGACAATCTGATGTCTGACTGCGTCTGATATCGGGATCTCCTCCCCGCTGCGTGGATCAATCACCGACTTGATCGTGTACGACTTTGTGTTCCCGCAGACTGCGATGGAAGGTGGTGCTGAATCTTCAAGGAAGACGAAACCTTGCTCAATCGCCTCCTTGATCGAATATGTCTGCCCAGTCTTCACATTGATATACTTGGACATTTCCTGGTCTAGAAGTCCTTCTGCAATGGCTTCTCTTGTGCCAACTTCCTCCTTGGTCCGTGGGTCCCAGACGCCACGGATGGCATATGTGACTGTCTGTGGCTTGGCCATGACAACTGGCACCGAGTTGGACACTTCCTCGACCTCATCAGCTTTGATGTAACCTGCAGCAAATGCCTTGTGGATCTGCATTGTCTCTCCAGTCTGCGTGTTTACGTAGAGTCCATGTGGAAGATCAAGGATGTTCCTGCGAATCGCTTCCCTCGGATGCAGCATCTCCTTGGTAACGGGGTCGACCACGCTCTTGATGCTGTAGGTCTGTCGCTCCAGCTTTGTCATCATCGTCGTTACCGTCGCCTGGTCCTGACTCGCATCATCGCCCACCATTGACAGCGGTTCCACCTGAACGAGTCCACGCTTGAGCGCCTCTGTGAGGGTCATGCGTTGGTTGCTGCGGACGTCGGTGAACATCTCAGTCTTCATGTTGAGGATACCCTGCTGTGTGGCCTCTGCTGGACTGATGTACTGACCAGTGCGTGTGTCCATCACAGATACGATGTTGTATTGAATGGTCTCAGTCAGCACCTCTTCCGCATGGCTCTCGGTAGTCAGAATGAGTCCGGCATCAATGGCTCGTATTAGAGATATCACCTCGCCTGACAGAGGGTGGATGTACTGGCCCGCCTGCTTGTTGAACAGACCTGCATCGACAGCATCTTGCACCGACATCTTCTGTCCAGTCTTCGCGTCAACCACACCTACGATAGTGACACGCTCAGTCGGGCTGCTTTCAAGAAGACTCCGGGACACTGTGATGTGGCTGCTTGTGGTCACCTCTTCCTGCCATGTAGTGGACACCAGTCCTGCAGCGAGCGCATTGTCCAGTCGCATCCTCTGCCCACTGACAGTGTCCAGATACTCGCAGTGCTCCTCGTCCAGGATCCCACGCTGCCGCGCTTCGTCAGCGGAAATAAAGCGTTGTGTATGCGGTTCAAATACTGAACAAATCTGGGTGGTTTCGATCGTTTCCGATACAGTGCGTGGCTGCGAACTGGCACGACTCTCAGCTCCACGTCTCAGTGCCTCAGTTATGGCAATACCAGAGAGGATTGGAGAACCAACGACGGCCAGGAGACCCATGGTTGCTGCTTCAGCAATGGGCATTCTGCGACTGGTGTGTGCATCCACATAGTGCCCAGTGCGCATGTCGATGCGCCCGTCCTTCAGTCCCTGGTCGAGAGTGAACATGTGGGCATCACTGGTGTCATAGTAGATCGTCTCCCCATTGATGTAATCCTCGGACACAGCTTCCATCAAGCTCACTTGTTTGCCCGTCGCGTGGTCAGTGAACATACCCGTGTTGGTGTCGAACAGCCCACGCTCTACAGCCTCTGTTACAGTGATACCTGTGCCGGGAACTGACGGCACTCCATGGGGGTTGATCAGATTCTCCTTGATGGCGTCACTGAGTGGCCTCCGTTGAGACGTCTCTGGGTCGATGTACTCGGCAGTCTCCATGTCAATCAGCCGCTCCTCCACCGCGTCAACAAAACTCACCGTCTTCTTCTTCTTCCGCTCCAGAGTCTGCGACTGCACGTGCTCGGTGATGGTGACGGTCACCCCACCCTCAGGCAGGAGGAGATAGCACTGTCGGATGGCAGCGTCAAGTGGCAGCAACACCTCGGTGATCGGCTCCATGAACGTGTTGTTCTTGATGTCAATGAGACCTCGCTGCATGGCTTCTTCAAACGTCAGTTGATCCTCGGGTGCGACCATTGATGTTCCCTGCTTCTCCTCTGGTGCGATGATGTAGCCGTCCACAATGGCCGCTGCCAGTGACATCACTTCACCTGTGTTCTGTTCTCGGAATGTACCGGTGTCCATGTCAACAAGCTCCAGCTGAATGGCGCGGTCAAGGGCTATTGGTGCAGGTCGTCGCTGAATCGTCTCTCTCACAGTCCCTCTAACTACTGGTGTCTCAGCAATCGTTTCTGAGGTGACCATTTGTGTGACCTCTAGGTAGCCAAGGTGGACAGCCCTACTGACCTCCATCACCTCTCCACTCAAAGTGTCAGTGTAGGTGCCTGTCTTCACATCCACCAGCCCTCTCTCGATTGCCTCCTTCAGTGGCATCGCCTTTATCGACCGACTTCTGATGCCATGCTCTGGAATGAACCCTTCCAAAGACATCTCGGTCAGTGTCAGCATCTTGCCGGATGCTGTGTTCTTCACATCGCCACTGTGTGCATCCATGATCCCAGTATCAATGGCTTCCCTCACTGTCATTGGCTGCTCAGTGGCCGGATTAATGATCACCGAGTGCTCAGCATCCAGGAACTTGACATCAATCGCTTCTTCGATGGTCATTCGCTGTTTCGTCACAGGGTTTGTGATGCGACCAAGGGGTACAATGAGTAGCCCCCTGGAGGCGGCTTCGTTAAGTGTCATGCGGGACGGCATCACCTCGCTAACCAGTTTCTTCCGCTTCTCGATCAGCTGCGCAATGTGCATGTCGATCAGACCCCGCTCTAGAGCCTCGGATGCCGTGATCATCTGCTTTGTGACAGTGTCAATGATCTCTCCTGTCTGCCAGTCAATGTTCACAAGGTTGTGTTTTACGACATCTGTTTGGTCTGTTTTCGTGGTTGTCTCCTGAGCTGTGGCAAATGCCGGCTGTTCCGTTACATCCGCGAGTCTGATCGCTTGGTGGTCCACCTGGACGATATCGTAGCCCTGGTGCTCTGTAATCTCTACGTCAGCCACTCTGATTGGACGATGATCAGTCTTGAAGCCTTTTACTGTGGAGTCACGAGTCACCACGTCTCTGATTGCAGGGTGGTACTCCGTGGAAGCAGGAGATTTATAACTTGGCTTCGGTTTAGGTTCTTCAGGCGCTCTCGTCTCGGTGACGGTCTCACTAAACTTGTTCTTATCGACCACCATCTTGGTAGTCTGTGCAATCTTTACTCCGCTATCATCCATGGTGACTGAGACTGGAGTCACATGTGTCGCGGCGTCCAATGCCTTCATTTCTTCTGGCTCCCGTCTGACCTGAACAACATTGTCATTGTCGATGGGGAGCATGGGTACATCTTGTGAGATAGCACGTCCCTTCGGCACGAAACGTTCTGTGATCTGTTCCTCTACCCTAGTGATCTTCTCATCCACCTCCCTCCTCTCTCTCAGGGTCTGCATCAGGTGCGAAATTCCACTTCCTTTTGCCAACACGGGTGCTCCCACGGGAACAATCAGCCCCAGTCTGGCAGCTTCAGCCACGGCAATCATCTGTCCAGTCGACTTGACACTATAAGTCAGGTTTTGTCCATTCATCAGTCCCTTCTTGATGGCTTCCTTCACCGAGATCCGACATAGTCTTTTCGGGTCATAAACCATTGGACTATCGTTATCGATGATGCATGTTTTAATGGCCCATTCAAGGGAGACAATATCTCCGCTGTTGTGGTCACGAACTTCCATCTTTTCTTCCCGGTATGCACTTTCAATAAGGTTTGAGCGAACAGCATCTTTAAGTGAGAACAACTTCTTCCCCGAGTTTGTGTCGACAAAGGCACCACTGTCGCCATTGATGATTTTTGCCCGGAGTGCAGATTCAAGAGTGGCGTTGCGTCCAGAATTAGGATCCATGATGACCATGGCCGGACCACACACAAGGTTCCTGCTGACCGCTTCTTGCAGTGACATCTCTCCACCAGTCACTGGGTGAGTGAAACGTCCAGTTTCAGGGTCTAGTAGCTGGACCATGATGGCATCAAGGAGGTTCATTGGTGGTGGAGTTTCTGTCTCGTGTCTGGTGAACTGTGGATCAAGAACAAAGCCATCTTGTTGTGCTTTTGACTCGTCAATCTTCCCAGTAGCCTTGTCAATCAGCCTCTCTCTGAAGGCTTCCCGAAGTGTAAACGTATCACCACTTACAATGTTCACCAGTGCAACTGAGTTGAGGTCAATGAATCCCTCATCAATGGCATCTTGTAATATCATTGACTCTCCAGTACTCGGGTCTCTGAACTTGTGAGATTTTAGACTGTACAACCCAAGTTTGACGGCTTTCTCGAACGACAAAACACCGGTGACGTCTTCCGACATCTCACTCATCGCTGCGTCATCGTCAACGACAACTTGGTCCGGAATCTGCTGCACCAACTGTGTTGTCTGTATCGTCATGACAACCTCATCTTCCTTGACATCTCTGTGTCTTCCTTGGGCGTCTTTGTGTCCGTTCATCTGGATGATCCTGGTTTTCGACTTCCCTGATGTCTCTCCCATCCTTGTCTCCTCCATGATGATGATCTCATGTGACTGCCTGTCTCCCGTCATTCCATAGAACGGCAATGTCTCCACCTTCCGACTTAACAGTGCCGCTGTCTTGACGTCAATGAGACCACGTGCAAGAGCAGCTTCTCGCGTGATCTCTTCGCCTGTTGCGCTGTCACGTATCGACCCGTTTGTCCAGTTAATCACCGCTCGTTGTTTATTCTTCCGAGTCACATGCGTTTCGCCGGATTCACCAGAATCTTTGAGTGTCACATGCGGCTGCATCTGTGCAACATCGTATGACGACGGATTCACAAACCCGCGTTTGATGGCTTCATCAATTGGAAACTTGATGTCTTCAACTGGATGGTAGTACGTCTTTTTGTCCTCCATCAGAAGTCCAAGCTTGATTGCCTGCATAACACCGATTTCGAGGCCAGTGATGGGATTAAGCACAGATGCGAGGGGGACCTGAATGGGCTCCTTTTGTCCTACCTCAATGACACTGTGGAAGATGTTATGCTCCCTCGTCTTACTGATGAGCTCGCCAATAATGAGACCTTTATTCAATGCCTCGCTGATCGGGATCGTCTCGCCAGTAGTTGAGTTGACATACACACCTTTCCGCTCATCAATCATCCCAATCTTGAGGGCATCTTCATAGGGAACAATCTCGCCGCTGACGGGATCTTTGACGCCGGTGATCTGGAAGGTCTTTGTCTCTTCGGTGACGTCCTCCACTGTCACCTCCTCGTCCTCAACCTGTGAGTCATCGATACAGATGCTCTCAGCTCTCTCAAACTGTCGCGGTTTCTCCTCAGCAGCCTGGGAGCCATGCTCAATGAGCACCAAACCTTGATCGATGGCATCACCAAGCGACACGATCTCACCGGTAGAGAGGTTGTGGTATTCACCCTTCTCCTGGTTGAGGATGCCCTTCTGTAACGCCTCCGTGACGGAGATCTGTTTTCCATTCGCAGGGTCAATGATGCCTGTCAATGTGTATGTCGTCCGCTTCGATGTCATTATAACGTTGCTGGTTGATGTGTCACTTGCCGATGTACTACTGGCGATCTCAGCAATGATGAGTCCTTGACTGATGGCCTCAACAAGTAGCATTGTCTCACCGGTGGACGTGTTCATGTAATGACCCTTGCTCTGGTCAATGACCCCTCGGGAGATCGCCTCGGACACAGGAATCTCTTCCTTGCTAACCGGGTCGATTACACCAAGGATCGTGAAGGTCTTTGTCACCTGTATGTACTTCGGACCAGATGTCTTCACATCTGTCGTTGATACACTGCTCGGTTCGGCCAGCACCAGGCCCTGCTTGATGGCCTCTGAGATGGAGATAGGCATTGTCTGGCCTCTCTCGTCCACACAAATGTACTGGCCATTCGCTTGATCAATGATGCCCTTCTCTATGGCACAGCCAACACTCACCATCGTGTTTGTGTCTGGGTCAATCGCACCAGTCACTGTGTAACTCTTCGTCTGTCTGCGAAGTTTCGTGCCCTGCTCCTTCAAGAAGCCCATATCGACGGCTTCTTGGATCGACATTGTTTCACCAGTCTTCAGGTTGACGTAGACACTGCGGTCTAGATCAAGTAGGCCTCGCTTCATCGCTTCAGCTGTGTCCACCTCCTCTCCGGTGCGAGGGTCAATGGCTGACTGCACGGTGATCGTACGCGTGTCTGACGTGAACTTGCCACTGCCAGGAAGCATCGGCACTTTGCTTGTCACAATAACTGCTTTTCGGATGAGCATCTCAAGATTCATTCTCTCAGATGCACTCACGTGATACTGCCCTGTTGGCTCAAGCAAGTGCCAATCGATCGCTTCTTCGATGTTGCAACTCCGGTTCGATGTTGGGTCACGGAACGTCGCTGATGATGGAACAATGAATTCGTTCTTCAATGCTTCATCCAACGTCTGCGTATTACCTGTTTGTGGATCGGTAAACATGCCGGTTTTACTGTTGAGCAGTCCATACTGAATGGCATCGGATAGCGAGACTGGCAGAGGAAAGTCTCCTGATGTTTCCACCATTGAAGTGTTTTGTATCTTCTTCATGCGTACCTCGTCCACAAAAGCTGACTCAAAGCCTGCGTCGGTCTGCCGGACGTGGTACTCCTGGCGACGTTTCCTCTGTACTTCTTCCGTGCCTCCGGCAATGTCGACAGTGAATGAGTCTGTGTCTTCCATCTTCACGTGCTCTTGTTTCTTGCTGTCAATTCTTGCCACTGATCTCTCCGGACTTTTCCTTGCCGAAACAGAATGTACGATGGCACTAACATGTGTCAATGGAGCTCTGACACGTGTTGAAACTGCGCTAATCTCATGCTTGGCTCCCTCATCAGAGGTTGGGTCTTCCTCCTGAAACATAATGGACACCGGTATAAGATACATGGTTACTATCAGACAGTCAAATGCTACACACATCGAAAACATGCGAAAAGTGAGACGCCATTCTTGGAAAAATGATACCTCAAACAATAAGTTTTTAAGGGTTTATCATTAAAAGTGGAGAAACTGATTACAAAATACCTCAAACATCTTGATCATTCGGGGCATTCAATAATTGTCCAACACAATCTTATTAGTTCTTCATCTTTCTACAATCACATTTTTGCCAGATTTCTAATTCAAGAGTGAATTACCTATACATGGATGAATGTTCAAGTTTTGTTCTTAGGGATCTATACATTCCATTGGTATTAACGCACTCTGAACAAACAATGAGTTGCGAACAAGTCTTCTAATTATATCTGTTACTGTCATCCTTTTAAAGATGTTTTACCACTAAATGCTTAAGGGGAGGCTCGGGTCGAAATTTACTGATTTTTGAAAATAAAATGAGTTTTGAGTTATTGACATTTTTATGTATAAAAATTACTCAACTTCCCATTCATATACGTTATACTACCGAAATAAACCTGTTTATGTCACAAAACATGCATTTTGTGTGATGCCTATCACTGCTAAGTCTTTGTTTTTGTCAAACGAAGCGTGAATAATCGAACATTATGCAATTTTCCGCAATCGATTGCGTCGCCAAAAATACTGCCATTCCATCATGGCACATATCACGGGAAAGCCCTGTTTTCGCTCTGTATGATGATATAAACTATTTTAAGATGGCACCGCTGCTGCCTGAATAATCCAGCCTATAAACGATCGCCTCTCTTGCCGCTTCGGGGACAAAGGAATGGGTAAGCCTACAACGATTGGTCAGGCAGCATCACGTGATGACGGAATCCTCTGATTCCGTGAAGTCAAATGTTCTGATTGGTTATAATACGTCCAACCTATGACGTCAGCTTGTAATACCAGCTACATTCGACAGGATTGACATTTTATTCTCCGCGTTTCTTTAGCTTCCTAAAACGGCAATATTGCGCAGCTGCAGTTAGCACGTGAAAGAAAGACTATGCAAGTTGAATTTGTTGTTGAATATGTGACGACGACGTCCCCGGGTCCGACCACGATGACACTGACAGGCCCAGAGCAGTGACTGTGTCAATAGCACCCATAGTAAGGACAATTTCTGTGTTTTAATTATATGTTCTCGATAACACTGACAGTGTAAATAATACATATATATATTCATGTTGTCTCCACAGTTAGTCTTTGAACCCTGTATCAAGAAATTATTTGACGTTTGCCTATAATTTTATATTCGTGGTCTTGTTGATTTTCAGCCGTCCAGGGGCTATCCAGGCACGCCAGAAACATAGTTGACATAAAATAAAAGTGATAATTATATACATGCTCAGATTATGTTGTTTTAGGGATGAAAGTTATACTTTGTACATTATTCTATGGAATTATGGTTTATATTAGTACAACTTGCCTTGGCATGTCCCTTTATGACATACAGTTACACTGTATATAATTCAGTACTAACAAAATAAACAAAAGGCGCAACATAAACTACAGTCACAGACTTATAGTACTGGAGAGGGGCTTTTATTGTTAGTAATACTTGTGTTCATGAAATACATTGGTATTGTGTACTTGTTTCTTAGCGTCAACTTGGCTGTCAGTGTCACCCGATCCGTCTCAGACTGTCTGTGACTGAGCGGAAGTTTGGCTACACGGATCTTCTGGATGAGATGGGGGTCTCACACTTCCCAGATTAGGATGAAGGAGATACTTGTGCAGATCTGCCGACTGTACTTGTATGCTGCGCCATGTTGCTGTCACGAACCTGCCGTGCTCTTCTTCTCTTCTTCAGTGAACTTTATCTGAGCTCCAGTGAACTAGAGTTGTGCTCCAGTGAACTTTATCTGTGCTCCTGTGAACTTTATCTGTATAAATGTTGGAATGATGTGCTATTTTTCAAATACGGTTTCCTGTTCTGTAATGTTTTTGCTACATTGCTTTGTTTGACATATTACTAGGCTGTTCAAATCACTTTGAACTATGCCATTTGATAGATTATACATTGAGTAACATGTGTACAAAGTTTCAATCACTTAGGTTGCTTTTTAGATGTTGAAAAGTGTGTACAAGTGTAACTAAACTTTGAACGCGATTTTCTCATAAACATGATTTCACTCACACCAGCCGTCTTCTTGTTTATTTATCTGAGTAACCGCTTGACAGATTTGCTTGAAACTTGCTACAATGTATTTTGACATTATTCCCCTGGTAGCCAGCAAGCTACTTTTTCAAAAGCGAGGCATGTTTTTTAATAAAATGAGTCGCTAGTAAAAAAAGTCGGGAACAAATACATAATTTTTTTTTTAAATCGTAAAAAAATATATATAGTAACTACACACCAAATTTGAGTAATGTATGTCTAGTAGTTACCGAGATATTTCAACGCATGCATTAAATCAAAGATGGCTGCCGTACCGTGGGAAAATCCCCCCGTAAAATGTTGAAGAAAAAAACAGGCCTTCCCGTTAGGTGGACTATCAATCTGTGAAAGTTTCAGCTCTGTAGAGTAAGTAACAATGAAGTTATAAAATAACATACGTTTAGACCCAAGCCTCCCCTAAGTAAATATTCTTTTAACTTTTGCAATTATCTTTGCCTCCCTGTGCACCAACCTGTACCTCCATGACAGACTCCAGTCTACTGTCCACCTGACTGGATCCAAGGGTCAAGTAGCCCATGCTGATGGCATCTTCCAGTGACATCATCCTCTGTGACTGGGGGTCAGTGAACGCGTTCATCTCCTTGTTGACAAGCCTCATCGCCACGGCCTGCTGGACGGTCATCGTCTCCAGGGGCCGCTCTGTCATCGACGACGGTCGGACCTCTGTCATGATGGACGTGGTGTAGACCATCGGACTGGTCAAGCGAAGGAGATTCTGGGCATTCTCTGGACACAGCACACCTATAGTGATAGCCTCGTCCATCCCCATTCTTCGCCCGGTCACGGGGTCAGTCACATGACCTGTCTTCAGGTTGATCAGGGATCGTGTCAGGGCATCAAGAACAGATAGAGTGCTTCCCATGCTGTCGTGGAGACCCGATTTGTCCGTCAGACTTGCCAGCATCGAGTCGTCAATGAAGCCTTGACGTGTCGCTTCTTGGATTGTCAGCTTCTTCCCAGTTCGTTTATCAATGTAACATGCTGTGCTTGTATCAAGGAAGCCACGCACGACAGCCTCGTTTAGTGTCAGTTTCTGGTTTGTGATTGTATCTGAGATGCCGCGGTCGCTGAAGACTACATCTGTGGCCAGAAGTTGGCACAAGCCTTCATTGATGGCTTCATGGATGACAAGGGACAACCCTGTTGACGCGTCAACGAAACGTCCCTGTTTTGCATCAATCATACCGCTGGCGATCGCTTCAGACAGCGATAACAGATTGTTTGTTTTAGGGTCGAGAATACACTGGAGATCTTCGTCCAAGAGACTCTTGTCAATCGCCTCGGCTAGTGTCATTTTCCGGCCACTGCGGCCATCTTTAAACCTGCCGGTATAGTCTACAACGCCGTCAGTCAACGCAGTACATAACGACATTGGTTCTTGCACCAACCCCCTCTGGTGGGCTTCATCAAGCGACATCTGTTGGCCACTACGCGGGTCAATGAACCGTCCCATCCGAGGTTCGATGACGCCAAGTGATAAGGCCTTGGTGACGGTCAGTCTCGCACCACTGACCGGATGGACTACCTCTTTGTGAATGGCACTAATAAGGTTTCTCTGAAGTGCCTCCGACAGAGTGAGTTCTTCATGTGACACAGGGTCATGAACTTTCCCCGAGTGTGCATCGTACAAACCCTTCCTGATGGCGCGGTCGAGAGACAACGGCAGCTGGGCATCTGTTGCACTGGCCAGGCCATAATAACCCTGCATCTGCATCGTAGACGTCATGTAGATGGTCATATATGACAGGCGGTCAGCGGTGTCACGTGAAATAATTCCCTCCTTGCTGGCATCGCTGACACTCATCGTGCGCCCACTCTTTGGCTCCATTACCCGCCCACTCATGGGGTTAAATAAACCCTTCTGAATTGCCTGCAGTAGCGACACCTCGTGGCCAGAACTCACATCTCGCATGCCACACTTCTGATGGAGGTCATGCAGCATGTCGCGATCAAAAAATCCTCGCTGTACGGCGGCGGGCAGTGAGAGAGTGTCACCGGTGACAGAGTCGTGATACTGACCTTGATCGAGATCTAACACCCGACTCTGAACAGCCTCCGCCAGGGTGAGCCACTGTTTCGTTCGCTGATTCAACACGGTCGGCGTGTACAACATCTGCGACTTGGGCACCACCGAACGCGACGACATACTGATGACTGTCTGAACGGTGTGTCTCGAGGGTCGCGACCCTGGAATGCTCTCTTGTGGCTCCCTCTGGTGGCCATAACTGCTCACTGATATGCTTGTGATGTTCGGCACAACCTGCTGTTGTTGCAGTGTTACCGTGGCGCCATCGATGCTGTTCTCTGGCGTACT
The DNA here is from genome assembly GCA_963995525.1 of Escarpia spicata. Taxonomy (NCBI): domain Eukaryota; kingdom Metazoa; phylum Annelida; class Polychaeta; order Sabellida; family Siboglinidae; genus Escarpia; species Escarpia spicata. The sequence goes on from OZ023208.1 coordinate 2,103,221, forward strand.
TGAGCGCTTTGTCACGCTGAATGTGCGCGTCGTGCTCGCCTGTTGCCATGACAACACCCCTGGTGAGAGGATGGCCTGACTGGCGTAGGTGACCGAGTCTTCGGCGGAGGTCATGTTGTCCAGCAGCAAGGGGTCAAGGATGCGCAGTTCTGACCAGTAAGTGCGCACCGTCGGCACGGAGCTGTCTACCAGGTACTGAAACACACCATGCACATCTCTCAGGCTCATGAGTTGGCATCACAAAAAAATATACGAGTTATTTATAAGGAGGCATTCTGTTCCTCTTTTCTATATTAATTAATATAATGTTCTTAAGACTGTAGTAACTACGCCGAAGGTACACTGCCAGCCAAATGGTGTTTAATAAATGCATGATAATGTTTGCAATAATTTGAACGTTTCCACCCACAACACGTCTCTGATCCATGAAATGGTGCAGTTGTTTTTTTAAACACAAAGGTTCAGCTATTTACTCTTTTCAGTTGACAAATTGTGTCGTCAGACAGCAATTTCAACGATCTGCCCTGACAATCCATGCCCTCGACGCAGTTGACGCCATGATGCAAGAGAATGTTGAAATAAGTGTAAGCTGCTGTCACCACCACTTACAGGGAACAAGACTCCCGCCTGTTCATGCCTCAGTTTCAGTTGTTTCAGCCGCTGATTCAGTTCAGCAAGCAGACTCAGGTAGTTGCGGTTGAGCTGGTCTAGCTCTGTCTGGACGACGCTCAGGTCTGAGCGTTCAGGAGGCGGGGAAGGCATCTTCAGGTTAAGACCCTCACGGAACTGTGTCGCCCACTTCTCATACAGCTGTGGCAGAAATAGTTGCATTGCTAAAATTGTGGCATTACATAATAATCATATAACAGCATTTTGCAAACATGATAGCTGTGGCTATTCAGAGGCACATTACAATTGAGAATTAATTATAATATAATATACAATTATAATAATATATTAACATGTATAAAACATACAAATATACATATATAAAATATTGTTGTCATTTCATTCACTTGTCATTATTTAAATTATGACACAATTCTATTGGGTCAGAAATAAATAAGGAATGATCAATTTACGTGTGATTACTATATACATATTGTGAATGATTAGTTCGAAATATTTGTTTAAATGACAATTAGAAACCATGTATTGTTAGTTGACAGTATTCTCCAGCACTGGCGTTGCTGGAAGACAGCACAAGAGGCAGAGCACACGCAGAAAGTGGTATGAATCAACAGCACACTCAAAGGACAGTGGCGCAGTGATTCATTGTGAACATCAACAGCTCACTCAAAGGACAGTGGCGCAGTGATTCATTGTGAACATCAAAAGCTCACTCAAAGGACAGTGGCGTAGTGATTCATTGTGAACATCAACAGCTCACTCAAAGGACAGTGGCTTTTTTTCAGTGATTCATTGTGAACATCAACAGCTCACTCAAAGGACAGTGGTGCAGTGATTCATTGTGAACATCAACAGCTCACTCAAAGTACAGTGGCGCAGTGATTCATTGTGAACATCAACAGCTCACTCAAAGGACAGTGGCGCAGTGATTCATTGTAAACATCAACAGCTCACTCAAAGGACAGTGGCGCAGTGATTCATTGTGAACATCAACAGCTCACTCAAAGGACTGTGGTGCAGTGATTCATTGTGAACATCAACAGCAAACATAAAGTGACAGTGGCTTTGTAATGTTGTGAAAATCAACAGTAAACTGAACGTAAGTGGCCAAGTGATGTCATGAAAATCAACAGCAAACTGAAAGTAAGTGGCCGAGTAATGTCATGAAAATCAAAAGCAAACTGAAAGTAAGTGGCTGAGTGATGTCATGAAAATCAAAAGCAAACTCAAATTAACACTGGCTGAGTGATTCTTTGTGAAAATCAGCAACAAAATGTCAGTTACATCCAACAAGATACAGTCTTGCAGAAGCACACGATTGTGTCAAATTTCGATTTTCTCCAATGTACAGATACTTGAGACAATTACCCTCTCCAAACAGAAACATATTACAACACAAAACAAATCTAGGTAGATCTAATATTCTGGTAGAATAAAACTATTCTGCAAGACAACTCATATTTTTGTTAAAGCCACTAAGCAGTTTGTGACCATTCATTTCTTGCTGGTGCTGCTCAGCTCAGATATTCCATGTTCAGAGAATACTCTATGCTCAGTGAATATTCTATGCTCAGTGAATACTCCATGCTCAGTGAATAATATATGCTCAGTGAATACTCCATGCTAAGTGAATACTCCATGCTCAGTGGATACACCATGCTCAGTGGATACTCCATGCTCAGTTAATACTCCATGCTCAGTTAATACTCCATGCTCAGTTAATACTCTATGCTCAGTGGATACTCTATGACCATTCTCATTGGTGCTACTTAGTGAATACTCTATGCTCAGTGGATAATCTGTGACCATTCTAGCTGTGGATACTCTGTGCTCAGTGGATACTTTATGCTCAGTGGGTACTCAGTGAATTGTGAAACAACCAGTGCTGGAACCCACACACAGTGCTGTACAACAGGTAGTGCTCTGGTGCTTCAATCCGGTGCGCAGTCCATTACCTTTCTTCACTTGAGCATCGCTCAAAAATCCATGTTGGTCCAGCTTCCAAAGTGTCCATAGCCTGTTCTACTAACAACTATTATCAAAGGTCACCAAATTCCTTAACATGTTTACCACCAAATTCAGACTATGTATTTCTTAGGAAACTCAATGAAATAAGATGGTGCTGCAAATCTGAAAGTGTGGTTACCACTGAAAGAGATAGATTCATGACGTTTTATGAGGTAAGAATGTGCTGAAATTCTGAAAACAGCCAGCATTAGTACGGACACTAGGACAGATGATAACAACATCTTCGATATGAGACCAGACAGGACAGAGAGAAGTTCAAACAAGACAGGACAAAGAGAAGTTCAAACAAGACAGGGCAGAGAGAAGTTCAAACAAGACAGGACAAACAACAAACACAACAGGAATCCTCAAAAAGTGTCTTCATCATTGACAAACATTTATGTCATTGTATATAATGGTGTTGTTTCATAAATGGTTTGATTGAATTGTCTAGACACATTTGAGGTTTCCATTCGTGCAAACTACACAGCATATCTGTTCCTGAAATGCTGGAACAAATACGCAAAGCGCCATTTGTAAACCCAAGACTCACTGTGTCAATATCAACAACCTAATGAATGCACACGTTTCAAATTTCCACTGCACAAAACCACCTACCTTTGCTTCCTTTATGAACTGACCGCCGTACTTGTTGACTTCCTCAATCTGGTACCTCCGCTGCTTCACTTCGTCATACAACTTCTACCAAACATAAACATTACTTTGTATCAGTAAGTTATCATTTTCACTCCACCAAATGAAAACACACTGAACAATTCTTCCAAATTGTCTGACTCAAGCATGTACAATACATTGGTGTTTAACTGACTTCTAAATATTTATAAATAATTCATTAAAAAAATGTATTGAAAGCAGTTATAGATATCACCGATCTTCATGAATGCTTTAGAATTTAATCAACGACACATTTTTCCTATGTAAATACTTCACTTCACTAACCAGTGTTGCTTCAATCGCTGGTTGTGCAGCGTCAATGGCATCTGGTGGAGTAGGCAAATAATCAACTTTGTTCTGCATGACAGTGACCCAGCCGTTCTCCACCATCACAGCCTGGTTGTAAGACGCCAGTCTCTCTAAGGCTGTCTCTATGCTCTTTACCCTGCAATGAAAAATAACCACATTTATTTCACTGCTGGACTAAAGTAATTTACTAATTTTAATTCTTGTAATGATAGATGCATTTGAAATATATTCATGAAACATATTAATACACCGGTACAGTACAAAACACAATTTTTCATGAATGTAAAATTCAACTATCACTACAATAATTATTGTAAAATATAATATATTTTACAATAATTATTGTAGTGATAGATGAATTTTACATTAATGAAAAATTTTGTTTTGTACTGTACCAGTGTCCATCTAGACATGACACACCTGCCACTTTCTCCACTACCTGAGAAGTATTTTGGTGGCATCTAATGCAGCACCAATGTGGGGTTTTGCAGATCTAGACCACCGACTCTGAGTCCACGATAGGGGTTTTCCACTTCTCTCTGTGGTATCTTTTACTCATTCTGGCGCAGATACCAGGTAGAAGACTAATAGGTTTTTGTGTCACTTCCAAAAGACACAAGCAATGTGGGCTGGATATAAAAATTGCCCAAGTTCTGAAATAGTAGGATGTGGACTTGATCCCCATCCCTCAAACAACAGTTTGGTGCTCTAGCTGCAAGACCACCACCAGAAATATTTACAAAACTGTATTTTACTAAACTTTGGCCACTGCCCACTCAGAACTGCACAGATCAACACGACTCACCTCTCAGGAATCATGACAGAGATGTGCTGCCACCGGTCAGTCAGGGCGTTAACTTCTTTCTCCATTGCCTGGACATCAGCGTGCTTACGAGAGATGCCGGGCCGACTGCGAGCGACCAGTTGTTTGACCATCATGAGGTCATTGTCCAGCCGGTCAATGTGGGACTGGTCTTGTTGCATGGATGTCTGAAGGTCCTAAAAAAGTTAACAAAACAGCATCTTACTATCTGATTTAAATGTAGTGTTTATCCAGACAGCTGATACAAAAGTAAATCAGAAAGCACAAAATTGAAAGTAGAAGGCGACTTGTTTAACGACTTGAAGGAAAAGGGACAAGAACAAATTGCAGCAATTTAGAATCAAAGAAAGTTAAAGTATTGTGTTCACTACTGGAGATATACTTGCTTTTAGATAATACCGCAGATGCAGATAAAACAATGAAATATAATCAGAATAGTTTCCCTCCTAAGTATTTGGTATCAAAATGCTTGTGATACAACCAACAAATTTCCTTAAATATGTCAACTGGCTTTAGCTAGAAATGCCAAAGTAGTCCAAATGTGTCGGCGGTGTAACATGAAATGTTTTCACCTATTCCAATTACACGATGCAGGTCTATGACTGTACAACACTACTGACCTGAATCTGTTGTCGCATCACCTGCAGCTGTGTCGAGTCGACACTCAGTGCATCATGGGATACCAGGGCCTGCTCATAGTCATCAACTAACGATTGGACTTCCTCGACAGTGGACAGTAGAACTTGGACACTCTTTAATCTACAAACACAGAAACAAACACCGACATTATTCACATGAAAACATGACACACTAATGATGCTATGCTGATGTGTCTAAACATTCGCAACATTACTTATGGGCTAAATGTACATTTGAAACCAGATAGCTTATGCATCCTTTCACATTGTCAGCAAATTATGCATATTCCATAATACAATATATAAGTTTTGTTTACAATATACTGACATTGACATTATATATCAAGATGGTTGCTTACAGGTGTACCAAATGCTATGCTCCATATACAGGATTCTTCCTTTTAATGTTTCTACAGTTTGGAGAATGTGTCCAGGTTAATCCCTGTTATTAATTAGCTTCGGTCGGCCGACTCTGATCTACTTTTTATTCCCATAGTTATAATGAATGCTGTGGAACTCGAGTCTTTTCGGTTAACGCACCAACTTTGTGGATCTTACTCTCTGTTGGTGTTTAGCCAGTATGAAACAGTTTCATTTTGCTGTTATCTAAAACCTATCTTTTTAATACTACATATCCTCCTTAGCTTCATAGCAATTCCGTCCATCTGTTGACGCATTTTGCTCTGTACATGACAATGAGAACACTTAATTCTTTGGATTTGTTGCGCCACTGAGCTCGGATTTTCCCAGGATATTTGCCCATTATATTATTATTAGTAGTAGTATAAATAACAAAAAATACAAGATTTCCATCAAGAAAATGGACCCAGCAAGACCACCTCACCTCTCAATGTAGAGGTTCGACAGTGACCACAAGTGTTCCCACTTCTCCAGAACGAGGCTGAACTTGACCTCAATCTCTGGGGTGCGCTGTGCGAGAGCAAGACTCCGGTAGCATTGCTGCACCGTCTCGACTTCATTTTCTTGTAGTTGTAGACGCATATCCAACTCCTACCCACAATGCAACAGATATCGTTTAAAAATACGTGCCAGTGAAGTACACAGATATGTCATAGAATAGGTTTAAAACGAGTACTGGTGCAAAGTATAATGCAAATGTAAGTATTTTTTACGTGCATGTAATTGTGTACTTTGAACTACAGTCAGAACAATGGCGTATCCAAGATAATGACAAGAATGCGAATAATTAATCAATCATTTCAGCAAACATTTCGTCTACCATATTATTGGATGAAAATTATCATTAAATGAAGTTTAAGAATCTTTTGCAATCATGAACCATCCATGTCATCTACGCTTTCTGTCTATAATCTACTTGCCTTGTGGCGCTGTACTAGATGTTGTGCAGTTGCAATGTCGCTAGGCAACGTGTCCGTTATCTGTTTCATCAGAAGTAGGTCAAGGTCGTCAAGGCCACTCTGTAGTCGTAGCAACTGCTCCAGAAGCCTCTCGGAGTCAGCGGTGGTCACTAGAGACACACACACTGACATTAGCTAACAAACAAAAGGTATGCTGGCCATTCTTACTTTTAACACAACACACGTTTAAATCGATACTATATTTCAAAATAAGGCAAATGGATGCATTTGGAATAACCACTACACTAAGAAAGAAAGCACATTTATTAGTAGCATAAAAACCATTAGATAATAATGTTTGCAACATTTTGTAAGAAATGCTCTTTTTGATTAATGACAGTTGTGTCTTGTATGCAGATTTGGATGTCACATGTAATTTCTCCCAGCATTACCAACTTTTAATAATGCTGTCAATATTACAAAGGTCAACATGTTTAGAAATAATGCTATCGACACCTTTAACGCCCTATTGTGCAAGAATATTTATGGTTTTAGAAAAAGGATATATAACACGATAATGACTATAAAATGTATGTGCAACTGTAACCAACGTTGTTAAAGGACTCATGTGGACTAGTTGGGCAAAACCACTTTATACTGTAAAATGATGATTTTATATCCTATTTATACATATTTACTGAATTTCTTATTTATTTTTTTACTTTTTAACCTGTTTCTCTTTTTAGCTTACAGTGGAACCTCCCTATTAAGGTCACCCTCTGGAGTGGGCAAAAGTGACCTGAATTGCGAGGTGACCGTATTAGCGAGATTATTTTCCCTATTCTTTAGTCACAGAAATAATTCAGGACTGTCCCAGGGTGACCTTAATTGCGAGGTGGCTGTATTAGCGAGGTGACTGTTAAGAGAGGTTCGACTGTACTTACTTTCTTACACGTACGTAATTTTGTATCCCTCTATGTAAGTACTGGTTGACGGCTTTTTACCCCAAATAAACGTATTCGTATTCATCTACAGACCTTTGTTTTCGACCCTGGCAGAGAGTTCAGCAAACAGTCGGTTGCATTGTCTCATCTCCTCCTGGAGTCTCTGTAGGGCGGGGTTACGAGCTGCATCCACCCCGTACTCAGCTATCAGCTTGTGGGCGTCCTCATTCAAGGCCTTTAAAATGGCCTCCCTCTGAGCCGCACCCAACTGCTGAAACTGAACAACCACACACAAGTCGTATATTATGTTTTTTAATAAAAATGAGTTCTTAATATTATCTTACGTTTAAAAAATTATAAACAAATATTTTAAATCTTATTTTTACCAAACATTTTATTTTTTATTCAGCCAAACTACTCTACTTAATACATGATTTATTAGAATAAATCAATAAAAAATATGAATACATGGAACATTCCACAAAACCACTCCCGTCAGAATTTCCCAGAATTATCTAGTTATTATTAGGGAAATTTATTATTATTTAATATCTGACCTTGTTTTCATAAAGACTTAATGCACTGCAAATTTAGTCAAGATAGGACAATTACATTATTAGATAAAACAGTTAATTAAATTATTGTTCTAACGCTTAAAATGTTGTGTCCCAGTAATGTGGACTATGTAGTGATGTAATATGTTCAAACTAGACACATTCAGAACAAATAGTATTAGTTTAGTTATTGTGTGAATCACGATGAGATAAATGGAGGAATTTGAGAACGTCTTGATGGGTAAAACAGTGAAACTATCATCCTCTGTTGCCCTCGGGCAGAATGCAAGCTGCAACATGTTTCTACACATCTAAAGCAATGTAAACATTCACATTCCAAGAAAACAGAACAGCAATTTATTCAAAAAATTTCAATTTTTTCAGTTTTTTCAGGATGCCATCGATCAGCTGGGTTTCTACTTCCAGTCTGCAACTCTAATTCAGGAGATAGGTTGAGCAGTTTATTTATAAAAGTTATCCAATATGAAGTTTTTTTAATGTTCTAGGGGGCCCTACCTGCTCCAGATCCCATGACTTGACAATCTGGATCGTTGCAAAGATCATGTCCTGTTTCAACTGTCTCTGTCTCTCTATCCACAATGTCTTCAGTTTGTCAAACTCAACCTGAATTCTGAAAGAAAACATCACTAATGTTATTCATGTTTTTAAATAGCCATAATCACTACATTCCCAATCATATTACTTTTTTAAATGAGGAAAGAATCTTCAAAATGACAATAAAAAAACCTTCACCTGAAAAAAACAGAGCTAAATTTTTAACTTTGGATTTTCACCAAACTTGTAACACTACAGCCCATTTGGCTTCAGTTTTACTGTTCTGATACTGTTCAAAAGCAGACATTGTTAGCCGGAAATTATTTATCTTCTTCCGTAAGACTGCATGCTCTAAGTTTGGGATATTGTCGCTTTGTTGTGATTATACACAACATGGATGAAGATGGGGATTATAATACATATAAGTGGTGCAGGTTAAAATAATTAAAATCAGGTTCAAATTAATAAGATCAGTTATTAACCGTGTGACCGGCCAAAGCCGATTCATCGCCCGAAGATACCTACCTTTATAGTAACATGTTTAGTTTCCGTGCTGGGTAACTGACACATGAACATTTGGTATCATTGGATAGCTGACAGATTTTTCAAGATGGTGTATATTTATTCATGAGCAGATTGATTGACAGTTAGTGACTGACTAGCCGACAAAACATGTGACCAAGTCTGGGGCAAAATTGTTGTGGTTTTACTATTTCCTGCATAATGAAGTTACGTATCCATTCATAAAGTCAAGACCCCCGTACGCGTGGTATCAATGGAAAGCTCTGCCATTGGCCAATCTGCCAAAAATGACATCAGCTGGCTAAGCTAATTCAGTGAATCAGAACAAAGCATTTCAGATACCCCACCCCCGGCCGTCTGGAGCTTAGGTAAACAAAAAAATGGCGGACATCGTTGCAGAGAATTGTTCACTTCGAAAGTTTACTTCGGATTATGTCAAGTTACCACATCAATATTTCGACAAAATGCCTGACAGTATTCACGAATAAGGTTATTATACTAGTTCAGATAGTTTGAATGAAAATTTGTGAAAATTTAACAACTTGGCAGCGCGACGTTTGTCCAGGTGAGCCATGGGTGTGTGCCATTAGCGAAAGTGGCAGTGATCGGGCTGCTAGAATCGGCCTATTTTATATAGGAAAAATCATAAAAATAAAAGTTCTCAATGGATTTGATTAATTTGTTATGTTATTTGGTAGCTAACATGTATGGCTGGACGTAGGGCATATAACCAACCAGTAACACTCAGTGTTTATTTTTAAAATATTTATTTGAATTAAATTCAGATAATAATATCCCCATGATCATCGAATGTTATATAGATTTTATCATTTTATTACAAAAAAGCATTCCTTTAGTAATAAAATGATACATATTAGCAAAGTTATGATTTTTACTGTAACAGTACGCTAGAGGATTTTCATTGGCCGGTCGCAGGGTTAAGCAGTTATTATTTTTATAAAATAATTAAGATCAGGTGTTACACCGTGGTGCTGGTTAAAAAGTGCTTTTTCATAGCAGGACACACTTAGGAGATATCCTTACTTGTTGGCCAGATCGATGGCTTCCCTGTTTGGAGGGGGGATGAGGAAACAGAGGGAGGGCACCATGCCCTCCTGACCATGGCTGTTCTGCACCCTCCACTTGATCTGCTGACTGTTGTCCAGCAACAGACACTCCTCGCCCTTGGAAATACTCATCTGAAGTGCCAACAGTAACATGCTCTCAGAGGTGTCTTTTTGTTTTGATCATTATAACAGTTAAACACACCTGCTTTTAAGAATAATAAGATTAATGCATATTAATGTTTATAATAATAAATGCCCATCCTTTGGACGGCTTTACATATACACATGCAGATGCAGGAGACAGTTTCCCAGGGTATTCCTAACTGACACTTGCTATGGCGTTAAATTAAAACAGTTTTTTGCAACATATACACACATAAGCTACATTGATCATAGTTAGATATAATTACAAGGTAACTTATTTTGCACCTAAATCCTTAGAAACCAAAAACTAATAAAACTCTACTACATATTTAAGTGAAAACACACTCTACTTTTACATACTTCGAAACGTTTCAACTATGACAGTAATCACACAACTCACATTGAGATGTTTGTATGAGCAGAGAGCCACAAGCTTGCGTGTGACTGGCCGCCTGTGACCCCGCAGTTCAAGGGGTATGACCTCATGACTGCGGGCCACGAGAGAATCAACCTCAGCCTGGTATTCACTGAGTAGACTTCGCATCTCCTGCACGATACAACATGTACCATTAGTAACATGTTCAGCTTCAGTCAATCCAGGAAAATATTTTTTGATGACATCAATTGTTTTTTTGAGGAACCTTGCTTTCTATTTACTGTGGAAAAAACATAATAAAATAATGTTCACAGAAATATATACAGCATTCATGCATTTACCAATGTTTAAAATATAACATAAGGTACGAAGAAAACATTTCAGAGGTGTGGATTATGGAGCAGTCTCAAATACAGTCAAATACGGTCAAAATTAAAGAAGAAGAATCAATAAGATTACCTCCCAAAGTGACGGCAAGTGCACAAAGAAGCCATGGCGTAATCACGAGTATTCATTTTTCATTGATGTATAAACTACTGTCTCTTACCAGATATCTATCAATTTTACTTCTAAATTAGGAAGAGGAGGAAGAGGGATTTGTGAAGATCGGAGAAGGATGAAAGATAGATGCCAAGGTTTGAGCAGTGGTTCAATGCACCGTTCGCCACGACTGGAGAGAAGGTACATCAATGTGCTCACAGTGAACGCGAGGCATTTTGACACTGTATATGCAAAGCTGTTTTCGGGATATCGTACAGTGAACAGTGATACCGTGTAGAGTGATACTGTGTAGAGTGATACCCGTGTACACTGATACCGTGTACAGTGATACCCGTGTACACTGATACCTGTATACAGTGATACCCGTGTACAGTGATACCGTGTACAGTGATACCCGTGTACAGTGATACTGTGTAGAGTGATACCCGTGTACACTGATACCGTGTACAGTGATACCCGTGTACAGTGATACTGTGTACAGTGATATCGTGTACAGTGATACCCGTGTACAGTGATACCCGTGTACAGGGATACTGTGTACAGTGATACCGTGTACAGTGATACCCGTGTACAGTGATACTGTGTACAGTGATACCCATGTACACTGATATCTGTGTACAGTGATACCCATGTACAGTGATAAATGTGTACAGTGATACCCGTGTACAGTGATACCATGTACAGTGATACCCGTGTAGTGACACCGTGTACAGTGATACTGTGTACAGTGGTACCGTGTACAGTAATACCCGTGTACAGTGACACCCGTGTACAGTGACACCCGTATACAGTGATACCGTGTACAGTGATACAGTGTACAGTGATACCGTGTACAGTGACACCGTATACAGTGACACTGTGTACAGTGATACCGTGTACAGTGACACAGTGTACAGTGTTACCCGTGTACAGTGATACCGTGTACAGTGATATCGTGTACAGTGTTACTCGTGTACAGTGATACCCGTGTACAAGACACACAAAGACAACCACGCCCTCACCCGTATCTCCCTGCTGAGTCTCTCTCCCTCCCCCAGGTCGACCTCGAGGCGGTTGTAGTAGGTGTTGAGGAGGTGTGCCTGGTCATCTATCCACTGGTCCATCTTACGCGCCTCGCCAAAGAACTGCAACAAGAGACTGGTCAGACAACTCTAACACAGAACATGCTTCATCGTGTCGCCAGGGAAACGCACTTCCAATGGTTTCCAAGAAAAGTCATTGGTTTCATGTCTGTATCACCTCAGAGTTGGTTGTTTTATTGTTGAAGTGTTCAAAGTTTATTGCATGAATTATCAGTTTGTTATTACATAGTATTACACACACAGAGAAGATGGTTTCCAGAGTCTTCATCAATGACATTTCTTATGATATAATTTGCTACGCAAATGTAACATGCTCTATTAATCAGTGGACTATTCACATGGCTTAGAACTGTTCGTGACATCATTAACGATCAATTTATGTCCGTCTAACGTCAGGTATGAACCCTAAAACTGTAACAAAACTCTTAACCAATGGGAAATTTCAAAAACAGGCATTACGTTTCTTCCTAGGTGTCGTAGATTATTCCCTGAAAGTGTGGCGCCCAAGGCACAAGCTGCGTAGGAAGAATATGTTAACATACCGCTCGATTACAGTTACATTCCCAACTAGGCATCTAACTTCTTGCAAAATGATACACATTTATTTGAAGAGTTATACTAGAGACAGTGCCACTACACACCCGGTAGTATTCGGCTGCATGCTTCAGGTGTATCTCCAGACACATAGTTGTCAGCTGCACCAGCCACGCCCACTGGGTCTGCATAGCTGCCATGTAGGCCTACAACAGCCAATCAAATCATTACACATGCACAATCATGACCTACATTTACTGATTGCATAATCAGCATTGTTATATATGCTAAATGTATGTTGAAACTGAAACAATGTCCATTAACTTAAGGGTAAAATTATCAGGTGGTAATGTTTTTAAACCTATGAAACTATGACTCACTCATAATCAAATAGGTGACATCAAGTTGGTGATGTAATAAATCCATACATGCTAAGTCTCCCGGATTCGCCGGGAGTCTCCCGGAAATCTACCATATCTCCAGATCTCCGGGATGGGAGAAGCAATCTCCCACATTTCAATGCCAATGTCTGAACCTGAGCTAATTCTCAAGAACAGGACACTGGACCAAGGCAGCTCAGACAACAAAGGGGGTTGTTTAAATCATGCCTTGCGAGACAATAACAATTGTTTAACTATAATCTTCTTTGGTCTTGCCTGTAGTTGATATTGCATATAAGCTTTAGACGAGCACCATGAACCGAGCTTGCGGCCGCGGGTTCCCTATTATCGCCCAGTATAATCTTTTTCAATCTATATTAAAATAATGTCAGTCGATTCACGAATTCTATACATACTTTTCATTTAATCCATGTATATCTGTAAATGTTACAACTGGGACACATTATAAATGAAAAGATGTATTTTATAACATCAAATGCTCCATCAGCAAGGCCAAAGGTCACAACTAGTAAATTCATCACGCATGCCTCCGTCACCCAGGCCATGGTGACAAACTTTGAAGAAAATACAATGCTAAGATGTTGTTCTTATACCTGTGAATATTACATCAGTTATATTTGTAATAAAAGAAGATGTATTTGCTGCCTATATGCAAGGTTCTGTGCACTATAAAATATACATTTCATGTATGAACAAATATGCCTAGAAATCAAATTAGTAAACTTTTTCTTCTTTCTACCATACCTATAAAGCCACAGACAGTTTAGTTTATTTGTCCACATATAATTTCTTTAATGTAACACATTAAATATATATTAACTTGCTTTTATGTGCCATTGATTTAAGAGCGCACGTGCAATGCATTTGGAAATACAGCTGATCTGTGACCATTTTCATAACGTGAAATACTCTTTTTTATACGCAATTCCACACTATCCAGAGATCCCCAATTCATGTACAATTCCCTGATACCACAAGACCCTCCCATTCATGTACAATTCCCTGATACCACAAGACCCTCCCATTCATGTACAATTCCCTGATACCACAAGACCCTCCCATTCATGTACAATTCCCTGATACCACAAGACCCTCCCATTCATGTACAATTCCCTGATACCACAAGATCCTCTCATTCATGTACAATTCCCTGATACCACAAGACCCTCCCGTTCATGCATAAATCTCATGCATTTGCATTTCAGAAAATTAACATGTTCTATTAAAACACGGTTAGTAATGTCTATGGAAAGTATTCTTTTTTGTTATATTTTAATCTGATTTACATATAAATGCCAAATTTTTCGAGATCCTCCGATTTACGTATAAATGCCAAATGTTCTCGAGACCCTCTGATTTATGTCTAAATCGCCTGCATTGGCGTTTCTGAAACTTAACATGTATGATAAATGTAAAGGTCTGCCAGTGGGTGGAAGGTAATGATAAATGTAAAGGTCTGCCAGTGGGTGGAAGGTAATGATAAATGTAAAGGTCTGCCAGTGGGTGGAATGTAATGATAAATGTAAAGGTTTGCCAGTGGGTGGAATAATGCACTTTAAACAGTCTTTGACCACATACTGCACTGTACAAATTACAAATGTATTATCAGAAACAACAAATTTGGTTTTATATACAATGTAGCTGTAAAATCTAAAAAAAAAAAGCTTTAAAAATGTCAAGTAACCATGAAGCTTTTTATAGCTTAGAACCCTTTTTAAGGCATTTCAGTGATCGTGTAGTCTCACCTCAATGACCTTGGCAGCGGGATGTCGCTCCATTACAAGGGATTCTCCCTTGTCCTGGACCACACGGAACTGTGCCTCGCGACTCTCTAGCTCCCTCATGAGGGCCTGGTAACACAACATACACACCTGTAGGGAGGAGAGGTGGAGACAGGGTGGGCAGTAGGGGCATGACTTGAGAGGTGCATGGGTGCAACAATAGGTGCATGATGGGAAACAGGATTTGGTGGAGGGTGAAGGGTGGGGCAGAAGTAGAATAGATGGAGAGAAAATGTGAGTTTACTGAAACAATTAAAACCCTCAAAACAAGGGAAGTGAATGGGACATGCAAATGCACAGAGTAATACGTGAGATAAATGGACGGGAGAGAGAACAGCAGACTGTATGAAATTGAAATGTAAAACTTGTTTACCAGTTTCAATCACGTTACCACAGCAACCATCTTAGTGTAGATGGGATGTACTGTTTGTCCAACTACTGTTGCTACTACTACTCTAACTATTGCTACTATTACTACTATTACTATTACGGCAGTCACTAACTACGACTAACACGCCATAACAGCATTCTCGACAACCAAACCTCTTCCAAGCTGTAACAAATCCACAATTTGTCCAAAGCAACATGGCATAGAATAGCCCCCAGATAGGGTTACCACTAGATGGCAGCACAGGCTAGCCACCAGAGGGCAGCATTGAAGCCACCAGAGGGCAGCACAAGAACCGAACCACATGCAGGATTTACTGACTGTTGCAGGGAGCCAAGCTTACTAAAAATACATACATTCATTACTACCTATGCATTAGGACTGTATCAGGAATAAGGAAAATTACAAAGAAATAAAAGTAAAATAATCTTTCTAAAAAAATGTGGAGAAAGATGGCTGACAGTTGACGTGGATACATTTTGTGTTTGTAGATGCAATCTAGATATTTGTTAATATTTTGTAAATTTATTGTGTTTTTTGACTGATTTTCAAACAAAACATTTCCATAAGTAGTTTATTCAACATTTCTACTCTCCCTATCAAAATAACCCACAGAATGCGCAGCCAAATAATATCAGCACCTAAAAGCATTGTCAACATAACTCCCCAGCCAGGAACATACAGAAAAGTACTTGAAAGCAAACTGAAACCAAAAGTAAAATGCATGCACAAGACCACCTGCATACATGCATGCAACAAATAAAGGTATACGCCATGCCAAGGTGAAATTCTGACCTTGAATCTTCGAAAACCCTTCTGTAATAAAAACCATCATAAACATTCATTTTTTACACACAATAGGTACAATATTAGTTTGCGTTAGTACGGAACCTTTGAATAACTGTATTAGCCTCATTTGTGTTTCTTAATAGAAGTGATGTAGTTAACTTAAATATGACATCATTCTGCTTACTGGATTCGTGCACTATATATTATGCCAAGTTGTTATATTTACTTAACTTACATCTGACATATTGTGATACGACCCAACACAATTCTACATTTCACCCTAAATACCATATATTCTGTATTTATAGCCACTGGTATTATTATTCAACTAAAATGAAACTCTCACAGTTGAAATTGGGAGTATGTCTTTAGCCACAGTAAACTGGCAATAATGAGAAATGTCAATAATATCAACCAGTAGATGTACCGCCATTGGCAATAATATCAACCAGTAGATGTACCGCCATTGGCAATAATATCAACCAGTAGATGTACCGCCATTGGCAATAATATCAACCAGTAGATGTACCGCCATTGGCAATAATATCAACCAGTAGATGTACCGCCATTGGCAATAATATCAACCAGTAGATGTACCGCCATTGGCAATAATATC
The DNA here is from genome assembly GCA_963995525.1 of Escarpia spicata. NCBI lineage: Eukaryota > Metazoa > Annelida > Polychaeta > Sabellida > Siboglinidae > Escarpia > Escarpia spicata. The sequence goes on from OZ023208.1 coordinate 2,119,876, forward strand.
AACCAGTAGATGTACCGCCATTGGCAATAATATCAACCAGTAGATGTACCGCCATTGGCAATAATATCAACCAGTAGATGTACTGCCATTGGCAATAATATCAACCAGTAGATGTACCACCATCGGCAATAATATCAACCAGTAGATGTACCGCCATTGGCAATAATATCAACCAGTAGATGTACCACCATCGGCAATAATATCAACCAGTAGATGTACCGCCATCGGCAATAATATCAACCAGTAGATGTACCGCCATTGGCAATAATATCAACCAGTAGATGTACCGCCATTGGCAAAATTCGAACCACATAATACGCAGTCAAATGTAGCAATACAACATGTATTCTATATTGACTAACATGAAAGGCGGAAGTGTTTTAGAAATAATCACTTAAACAGTGCACTTAAACATGAAAGCCCTACATACGAGTGAGGCTGTGATGTCAAACAGTAGCTATAAATACAGAATCAGTGACACTCTAATCTCTGTGCAATCTGACATCAACTGTGTTTTAGGTGCAATACTCGCTGCTCCCTACCTCGTAGTACTCCTCAATCTCGTCGAGCTGTAGTTCACTGGAGCTCCAGTCGCGTGAGATCTCTGTCTCCTCTGTTTCATTCAGCCAGATGAGTTCCTTCGTCGCGACATCCATGAACTCTAGCAGAGAATGGAGACTCTGGAGGCGGTGGGACGACGTGTTCTACACATATAACATCAATCATGTTGTAGGCATGACATGGACAGACGGAAGGGAACACAGAAATTTACATAACTGACCCTTCACTGTATTAAGTCGCACAGGTCTATTCAATCCAAATGCAGCTGTCTAGGTCACTTCCCATCAATTTTGTGATTTTGGCAGAACTGTGCACCAAATAATCTCATCTTTACCTGTCTGGTTTATTTTTCTTGACAAATAATAAAAAATTAATTAAATACATGCATTTACAAACCAATATATTTTGTCGGCTTATATTAGTTCGGTGAATGTTGTTGAAGATGTAAAAAATCGGCTAATTTGTATAATTGTTGCCATGACAAAAGCGATTAATGTGCCTATAGACATATGCCCCCCACGGGAAAAATTATTCAGAGTAAGTGATAGCAAATACCATCAAACTATTCCAGTAACTTGTTTGTTGGAATGTAAGTAAGGTGGTGTTGGACTCTAACTTCACATGTTTTATGACCATAGTTAATTGCACCGTTCAGGTGAAGATTTAAAAACATTCCCTAATTGGTTGACCCTTGTTTACAAACCGTTAAAATAAAGCTGACTCCAAAATAGCTCATTGCACCTGGAACATTTCACAGAATAACTGGTTAAAATTTCAATTCTCTATTTTGTGTAGTTTTCCAAAATAAATGTTGTTGTTGTCACAAAAGGTCAAAAATACTATTTTGAGAAAATGACCAAAACCAAATACGAACGTCATACGTAAAGCAGTACAGGCAGGTACACATCTTCTGATTATACAAATTTCTAATCAGAATCTCGAAAAATGCAACATATGCATAATATATTAATCTATTGGTAAATGATGACATTCCAAAAATGGCCAAAAATCTAATTTAGGACCAGCGGCAACCCTTAACTTATTTTCTTACACAACCAATGCATTTAATATGGAAACAAAGATCCTGCAAAATGCCCACACAGTTTTACGGACAGTCCATTTTGGTTCCTTTGATCACAAAATACCCCAGTTGGCCTAGTGTGAATTATGCCAAAATTGTACATGGTTCATGAGAAAACACAGAAAACTCGTAAAACACTGAAAACTAACTTATTATGCCATCACTACCTGCCTTAATGCAGACACTTCTTTTCCACGTATAAGTGACCCTATTTTATTTTACAATATAAAGTTAATTTTGTTATTGTAAAAAAATTATTTTAGCACTAAATATTCTATGCATTGGCACTGTATTACAGAATATTTAAGCATTAACATTATTAGCCAATGTGAAGCCATTGGATTGCTAGTCTTCTAACTAATCAGCAATATATGAAGTACCGGTATTATTACACATGCCAAGAGGGAAGGGGCCTAGGATAAGAGCCCTACTTACGGTGAGGACGAGGTAGGCACTCTCCAACTTCTTCAGCCACTCTCCATACAGCTGGGCCTCCTCCCCTTGCAAGGTGTTCTAGGGAAGGAACATGTCCATATAGTAGACATCTACACTACAGCAGTATTCGTAAATTCCATTTGTTATGAAGGAAATGTAAAAAATAAAGGTGTTACATTTCTTCCAACTGGGCGTAGATTAATCCTTGAACGTTTCACACCTGAGATCCAAATTGTCTAGGAAGAAAACGTTAACATCCTCTCTCACACATACATGTAAACAAACATGTCTGCGTGCGCACACACTTGTGCACGCACGCAGACATGGACGCACAAACACACACACACACATAGACATGCACACAGACTAGCTGGCTCGATTGTAGTTAGCTGGGAGAACTGAGATGTCAGTGAAATGTATCACCTTGTTGGCGCCACACCTCTCCACATTGGCGCGGTAGTCAGAGATCTCCTTGAGACCAGCCATGTGGAACTCCAGGGCATCCCGGGTCGACTCCATGTCCTTGCCATACCCTGTGTTGTCCAGCTCAACCTACCATGGAGCAAAACACACTTCAAGTGAGCCTTTTAACAATATTTACAGTTGTACAGTGGCCTCTTGTTGTAAGGACTCATGACTTAAAAAGAAGAAGTCTGTTTCTAGTTTTTCACTTATCAATTAATATAATGTTCTTAAGACTATAATAACTATGTTGAAGGTGCACTGTCCGCCATATTGTATTCAGTAAGACCTTACCAACATTCAGAATTTGGGAGGTACAACCTCGAGGTATGTTCCAATTGCATTTACCAGTTTCGAAGCAAGCTTTACTGGCAATACGGCCAAATCAGGCTGAGTTAACTGCAATACACTTTTATGTTCAACAATGTCCCATTTTCCCATGTTCAACATAGCAGACTTTCTGTTACAAATTACTAAGCCCGCTAATTCCGGGTAGAGGAAATAACTGGCTCCCTTTAAGGAACAATTTCTTTAAAAGAAACAACTTTTAAATCCCCGCCGTTCTGCACCCATGAATATACAGACATATATTATATAGTGAGAGTCCATTCAAATCATTGATTAAAATCCCAAATAAGTAAAACTGCATAATAAAATTGCCATATTTACCTACACAAAGTCATTTATTTATTAAATCAGTAATTTTATTAAAATGATTAACCAATGTATTTTTGTCATTTCATAGATCACTTGTAAATAAAACCTAAAACCATTTTGTTTTATAACTAAACTGTTAAAGAGCTGCTAAAATTACTCCTACCTGTTTGTTCTGTATCCAGTTGAGACACTGCTGTAGGTGACGGAAGGCCTCGCTCGTTTCAACTAGCCTCACTTCCGTCACTAGTTCACGCCGCCGCGTTGTTGATACTCCTTCCTGCACGAAAGTTCGCGAGGTCAGCATTGGAAGGACGCTATTCTGCAGCCGGGCGTGTAGAGTCGACCAGTGCTCGTGAATCCGGTACACCCTGCAGCAAAGACGATACAAATTTATAAATTTAAAGCGTACTTTTTAAACCCAGCGACTTATTTTGTGCATCAATCAAAGTGTGAACTTGTGCATTGACACAGATGGACTATACTGTATGATGTAATAACAACATATAACTTAAAGGTAAGTTCTTATATACCGCAGTATCCAGTCCTTACGACTGCTCAAAGTGCTTTACACTTCACTCCCTGGCAGACCTGTTCAATCGAACACCATCTCAACTTCCCCGGGAAGTTTTCTAGCCATGCTGCAAAGACTATTCTTATACAAATATCCACTGCTGTCTACAGCCAGGTACTCATTCACACAGCTGAGTGAACTGGAGCGACAGAGGGTGAACGTACTTGCTCAAGGTTCGACACAGCAGCACATGATTCAAACCCAGGTTCTTTCGATTGAGAGTCCTATGCTCTAGACACTGTGCACTCCACTAAACATTACGGAACATTCTTCACAATGTTTCATTTAACAAGAATTTAAGAAATTGTTTTAATTTATTTTTGTTCAATGTGCGAGACCAACACATATCAGTGGTGCCACCTGGTGGAGTGTGTACAAGTGCTGTCACCTACCTCCGGTACATCTGCTCCGACTGGTGGTATCTTCCCTCCTTTAGCACTTGGACGTCTGAGAACATTCCGCGAATGTTCTCCTCGACTCGCTTCAAGGCCGACGCAATGCCATCACATGATTTCTTCGCCTCGAGAGGGTGAACTCTCTCCACCCTCTGTTCCTCCTGGACACCGGGCAGCAACGGATTAACATGTCATCAGCATCAACGGTAAATCTTGCATATTACCATAATGTATATATTTGGATATTGTACGTTTTCGGACACCCTAAAATTCTACTAAAATTATTATTTTCTGTACTGTATGTTTTCGAACGTCTTGGTCGACTGTCGGAGATTCGGTGATTGTGGATTACCAAATAGTGTGGAGGACCAACCAACGTATGTACTCGAATATTTATTATCTGTTTAAAATTTGTTTGTATTACATGTTTTTGGACAGATGATAATTTAATTATGTTAGGTGTCCAAATACATAAAGTTATATCGGTAGTTGAGATTGTTATGAGAATGAAAGAAGAGGCAGAGTAACATCAAAGTCCTAGGAAAAGGTTCTCAGCTGGGACGGGAGGAGAGTGTGAATTGGAATTTTAGAAAGGACAATAAAAGGTGGAGGGAGAGGAGTTGGTGATAGGGAGCAGCGGATGACAACAACAGGACCAAGACCTCATTGGCTAAAAGGGAACCACAAGGAAAAAGAGAAAGCACATCTTTTGGTTTAAATAGAGCCAATGAATGTCTCTAGTTCACTGTATACATTATGATAATGTTATTAACTATATCGACATCTTACAAAAAAGAAAATGTTTAATACATCAAGTTAAATGCATTACACTCCAGTTGAACAAAGTAAGCGTGTCCGACATATGACGAATTTCTGAAGTTTAAATGGAAAGGGAGAAAGTTGAAGCATATTACTTATTAGGACTTTCCCCCATCATCAATTTAACATGTGCATCATATTAACAGTAAACACAAATGACTACCCGTACTGACCTGATTGATCCTTGCCTCAATGTCTGCGAGGTGTTCCTCACAAGACCTGCAGTCTCTGTGCACCTTCTCCGCCAGTCTCTGGAGCCGCTCCAGTCTACAAACATTATGTCAGGGTCAACAGACAAACACACAAACACAATATAACAAGGACACTTGTTATATTGACTCCCAAAGTAAAGATAAGTTCTTATACAGCACAGTACTGCACAAAGCGCTTTACACTTTACTCCCTGGCATACCTGTTCAATCGAACATCGTCTTGACTACTCTGGGAAGCATTCAGCGATGCTGCAATAAATGCGCGAAGACTATTCGTACACAACATCCACCACTGTTTATAGCCAGGTACTCATTCATACAGCTGAGTGAACTGGAGCAATGTAGAGTGAACGGACATGCCCAAGTTTCAAAACGGCAGCGCAGGATTAAAACCCGGGTCTTCTTGATTGAGAATCCAATACCACTGCGCCAATGGACTCCACACAAAATGGAGGACATGTAAATGACATCCACTTAGATGAAGGAGTTTAAAAACGCCATTCTGGTGTGCACTGTGTTACGTACCACTGGATATAAGGAACACCAGATGTAAGGAGCAGCCACACATTTATCATTTTGTTAATTTCGGATTATTTGTCGAGCAAAACTAACTACACGTTAACATATGAGATAAGCTACGCATTTCTGTCCAAATCACAAAACTGATGCAACGTGACCACGACGGCTATTTCTGCTCGTGGGCACAATAGGACAGTATGACTTATTACCCAGGTCATATATATTTATAGACGGCCCACCTGGCTATCTCCGCCTGGATGGCCATGTCCTTCTCCTGCTGGGCCATGGTGAAGCGGTCCCACAGGTGACACAGACTGTCCATATGAAGACGCGGGTCCTGGGAGCACTGGGCCACGTCCAGCTTCAGCTCCTGCAGAAGTAGTCAGGCGGATTACATGTACTGACATGATCACTGATAACTAGATGATGATAATGTATCTTTTTTAAAGAGTTATGGCTATATGTAACATTTTAAAAGTATAATTTATTTATTATTTATTTTTCTAATAATTTGTACATATTTGTGTGTGCGTGCGTGCGTGAGTGCTTGTGTCTGTGTGTAAATATGTAAATGAAATATAGTTTAATAGTGTAAAAATCAGGAAAAGAAGCACATATTGTTTAAATAAATAAATATTGTCTACTTCTGTAAAAAAATACAGTCTAAATCTGTAATGTTTTTTAATTACATACATATTGAAAAGCATCACATTTCAATGCTTAACAAATAATTATTTTATATTTTGTTGAATTATAATGCATAAACATGGTGGCAACATATATTTTAAAGCACTGTTACGCTGAGGTTATTGAGAACAATAAATATTTCTCAAAACTGATTAAATATGTCTATTATTGATGTTCTCCCACCTAGACACATTTCACCAGTTTGTCAGTGTGATAGGATCACTCATACCTGTAGTTCCAGAAAGAGGTCACCCAGACTTTGCTTCTCTGCCAGTCTCGGTGGCACATCTTCCCTACGAAATCTGTTGAAGTCTGCTAGCAGGGACTGCAACAGAGAGATGACAGTATATATATATATATATATACATCTTACAGAGTGAATCATGAGTCTATCTTGCAGGGTGTATACAGAACTACAGTCAAGATTGCAGGCAGAACAAGAATGCACCAAGTGTGCTTAATGCACATGTCCTAAAAATATAGTTATATATTACAGTATATTTAGTTACTATTGACGAATACTGCCACAGCTAGTTGGGTGGATGGACGGACGCATGCACAGAAAGACAAATAGACAGACGGCCAGACAGGTGGACACAGATTGTTCACACCTGCCTTCATTGTAACTAAATGCATTGCAGAAATATTTCACGCACTCCAGTCCACTCACCTTCATCTCTATCAGAGTTGACGGGAAATTTCGATCGAACATATTCGCTGTAGTAACCTCGAGCCACTCAACGAGGGAAGAGGCCATTTCTTGGTACTGTTCCCACTTGAGCTGTTTCTCCTGCAGACAGGCAATACGTGTTAGTGCAATGTATACACAATAACACTGGGTCTAACTAATTCCTGCAACAGACAGGTGAACTATAGTACATGTAATCTAAGATCAGAGAAAACAAGTAAGTTGTGGAATGGTATCCATCTGTAGGACTGCTCAAAGTGCATTACATTTCGCCCGCTGACAGACCTGTTCATCGCAACACCAACGTGACTATTCTGGAAAGCATTCAGCCATACTGCAATTACTGCACAACATTAGTCGTTCATGATGTGAAAACAATTTTCTGAGCATCAAAATGTCAGCAAGAGATTCTCTAGATTCTTATCGTTAAACATCAGTTCCATTGATACATTAAACATTTTATTTATTACATATAAATTTCCCTTTTGAAAGAGGGCATTACATAGTACTCAGCATTTCTGAAATTCATCAATGCCAAATAAAGCATTACCTGCTTGACGTAAATGCCGTATTCATTCTCTTAAGCTTATAGCCCTAATTAGCATACACCCCTTTTTAGCAGCATCTGACACCCTGACAGCAATCTCCAAGGCCAACCTCCACTGTTGAATCCATCTTGGTAATTTAATTTCTACCAAAGTCACACTAGATTCAAAGCTCAGTGATAACAAATATTGAAAGGTCCACCTAAATTATCAGAGTTAACAGTGTTCTAGCTTCCTCTTGATCATAATATGTAAGACATTAATCGTTTACCAGTCACGTCTGCTGACAGATGACTGTACCCAGGAACCCCAGAAAATGGGTAAATGTAAACACTTATTGGAATGCAAATTCCGAGTCCCAAATATTTGTTAAACGCTTAACAGAACGAATACGGTCCTTTGTTTCCCGATTCTTTCATGTCAACGCGAGCGAGGACTTACGTTGTCCTTGAGCGAGTCTTCCACACTGGGGACTTGTGGGAAGACATCGTACAGGGACGACACATATGTGATCAGGGACTTCTCGTCCGGGTGCGGCACGTCAATATCTGCAAAGTCAAGGTCATTTTGCATTGTAAGGTCAAGGTAATTGTTTACCAGTGTTAATGTAGGTCAGGTTGGTGCTTCACTCTTGCATAACTTCCTTCATTTAATTAATAATGCATAATATTCCTGCTCGCTCAGTAGATAACTCATTAACAACCAATTATGTATCGGCAGGACGGCACAGTGGCATTGTTATTACCAATCCAAATTCTACGTGTCATATATATATACTGATAACAATAAAATAATTAACTTTCATAGAGCCTAAATCCACTGGAACTGCAACAAATTAGAATAATTAAGCATAATATCACTCATGAACATGGACTCACATAAGTCACTGTCAGAGTGAGAGGCCACTATAGATTTAGAGTAAAATTGCAACTTTGAAATAAATATGTCTACAATTGTTCTATGCTAGGTACTAGTTCAGGATGTTTTTCAATTAATGGGTAGTTCATTCATAAATCATATATCAAACTATAAGTAACTCTATGTATCCATGGCATGCTGACCTTCAGCGTCCAGTAGAGGTGTGACGCCGAGCTCTGCCTCAAACAGTTGGAAGGCCATGTCGAGGTTGGTCCTGGCCGCCTGACGCTGCACCTGGCGAAAGTCTACCAGGTCAGGTCTGCAAGCAAAGACACCCACATCACTACACAGACAACTGGTTACTGGCTACTCTTTAAAAGGAGGCACTTTGTTCCTAGTTTTTAATTAATTAATTAATATAATGTTCTAAAGACTATGATAACTATGTTGAAGGTATACTGCTCGCCAAATTGAGTAGTTAGCTAACATTCACAATTTGGAAGATACGCCCCAGAGCATGTTCTAATGGTAAACAAAACATCCAGTTTCAAAGCAAGGTTTATTGGCAATAATGCCAATGCAGGTTCCGTGAACCGCAATATCCTTTGATGTTCAACGATGTCCCATTTTCCCACGTTCAACACAGCAGACTTCCTGTAACAAATCACAATGTTGGCTAATTCCGGGTAGAGCAACAGACTATCTCCCTTTAAATTGTGAACTAAAATTGTGAAATTTAAATAAACCTAATATTTACAAGAGATTACCTGAAATCTTGCGAAAGCTTTCATTTCCCAGGAGATGGTTTATAAAGTCTAGATGCCTCAATACCAGTTAACAGTAACTGATGCCATCAAATGTTTCCACATGTTGCTAAATCTAGTCAAGCACAGCACATACGACACTCCCAGAATATAAAATGTTCTGGTTGCAAAGCAGGACTGGTATAAGACTATAAGTATTGCTAACTACAGTAATATATGGCATGGCACTTACAGGACACATTACGCTCAGTATAAACCAAATGGTGTGAATTCTATGCGCAACTGTGTCAAATTACCACTGTTGCACTGGCAGTCATTGACAACTGAGGACAAGGCAGCCGGCCCAGGAGGCATCGTTGTAAGGCTCAATGCTACAACGGCTAATTATGATGGGTGAATGATTGGCAAGTGTGTCTGAAAATAAACAATAATTTGCATATACGTGCCAAAGCAAGCTTTGTCTTGGCACATTCATGAGTTGACATCTTGTTGGCATAAACATGTGGATAGGTTAATGATAGCTTTATCTGTTTACAACATTAGTCTATTATGCTTGTGTCATGTATAAATTGACCTCGGCCGCACATCTCTTGACCATCACTTCCTCATACCCCCGAGTTTGCTGTCCACCCCAATTACCCCTCATGGAACCAATATTATAATTTAAACTTTGGCTCACTTGCTGACTTAGCCAGTTATATTTGCTGCTTAATTGAACCTTATGTAGACTGCTTGATGGCTGATCTAACAAGTAATACCAAAGATTTCCTTAAATATCTCATTAATGTTGAGCCTGATTACAGGAATTACTGAATGTGTTGATGTGATGGTGTGTGAGAAGGTGTGACTGCAGAAACATTGGCTCAACATTTATGAGCACAAAATGATTGTTATTACAGGCTACAGCCCAACAGAGAAATGCCTATGTACAAGCCAAAGTTCTAGATTCTTGTAATATCATTGGTCAGCAAGTGGGACAAAGTACAAATGCATGGTTCATTGGGTCAATTTCCCAGGGTAGGGGTATTCAGCAACCACTGGTGAACAAGGATGACATCACAAATTAGTATTTCAATCTTAGTTGGTAAGGGACGAATGGGGAGAAAGTTATTGTTTTAAGTTATGGGAGAGCTAGGGGAGTGGAGAGAGGGGTGTACTGGGGGAAGTGATTGGAGAGCTAGGTGTGTGGAGAGAGGGGTGTATTGGGGAAGTGATTGGAGAGCTAGGGGTGTATTGGGGGAAGTGATTAGAGAGCTAGGGGAGTGGAGAAGGGTGTATTGGGGGAAGTGATTAGAGAGCTAGGGGAGTGGAGAGGGGTGTTTTGGGGGAAGTGATTGGAGAGCTAGGGGAGTGGAGAGGGGTGTATTGGGGGGGGGAGTGATTGGAGAGCTAGGGATGTGGAGAGGGGGTGTATTGTGGGAAGTGATTGGAGAGCTAGGGTTGTATTGGGGGAAGTGATTAGAGAGCTAGGGGAGTGGAGAGGGGTGTATTGGGAGAAATGATTGGAGAGCTAGGGTAGTGGAGAGGGGTGTATTGGGGGAAGTGATTAGAGAGCTAGGGGAGTGGAGAGGGGTGTATTGGGGGAAGTGATTGGAGAGCTAGGGGAATGGAGAGGGGTGTATTGGGGGAAGTGATTGGAGAGCTAGGGATGTGGAGAGGGGGTGTATTGGGGGAAGTGATTGGAGAGCTAGGGATGTGGAGAGGGGGTGTATTGGGGGGAAGTGATTGGAGAGCTAGTGGTGTATTGGGAGAAGTGATTAGAGAGCTAGGGGAGTGGAGATGGGTGTATTGGGGGAAGTGATTAGAGAGCTAGTGGAGTGGAGAGGGGTGTATTGGGTGAAGTGATTGGAGAGCTAGGGGTGTATTGGGGGAAGTGATTGGAGAGCTAGGGGAGTGAAGAGGGGTGTATTGGGGGAAGTGATTAGAGATCTAGGGGAGTGGAGAGGGGTGTATTGGGGGAAGTGATTAGAGAGCTAGGAGAGTGGAGAGGGGTGTATTGGGAAGTGATTGGAGAGCTAGGGATGTGGACATGGGGTGTATTGGGGAAGTGACTGGAGAGCTAGGGGTGTATTGGGGGAAGTGATTAGAGAGCTAGGGGAGTGGAGAGGGGTGTATTGGGGGAAGTGATTGGAGAGCTAGGGGAGTGGAGAGGGGTGTATTGAGGGAAGTGATTAGAGAGCTAGGGGAGTGGAGAGGGGTGTATTGGGGGAAGTGATTGGAGAAATAGGGGATTGTTATATGTTGCACATATTATTTTGGGCTCTGTCTGGCATCCAGTCTATCATGGCAGTGACAACCTGAATCTGCAAAATGGAGTAGATATTGTGTTTCTATGATTCACTGTGCACACAGCTGCAAATGCCATCATGCGTGATAGTGTTTATTATGACTTGGGCCAGTCTGGCCTAGTTTATGTGATGTTGCAGATGTTTTCCTGTGGGTTATGATATGGCATCAGGAGGTGTCCGGTTGCATCCAGTATGTGGGACCAGTGTTTACAACACCAGGCAACAGTTATATGTGGCACAATTCTACTTATCAGTTCTATTTGTTTATGTCACACATGTGGACACCAAGAATGTTCATCAGTTCTATTTGTTTATGTCACACATGTGGACACCAAGAATGTTCATCAGTTCTATTTGTTTATGTCACACATGTGGACACCAAGAATGTTCATCAGTGATTGATGTGTTCAATAAAAATGCACCAAGTACTACCAAGTGTTTGACCAACTGATATAACAGTTCTGATGGACTTGTGAACTATGAGCTGGTAATGCTCGTGGATATCTTGTCAATACACACTGCATTAGCTATAGATCTTTGAAGACACACAAGTCAGTTCTCCTCTGTTCAGTACTATGGGGGTACAGATGATAGGCTTGGAACAATGTCAGACGGTTTACCAACAGCAGAATCTCATCCCAAATTAATACAAAGCACAGGAAAAGGATTGAACATTTCAAAGTTCTGAGGCCAGGTATAAAGCAAGGGATACATGCATTTAGTTAATGCAGGATTTTAAAGTTGTACAACAGAATATATTAACACTGTGAAAATGATGATGACTGACTCACTAACTCACCTATGTCTGTGTAATATAGCGAGGAAGGCCTTGCTGTTACGCCAGGATGATGACTCACTCATTCACTCACCTGGCGAGGAAGGCATTTCACTAGGATAATGACTAACTCATTCACTCACCTGTGTCTGTGCAGCATCGCGAAGAAGGCCTTGCCATCCTGCCAGGATGATGATGATGATGAAAACTAAGTGACTCACTCACCTGTGTCTGTGTAGGATGGCTAGGAAGGCCTTGCCGTCCCGCCAGGATGTTGAGAAGTCCTTGATGTGGACCCCCGGGTAACCATCGACTGTCCGCCGACTCCACAGTAGCAGGGCCTCTCTCGCCGACAGGTGGTCATTCTGTCCAGCCACCACCACATCTGACACCTGCAACCATGGACAATGGTCAAGTTAACAGACGGATAGACGGATAGACAGACAGGTGGTCATTCTGTCTAGCCTCCACCACATCTGACACCTGCAATCATGGACAACGGTCAACTTAACAGTCTGACAGATGGACGGACGGATGGACGGACAGACAGCTAGATGGACAGACTGGTGGTCATTCTGTCTGGCCACGACCAGCACTAGTTTAAGTGAACAGTGCCCCTCAGTTGGGTAATATGTGTCTGATGTGATGAATCCATCCCACCAATCTCCATCTGATGGCAACAAATCTCGCACAATTCAACAGTTGCATGTTTTGTCACGAGCTCAACCAACGTCTTCACAATTCATCACTTTTCACAGACGCTGTAAATTTACATAGCCACCTTCAACAACACTAAAATGGAACCATTGATCCCACATCCATTTATCTCATTCACCGCTTCCCAAATCTTGTCCAGTGGTATACTGTACCATGCACTTCTACAACTGGCAACATGGCGTATGTGCAAGCATGCATTGTGCGTGTGTGCGCGTATGCAAGTGTCAACATACCAGTCTCATATTTTAAATACACTATTAACTTGGGGATCATCTCTGATACCAGACAAAATTACTTTCATCTGGCCTCAGTGCCCACCCCTCCTCAGACGAAAGTATGTCAACATTAATATGATCATATCAATGCATTAACGGTATCAGTCCGAGGTATAAAATATCAATGTCTGACACCAGACAGAATGGCTTCTGACCCACCTCCACAAGTGAAAGAAATATTGTTTGATATTAGACATCAATGTTCTGAGATGATCCCTTACGTATAATAAAAAGAAACAACTGTGTCGCATCCTTTCTTGAATTATCTCTCAAGTTCTCAACATACATCCTACATGCACTGCTGATGAAACTACGCCCACATCTGTTTCCTCAGAATACGCAGATTAAAAAAGATCTAGTTGCTCTTGTGGATTATAGCATGCTTGTGGACATCGAAACTGTGCAAACATTCTAGATTGGGTCTCTTTATAAGAAGTTAGTTAAACAAATAACTAACTGTTTGAACTCAGAATCCAGCTTTGTAGGATTTCTACCAGACTAAATAGTTAATCCACAATGTAAATAAGTCACTGCAACAGGTATAATTGTTCACATAGCTGTAATACATACTACCAAATGTAAGACGATTCATCACAATAAATATTTTAATATGCATACATTGTGATTATACTAAAGCTAAACAGTATGCCAACAAATATTAACTTTTACTTATCTACGGAAAAATAAAAAGTGTTAACAACAATAGCAGATGACCTAATTCTTGGTACAATAATACATGATTTTAGATAATGCGCAACCCATAGACAGACCAGAATGTAATCACGGCTTTGTCCAAAAACACAGACCTGGTAACCATTATTATGAACCATCAACTAAAGTGTCACTGCAGTTATACTCAGGCTTTAAGAGTAATTACAACTGACAGTCTAGAGCCATTATTTCAGCCTGACTGAACAGGCAACTCATTTAGTCCCTACCATGCATGGTTAGTACAAAAAATTGCATATTCTGGGTATCCTTTAGCCTGACTAAGTTGATAACCCAGTACCAGGCCTCTGTATTCCTTTTTTCTTGGCTCTCCACCAAACACCTAGGGCTCAACGGAAAGGTCACCTGGAATGCTCCTTGCGTTTGTAACTGCATGAAACAGATCAACATGTTAACAAAAAGAAGTACTTGTGGACATACTGAGTTTAAATCTGAGTACAACTAAATTTTGCAAGATACAGTCCTAGTTCCTATTAGTGTACATTTCTTAAATGATGGCCCATTATACTAAACAGTGAATGCTTTGACCACATTCCTGCATGTGCTGCTTTAAGGTGATGGCAGGTGTGGTGGACCATGTCAGCCTGCATCAGGTTGTCACTGGACTCAGCCACGCCCACTCATGTAAATGTATCATCATATTGTTAATGAATTCACACTTGAGCTGCACATGAAACTCAATCAGCCAACTGTCCATTCATGTCCACCCCTGTTGCTGACCAGAGCAAGTATTCTTGATACCCTCTACAGGGCCAGATAATGCCTCCTAAATAACTCAACTTTCTGACTGTCCTCTTTAAGTAATATTGAAGTTGTTGTACAGATCAACTGTCCTTCTAAATAGCTCAACCTTCTGACTTTCCTCTTTTTGTGTGCCTTGGCTGGTGATTACCTGGTACCCTCTGCAGGGAATGGGTCAGGTATGGCAATGAGCTGGTGTTGCACATGTTAATTGCCTGGCCATTCTCTACTGACACCTGGCAACAAGAGCCTCCATTATGCAACGCCCCACTAAAGTACTTAACCAAGAAGAAGCATTGTGTTGTAGAGAGAGGCAGAAGATGCCAACCACTCCAAAGTTGGCATTTAAGTATATTACAACACCACTTTAAGTATATTACAACACCACTTTAAGTATATTACAACACCACTTTAAGTATATTACAACACCACTTTAAGTATATTACAACACCACTTTAAGTATATTACAACACCACTTTAAGTATATTACAACACCACTTTAAGTATATTACAACACCACTTTAAGTATATTACAACACCACTTTAAGTATATTACAACACCACTTTAAGTATATTACAACACCACTTTAAGTATATTACAACACCACTTTAAGCAATGAAAATAGCTGCCATCGTCTCCAGCCACATCTCTAGTGTTAGGTGTTTGTCATCATGGCTACTGAGGACATCTGAGAATGTCTTACTGGGAGTATGTCAAACTTACGTTGTCTGTCATGGAACTAGTTGTCTGCCAATTGTCTCAAGAATGTGTGGTCCTGGGGACTCGATATTGTTGAAAAATAGCCCATGCTGACAATAACAATACAAAAAAGAAGAGTTCAAGGATAATATTGCACTCTGAAGCCAGGTGTTATGGAGATGACCATGTTGATATACTAGTAGCTACTTACAACTGTTTCAAATTTAACTTTTATGAATTTAAAAAAATAATTAAAAGAAATAATCAGATAAGATCATTCATTTGGTAATCTCCAAAAACACACCATTATAAATGGGCATTCATTCTAACTATAATTTTAGTATTTGAATACACATCTACTATACATTATGTTTCTGCACATGCAAAAATGTATTACATTGTAAAGTGAAAGCACCAGAGTTCTAGTCCCCACCCCCAGTGCCATTTCAAATCTTGGTCAATTTCACTCATCACACTTTCCCCCTGTCTTCTGAAAGGGACACAAAAATGGAAGCCTTTGGTCCCTTCTACCAGGCGTGTGTAGTATGTACTAAGGTAAATAACAGACCCCACCTCTACATATTAATACGCTACTGGAGCATTGTAAGTGTATCAGCTCCAGGTCAAGGTCACTTGCCTCTTTCTGGATCCATTTGATTCCCTGAATTAGTGATGTATTTCAAAAGACATTGCGTTAGTTACTTCAAATTATTTACATACAAAGTTACGTAATTGCTTTGTCACTTATCGGAGAAACATGGAAACTGTAGAGTGGCTAGCAACTATCCAGGTGGCACCACTGTGACAGAGTTAAATATTGAAATACTCTAATGGTGATAACTGATCATAGTGATGCCCTTGGTGTGTCCTTCCATGGGTGGTGTCAGCTAGCGTGTGCACTCACTAGCTACGGATAAAGATAACTGATCATAGTGATGCCCTTGGTGTGTCCTTCCATGGGTGGTGTCAGCTAGCGTGTGCACTCACTAGCTACGGATAAAGATAACTGATCATAGTGATGCCCTTGGTGTGTCCTTCCATGGGTGGTGTCAGCTAGCGTGTGCACTCACTAGCTACGGATAAAGATAACTGATCATAGTGATGCCCTTGGTGTGTCCTTCCATGGGTGGTGTCAGCTAGCGTGTGCACTCACTAGCTACGGATAAAGATAACTGATCATAGTGATGCCCTTGGTGTGTCCTTCCATGGGTGGTGTCAGCTAGCGTGTGCACTCACTAGCTACGGATAAAGATAACTGATCATAGTGATGCCCTTGGTGTGTCCTTCCATGGGTGGTGTCAGCTAGCGTGTGCACTCACTAGCTACGGATAAAGATAACTGATCATAGTGATGCCCTTGGTGTGTCCTTCCATGGGTGGTGTCAGCTAGCGTGTGCACTCACTAGCTACGGATAAAGATAACTGATCATAGTGATGCCCTTGGTGTGTTCTTCCATGGGTGGTGTCAGCTAGCGTGTGCACTCACTAGCTACGGATAAAGATAACTGATCATAGTGATGCCCTTGGTGTGTCCTTCCATGGGTGGTGTCAGCTAGTGTGTGCACTCACTAGCTACGGATAAAGATAACTCTGAAGATAGATCACTCCCATGTTGGGCCTAGAAAGGGCTGTTTGGCATATAACCTCAAAAGTCAAGATATACAAGTCATTTACACACCATGAATAGAGCACAAAGGTGGTTAAATGCAGTAGTACGTGAATGACCGTGTTATAACAATCAGGGGCTGTACCAGAACACTCAGGGGCTGTATCAGAACACTCAGGAGCAACCCAGTACATTATTAGGTCCAAGGCTCAAAGTGTATAATACACTTCACCTTCTCTAACCTACATTAATTAGACACAACAGGCAGAGTCCAATATGCTGTCCACTGACAACTCATAATTTATATGTTACTTTTTGAAAGCTTACCTCTGGGTGAACAGGTAGGGACACTGACTTTCTGTTTCAGAAAAAACTAATTCTGTTTAAAAATTCTGTTTCAGAAAAATGCAAATTCCATTTCAAACGACGTATTTTCAGTTTCAGAAAAATACAAATTCTGTTTCAAATGATGCCCCTTCCATGTGAAATGGTGCATTTTCCGTTAAAAAAATGGAATACTGGCTAAAGAAGCCCATTTCTGTTCAGAAAAGAAATATTTTATTTCAAAGTTACCTTTAAAAAATAATACATTCTGTGAAATATCTAAAATATCACAATGTTATGATCTCTGCATCTAAAGAATACTATTTTACGGTGTGGCTAACTTTTTTCTAACAACATTTATTTGTGTAATATTTGCAACACAGTAACAACCGTACATAATCAATTTAGATATATAAAAGAATCCCAGTCAAACAATTACTTATAAATGACTGGTTGTTTCTAATGCAGCAGTGCTTAATATATAAGTTAACAAATGTAAATTACACAAGCAATCATTAACAATTATGAATGTTCAAATCACTGCTGTTTCAGTAATAATTTGGTTCAACCATTACATTTTTAGTTAACGCTATATATATGACACCATCCAACATAATTTGCTAGAACTACGAAACACAGATTATACCACTTTGAGCCAGTGTAACCTAGGCTGTTGTTATTCCTTCGAGTTTTGTGTTAAAAACAGGAATATGTACACTTATGCATGTTCTAATGATGTAACAACTACATTTAATTAGCAACATGTCTTCCATGCGCTTAGCGGACAACCAGACAATGATCACAAAATGGTTAATGTTAGCACCTTCCGCCCACGTCCCTGTTCACATCGGTTGATATGGGGTAGCATGGGCGCCATGACATTTCGTAGCAATTTGCCTTGCATGTTTTAAAAATCCTGAGTTATAAATCCACCGAAATAAACGAATACCGTTGCATAATGAGCATGTTTGTTTCAAAATATCGCCAATAAAGTTTACAGATTTTCTGTTCGAAAACGCATATTCCGTTTCAAAATGTCGATTACACGGAATTCGATCTGTTTTCCACGATCGCAGAATTTCTGTTCCAAATGGTCAATTCCATGAATTCCTTCCGTTTTCCGCGATCGCGGAAAATCAGTGTCCGTAAACAGGTAAGTGGACAGGTGTGCTATGTAAATAACAGACAGATAGTACTGGGAACCATCTCACTAAGGTAATAATCTCACAGGGAAACTCCATTAAACAGAATCTGTTGCTTAAATTAACGAGGTTTTTCACAATTCAAAAAAGCTGCCGCCTTATCACAGAGGGCACTATTTCTGTTACACACCAGCAGGTGTCCCGGTGGCGCATTCCGCTGTTGAGTTTTTTTATACAAGTTCACTGTTTAGGACTGAAAAATAGATTTTAAAGAGTACAATTATAAGATCATATGAATGTTATTGAAACAGTTACCTGGTGGCATCCTCGGGCACTAAATGACATTGTCAAATAGAGACAAGTGCCAAAAGAGAGCAGGGATGAGGGTGATAGCAGAAGCTACTGATGCTGGGGATGTTACATCTGATGATCACACTGGGGATGAGATGTCTGATCACACACTAACCTACGGTAGGAAACCAGCCTGACGGTGCCAGACAAATGATCCCTTACAGCCAAGTTAGAGATGTGTAAATCATTCTTAGACACAAACGTGCGCGCGCGCACACACACGCATCTTCGCCAGTGCCCACACTCCACTGTCATGGCACAAGCACACTAGACTAGCAGTGAGTCAGGCTTATACCAGGCAGCACCACCACTTTCTAGGCCCATCTTTGTGTCAGTACAATTCTATATCCTTGAAGGATCATTCCAGTTACAATTACCAATACATTAATAAACCAATACATGAACTATTTTGTTTTAA
This sequence comes from Escarpia spicata, assembly GCA_963995525.1. Classification (NCBI taxonomy): domain Eukaryota; kingdom Metazoa; phylum Annelida; class Polychaeta; order Sabellida; family Siboglinidae; genus Escarpia; species Escarpia spicata. The sequence goes on from OZ023208.1 coordinate 2,139,195, forward strand.
AATTACTAAATGATATGTCACAAACTTTTAACTGAAGTATAATGAATGCAATGTGAACATGCTAAGCATTTCACGGGTAGACATATTTTACTGAACAAATAGTTTACTGTGATTATGTCACTCCATTATGTAAATAAAAAGTGGGATTTGAATTCCCCATCTGCATATCCATCAGCTATGACAGGCGTGTTGTAAAATAAACAGGACAGTATAATGCTGTTTTATCAGGTGTAATTGACAGCATTTAGTTGAGATTAGTGAAGTGAATTGCTAGTGTAATGTTTCAAAGGGTACTACATTTGTGAAGATTCTGTAGAATAGGGACTGATACATGAGTTAGAAACTACCAGTTAGTTCACTTCATACAGTGTCAGCACCATGAGATCCACATTGCCTAAAGAATACCAAAGCTACAGAAAGAACACAAAGACAAGCCGCCAGATTGTGTAAGCACAATTACCCTAGAGAGCCAGGAACAATAACACAACTCCTTAAAGACCTCCAATGGGACACCCTCCAAACAAGAAGGAAAATCAAAAGCCTAAGCATATTATATAAGATGGAACACAACCTTACAGATGTCCCATTTGAACAATATATCAAACGCAATACTAAATGCTCACACCTACATGATAATCAGTTCCAGCAAATCAGGCACTTAACAAACGTATTTGGAAATAGTTTTTCCAACCACAATAAAAGATTGGAATTCTCTACCTCCAAGCATTGTATCTTGTAAATCACTTAATTCATTTCAGAGCAATCTCATCAAACATCTATAAAATTAAACCATATGAGCCACCATGCGCACTGGCGTGATGTGTCAGGACATTTTGCCAGTACACTATACAAATACAGATATATATATGACTACCGTTTCATGACAACTGATGTTGTTGAATTGGACGATATGGATAAACCTGACTGGTGGATAGATGTCAAAAAGATGAGTTACCAGTGAACCAACAGGACAAACACCGTAAAACAACTAACAATCAATCATTTGAAAGTGACACCAACAGGAAATACTATGAATGGAGCTGAAAGGGGAGAACTGTAGGGAGCAGTATCAAAAGTAGGGGTTATATCAAAACTAGTGGTCATGTTAACAAAAGTCAATTTCTACAAAACCTATTCCACTGAAAGCGGTAACTGTCCTCCTATCATTACTGGCCTATTGTCAGGACAGTGCCAAATTTGTTTGCAAAACCAGATCATAAATTATAGTAGCAGTACAAGGTTGAAGGTAGACACATCATCCATTGTAGCAATTATTTACAACACTGTCAAACTACCCACTGACATCCCTCTGATACCTGTCATGGATGAACCCTTGCCAAACCCCACTCCACCACACACGTACACATGCCATCCCCTTCATACGATACATTCCAGGAAGACAGTTACCTGTAACGGAGCCTCATCCTTCTTTCCCTTCTTTTTCTTCTTCCTCCTGCCAGCACATCCACAGAACATGGCGTCTCCGCCCGCCACACATGGACACACACTCTACACAATATCCACACTCACTCCCACCAACACTAGTCAACCTATGGTCACTCTACTAGTCCAGTCTTCCCACTACCAGTAGGCCTGTCAGCCCACGCAGGAGTTGAACCTTCCACACAGGATGCTCTGGTGGGATGAATGCCCTGGCCTGGCTTACACTTGTAGCAACCGCTGGCTCACAGAAACAATGGCTGCGCCCAGTGCCTTGCGCCTGGCCTAGCCTCACCTCCAGTAGAGGCACTGTCACGGTGTACTCTGTCCGGACTTGCAGTTGGCACAACTCTCACAATCCCACAGATCCTCCTTGCGACTCCATAAATCATAACGTTAGTGTTTCCCATTGACAATGTCTCACCTGCCAAATAGGCATTACTGCCAAATAGATCACCCCTGTTGTTGACTGTGGGACAGTAAAGCTTGACCAGTCAATACTGCAGAGTAAGAGGTAGATTCCAATGTCCTCAGCTCACCTGAGATCATCAATCAACTCAGGCTCATCAATCAACTCAGGCTCATCACTATGTCATCTTGTCTAATCCAAACACCATGGAATCTCACACGATTCAACTTATGTTGTTCTGTCTCCCCTGTGCTTGTAAACAACGTCTGCTGTGTAACATTAATACTCTTCAAAACATCTGATTCTTGCCTGATCCAATACTCAGCCGAGTGCAAAAACAACCAGCACCATGGTCGACATTCCATGTAAGACAATCAGTACTTTCACACGGCACTATCAGTGTAGTAGATTCCACAGAAAACAACTGGCAACAGCCTCTATCCACTAAAAGCGCCAGCTGAGTCCATCTTCAGGCATCCCCCTTTTAACTCTGCCATAAATTCCTGCTCCCTGTTAGATTACATAGCAAAAAGCAACCACTGCACACAGCCAAAAATATAACTTCTCCAGGCTGCATTGAGATTACACAATCATAGAAGCTAAGAGCCTAGGTCAGAGCAATGATAACAAGCTTCATAGCAGAGTCCAGTAACACTGCAGCCTATGTGTCACTGGCTGCTAATGTGTCAACTAATGGCCTACTTCCTCCTGGAATCTATGATTCCAGCCACAATAATCAATGCTTCATTAAGATCTCCAGGTCTAGCATTTCCAATACTTGACCACTGACTGGTGCACATCTGACAGTTACCAGCACAAGACACAGTTCATGTCAAATACCCACTGCAATATTCAAGCACATTAAAGGTGAAGGTCATTGTAGCGAACAAGTCCAGCAGAATCTATAGAATATGTGCAGTGTGGGCTAATCCATCGGCCCTTTGTGATGTCAATTAACTTGGGACAGAATGGTGCAGTGTAAGCTGTAACAGTCCAGTGCTGGCCGTGGTGGTAACGCAAGATGAAATATCACGTTGCTCATTGGATATTGTACTACCTGATGGAGTTGTCGCGATACAAATGTCAGAATACAAAATTTCACTATTTTGTTAATATCAAAGATGACACTCAAACCCTAATAATGCTGTAAGCCCTCTATGCACCTAAATCCAAAACCAAGCTCAGAAGCGCCATAATTAAGAAAGACAAATGGGTTTGTCAATCTCAAATGTATAAGCAATATTAAAGTTGCTAACAGAGGGTGGTTATGTCAGGGAGCGAGGGTGGATAAGCAAGGTTATGTCAGGGAGTGAGGGTGGATAAGCAAGGTTATGTCAGGGAGCGAGGGTGGATAAGCAAGGTTATGTCAGGGAGTGAGGGTGGATAAGCAAGGTTATGTCAGGGAGCTAGGGTGGATAAGCAAGGTTATGTCAGGAAGCTAGGGTGGATAAGCAAGGTTATAATGGTAAGTTTTTAAATGGTGGTGGAATTGTGGAATTTTTTCTTACAGGTGCATACAATAAAAATAAATATGTTGGTTGTTTCAAGTGTAATGTGTACCGTATCATTACCTGATTTTCCTCTCAATGGTACACCTGTACTCCAAATAAACCCTGGAGAGGAATAACCTTAATTAGCAGTAGTTTTCAGAAGATCGGTGAAATCATATTTTTGTAAGCCATCTACGGAGCTGCATTTCACAGCCATTCCTTCAAAGGTGCACATCAGGAATATTATAGGAAATGACTGTAAATTCTAGTAGCACTGCCAGATGGCTGGCCTGTCTATCAGTGATAGACACCACATACGTCTCACCTGAGACTGGGGTGTATTCCTGGCACACCACAGACTGGGTGAATGACTAACATGGCTGTATTTACACACTGAATCAGGCCTTGACAGTCAAACCAAAGACCAAAGGGGCTGCAATTGTCACTGCTTTCTGTTCAACTGTATAGCCAGTTCTATCCCACTGTTGTCATAACTCACGGCCACCCATTATTATTCTAATAAAAAACAAATGCTCCCCAAATATATCAACACTAAGAAGATGATGCATACCCGATAAGACGCTCAGCTAACAAACCACACATATCACAAACTTGACTGGCTTAACCGTCTCACACTAAACCAGATGTAGCCACCTTGTGCACTACCCTTGGCTAGACCTCCCCCGCTGTATAAACCTGTCAAACTCTCAACTGCACACACTGGTGCCTATGTTTACTGTCAAACAGCCTCCAGCGATGATTGACCTCCATCTAAATGCACATAACAGGCAGTCTACAATATCACTTTGCCTGGTCAGTTCAGCACAGGGCATGTGTCCAGCGATACCTTGGCAACAGGGCAACATTTCCATGTATTATATCTCATCAACCGTTACTATTCTCTACAACCCTATCAACCCCATAACAGAAGGTCTGACTATATCTGTCTAACACTTGACATGCCCCTAGTCTCTAGACTTCAGAATGTTAAGGAAACCACTGAACCGTGACGCTACATATAGAAGGCCGTTTATCTCTTCCACTCAATGCCTTTATCAGACTCCTTCAGAAAGCGAGGCCAGTTAAATTATGCTCACAATTATCCCGTTGTAAGGTTAAGACACCACCTGGCACTAACTTCTATAAAATACCCCATACCAGAGTTAAAGCACAAGCTGACGCTAACTTCTACCACAAAACCCATGACATCACGCCCCAGGCAGCCGCACTGGCACACCGACATTATCCACCGTACGTTTAATGCTGCCATAAACAGCTGGCAAAAAAGGAAAGCAGCACAAGAACATGGAGGTGATAAGTATCTCGGTGATTCTGATGGTATCTCTGGCCTCTCAAACAACCTGTCTGGCTGTGGACTCACTTCGTATCGAACCTCAGTGCAGGCCTGGCACATCAAAGTGTACAATGATAACTGCAGATTAATGCGACATGTTTACTTCTCAAGAAACTTATTTTCGATTTTTTGTATTTCTGCTGATGAAGACCGCGTGAAGTGGTCAAAATATATAAAATCTGAAACAAGTTTCTTGTTTAATTATAAAAACCAAGATCAATCCATTCAAGGAACTACAAATTAGTTTGACTCAATCTTGAAAGACAACGGATCATATCTGACTGAAGACTATGTGCAGACAGAACAGACCATTTCGGACATAGGACCATATTTTTATATCTGACAGAACAGACCATCTCAGAAATAAAACCATATTTTATATATATGACATGGTCTATTTTTTACACACATATATATATATATATAACAAAACAGACCCTGTCAGACATAGGACCCATTTTATATATCACAGAAAGATGCATTCCTTGTGTGTTGTATGCAAGACTTTAAGAGTTGAACCACACAAACAAACACTTAAGATATTTTGTCCACATTCACAAACTGGAATCAGACATAAACGTTATCATCATTACAGGTACTAGTTGACAATATTTGGGCAACTGGCATTATTGACTGCAATTTTAGTGAGAGACCCTACACTGGGCCTGCTTGCATTAACAGCAACAAGGGACCATCTGTGTTGACAAACCACCTAAGTAAGCAACAGGTTTTTCTACAAAAGGGGTGTGTTAAGAAGCTGTTTAAAAACCCACAATTGACACCATGTGTGCTGCGCGCATAAGCAACCTACCTCAGTGTCCGACCCACAGGGGGAGCTGTCAGTCAGGAATCTCGCCCCCCAGTAGCTGAGGGGGGGTGAGGGGCTGCGTCCAGGAAGGCTTGCCTGGATGAACAGCCTCACCTGGGGTCCATCGACCCTTAAGAAACGGTACATTTCGGCGGCGCCGTCAGCACACGACTGGCTGCATCTGTTACTAGGAGCTCATGTTTGTGGGGCAACTTCAGCCCTCCCGAGATTAAATATCCAGCGGAAAACCACCACCAGGTGCTCAGCTGTCCCGAGACATCTGACAGCAGTCCAAGGCATACACAGTGGACAGATGGGGTGGTGATACCGCGCCACCTTTTTCAGCCCCACGTCATCGCTCAAGCAGTGACAGGCGAAGTAACCTGGTATTCCATCAACATCAGCACAGATTCCACGCCCACTCCAGTACTGACCGCATATGTCAGGTCAGCCAAGGGGGCAGTCTACGGTGCAACTGGGTAACTAACTCTACTATAGATAATGCTCAGCACTCACTGGTCACGGATGACCGATCACGATCTTGGGTATGAGTCGCGCGCCAGGGCATTGGTTCGCCATCACTGCGGTGACATAGAAATGCTTCGATGCTATCACGCGCCAATCGCGACCGTGTTTCAGGTAGAAACACCTGCCTCTGTGTGTCTGATAACATAGATCAGACTTTCATGTGTGACTTGGAAGCCCCGGAGCTAAACAACTTAATCTCTGCAGATCAGATAGGATCAACCGAAGTTTACCAAGCGAGTTGATTCAGCACACACAGACACCAATACTGCGTGTTGACTTGTCCAGTAACCTTCCGAGACTCGTCTCTAAATACCTACTCGTATCTAAATACATTTTCTCAGAATACAAGCTCATTTCATTGTACACATTAAATGCACAGCAAATCTGTGAAGTAGTTATTTATTTTTAAGGCATTCAGGGCAGAATGAAATGGATATATAGTTAATTTTTAGGTTTCAAAGAAACAAGCTGTCATAGTGGACACCTGGTTATATTAAATTTTAAACTGGGTCACAATTAGCTAAACTAACACTGACCACTTCTAAAGATTACCTTTCTAATGGATACATTGTTGATGCCCTTACTACATCCAATATGTTCCATTTTATTTGTTTTTAATCAAATAGGACACATGAGAACATCATGCTCCAACCCTGGTAAACATCATGCTCCAACCCTGGTAAACATCATGCTCCACCCCTGGTAAACATCATGCTCCAACCCTGGTAAACATCATGCTCCAACCCTGGTATACATCATGCTCCAACCCTGGTAAACATCATGCTCCAACCCTGGTAAACATCATGCTCCAACCCTGGTAAACATCATGCTCCAACCCTGGTAAACATCATGCTCCAACCCTGGTAAACAAAATCTTCCAGCAGCACTTTGTATTTGTGGTACACAACCAACCCCTGTCAATGGTCAGACTTTAGACACTGGTTGAGCTATATCAAAGCAAAGTTTACACTTTTACCCACATTGTACTTTTAAACAGCCTGGACATAACTGGCCAGTAGTGTTTTTAAAAATTCCTCGTCGCTAACAGAGCGTAACACCGTCCATTCATGAGTAGAGCGGCCTTTTAAGTGAAGGGAGTGCACGTTGTCTACGTCAGTGGTCTATGGCTGCTAGCCTTCCAGCATCACATACTAATGGCTGGCATGACCAGCTGGAGCAAAAGGTGTTTATTCAGGTCACATTACCATTGTGTACGTATCAGAAAGACTCATGTTTTAACTGCACAACATCAACGAGCCATATGACCTGCATTTTTGTTCATTATCTTGAAAATATACTACGTTCTTCCAGTAGCTCCACTGTGTATCTCTGCACAGGACATGCACGTGTCATGTGCTGCCACCTGGTGAATGACAGTCAAACTAAACATTTGCCCACTCTCCATAGTGGGTATTTGACGCGTAAACACTTCCCGGGTTTACTCTTAACAGTAACAAAGATGTAACATAACTTCAGTGGGTAAAACTGTTTAGTTTCCTCCTTTCCCTGTTCCAACCTCCCTGGTCTCCCGACCTCCCTGCTCTCCCGACCTCCCTGCTCTCCCGACCTCGCTGCTCTCCCGACCTCCCTGGTCTCCCGACCTCCCTGCTCTCCCGACCTCCCTGCTCTCCAGACCTCCCTGCTCTCCCGATCTCCCTGTTCTCCAGACCTCCCTGCTCTCCCGAACTCCCTGCTCTCCCGACCTCCCTGCTCTCCCGACCTCCCTGCTCTCTCGACTTCCCTGCTCTCCAGACCTCCATGCTCTCCCGACTTCCCTGCTCTCCTGATATCTATGCACTCTCAACACATTATTTTCTAAATCTGTCCGTGTCCTATCGTATCAAGTGCTTCATCTAATCGACTGGCATACCTGGCTGGCACTTCCACTCGGTGCACAACCGATAGTAAGTCTAAGTTGCAGCAACTTTTTCTTAGCACATTTAGCACAAACTAGGATTTTATTTGTTTCCGCTCTAACTATGTGTAATTCACTACCAGTCAGCATTCATTTGGTCAGCGTTCAGTCAGCGAGTGATAATAACTACTTTTAGCAAGCACAATATACTAACAACAAAGGCAGATGTATTTCGGAGTGTTATTCCGACCATTAAATGTCCAAAAATGTGCACTATTTGATAATAAAACCTGCACCTTTTGTACCTTCAATGACCAACTGTCATGGAGTGAAAGCAATGGCCCAGACTGTTAAGGAACAAATTAAATTTTAAAGAAGAAAATCAGGTTTGTGAGCTCATAAAAGTGTTAGTGAAATAGTCCCCATATGATGACCCCCCTCCTTGCTTCCTCCAGATGATGACCCCCTCCTTGCTTCATCCAGATGATGACCCCCTCCTGGCTTCATCCAGATGATGATCCCCTCCATGCTTCCTCCAGATGATGACCCCCTCCTTGCTTCCTCCAGATGATGACCCCCTCCTTGCTTCATCCAGATGACAACCCCCTCCTTGCTTCCTCCAGATGACGACCCCCTCCTTGCTTCCTCCAGATGATGACCCCCTCCATGCTTCCTCCAGATGATGACCCCCTCCTTGCTTCCTCCAGATGATGACCCCCTCCTTGCTTCATCCAGATGATGACCCCCCTCCTTGCTTCCTCCAGATGATGACCCCCTCCTTGCTTCATCCAGATGATGACCCCCTCCATGCTTCCTCCAGATGACGACCCCCTCCTTGCTTCCTCCAGATGACGACCCCCTCCTTGCTTCCTCCAGATGATGACCCCCCTTGTTCCTCCAGATGATGACCCCCTCCTTGCTTCATCCAGATCTCCCCTTCTCCCTTCACCCTGCTGACGACTGGGAATGAACCAAGATCAATGCATCTAAACCTTTCTTGTGACACGTCAAGGACCATGGGCTATTGAGAACCTGGCACAGGGCGTGTGTTGGTATGAGCATGCATGAAGCATGCATGCATGCATGCGAATGTGACATTCATAATAAATCTGTCATGTGTGAACATTGGGTGTGTTCATGTATGTGTGCAGGCATGTATTTGTGATCCGTTGTGAATCTGTGTCATGTGTGAACATTGGGTGTGTTCATGTATGTGTGCAGGAATGTATTTGTGATCCATTGTGAATCTGTGTCATTATGTTGGTGCACAGAATTATATTGGAATGGTCAATGACTCGCTTGTTCATAAAATATTTAGTGTTTAATTAGACATCTGTGAAACTAAGAGTATGTACAGGGCAGCAACCGGAAATACTTCAATCAAATTATTTTTTTCTGCAGCTAAATACAGAATACTAGTAAAAGTTGTCTGTAAATATGACTTTCTTTTTCACCTGACGTACACACACCTTTTTAAAACAATTATATTGATGCCTAGTGTTTACAATTTTCTGTTTTTATGTTTTGTTAATATTAACATTTTGTCAATGTTTACATTTAGTCAGTGCTTAGATTTAGTCCGTGCTTGTGTTTAGTCAGTGTTCATGTTTAATCAGTATGCATATTTAGTTAGCAGTGTTCATGACTTCATGTGTAGTAAGTGTTCCTATTTAATCACTATGCATGTTTAACCAGTTCTTACATTCAGTCAGTGTTCCTGTTTAGTCTGTATAAGTGGTTAGTCAATGTATGTGTGTAGTCTGTGTTTGTGTTTAGTCAATGTCTGTGTGTAGTCTGTGTTTGTGTTTAGTCAATGTCTGTGTGTGTGTAGTCTGTGTTTGTGTTTAGTCAATGTCTGTGTGTAGTCTGTGTTTGTGTTTAGTCAATGTCTGTGTGTAGTCTGTGTTTGTGTTTAGTCAATGGCTGTGTGTAGTCTGTGTTTGTGTTTAGTCAATGTCTGTGTGTAGTCAGTGTTTGTGTTTAGTCAATGGCTGTGTGTAGTCTGTGTTTGTGTTTAGTCAATGGCTGTGTGTAGTCTGTGTTTGTGTTTAGTCAATGGCTGTGTTTAGTCAATGTCTGTGTGTAGTCAGTGTTTGTGTTTAGTCAATGGCTGTGTGTAGTCTGTGTTTGTGTTTAGTCAATGTATGTGTGTAGTCTGTGTTTGTGTTTAGTCAATGGCTGTGTGTAGTCTGTGTTTGTGTTTAGTCAATGGCTGTGTGTAGTCTGTGTTTGTGTTTAGTCAATGGCTGTGTGTAGTCTGTGTTTGTGTTTAGTCAATGGTTGTGTGTAGTCTGTGTTTGTGTTTAGTCAATGGCTGTGTGTAGTCTGTGTTTGTGTTTAGTCAATGGTTGTGTGTAGTCTGTGTTTGTGTTTAGTCAATGGCTGTGTGTAGTCAGTGTTTGTGTTTAGTCAATGTCTGTGTGTAGTCTGTGTTTGTGCTTAGTCAGTGATTACATTTTGCATTCTGTATTTGTTTGATCACTGTTACAGTTTAACAACCACAGTGAAATGGTTGTGAATATTGCTGACACAAAAACTACCGTCCAGCACTGACACTGAATTATTGCACCTTACCTTGCCAGGCACAAGACTTCAGTTGTAAACAGGCCATGCGGCGATAAACCAACCTCTTTCACACTTCACTGACCATGAGAGACTTCTCATCACATCTTTCCTTGGTAGTTCATCAATTATTGATCTTCCTAATTCTACCTTTTGGTTGACTGCATTCAGCAAGACGCAATCTCGCAATGAATGCGACAACTTTCAGAATCACACGTAAACATTCAATTACTGAATAAGAAATGTGTAAACATTCTGCAGCAGTAGTTTTAACAGCAGGTAGTTAAATATGCAAACATAACTATGACTTAATGTCACTGTGATTAAAATTGTTTTTGTAATAACTGTGATTAAAAGTGATTTCTGCCAACCTGAACTGCTACTACAGCCAGATGCAATAAAACAAACACAAACTACACATCTGAAATAAACAGGAGCCTAAACTCATAACATTCACAAAGAGAGAAAATCAAAACCTCTTATGCGCCACGAATTGCATCAGCACTTTATGAGCATTCTAGGAACATAAAATACATGTTCCCCTAAACGGTAATCGCACCACCAGGCATAATCATTAAAAAAATAGCAATACCACCGAGACTGTTTGATGAAATGTCACACATATGCAATAATGGATCAGTTTATCGCAATGAATTATACCATGTTTACTAGGCTATCGTAAACTGAAGTAGCTGCTATTTTCTTATGAATACAACAAATGATTAATGTGCGAGTTATCTGTAAATCTTCCTCATAAAGATTCATGAAGCTAAACAGATGACGTCATGCGTGACTAATGAATACAGAGTTGCGGTAATCGAGTCGACAAACGATTCAATGCAGTCGAGATAGACTTTACACAGGGAATAATTTCTGTGGGACACCTACAATGAAGTCATACTTCGTGTGAGTCTGTATGTGTGCACATGTTTATAGTGTTCCAAGTTTTCATGACTCACACCAGTCTACCATGGCTTCTTTTTATCAGATGTACTCTTGACAAATCTGTCGCCATTTGTCACAAGTGTTGAAAGAAGTCTACAACTCTGAAGGTTAAACCATGTGGTTGTCAACATTTCTTGGTGGTGTGAAAACAAACTGTGTTAAACAACACCGTGTTCCTGCGCAAGACGTAGTAGAATATTTTTTAATAATCTCTACCTCAGCTCAACCTTTCAGATGTGGACAATGAATCATCTAATACATCATACATTTGTCTTCAGAGTCACGCCCAATAACATTTGACCTGACAGCAACATTAGACAACATAAAAGCATCAATGTGTCACTTGAAAAACATTGAATAGACAGTAGGGCCACATCTTTCCAGGCATTGAATAGACGGTAGGGCCACATCTTTCCAGGCATTGAATAGACGGTAGGGCCACATCTTTCCAGGCATTGAATAGACAGTAGGGCCACATCTTTCCAGGCATTGAATAGACAGTAGGGCCACATCTTTCCAGGCATTGAATTAACAATGCATTCATCAACAGAAATGGGGCAATTACATTGGATAGTCTTATTTTCATGTTGGTATCTGATTTCAACAATCACATGCTATATGAATCAGTATTTGATGCAATTCACTATTTAAGCCTATTTTGCAAGCTTATGAATCGATTAGAATAAATTTAAATGTGTAGTAAGCCATGATGATGTGTTTTTTGCAGTGAAGCTGAGATCAGTGGTTACCAAATGTTACTAAACCATTTACATTTATAAACATTTCTTTCAAACCCTGTCACCTGAGATTTTACCATTTTAGTTAACAAGCAGTATCTTAAGAGTGTCTACCATCTAAGCCCAGTTATATAAATACATTCTGAACACAGACAATAAGGAAACTTAATTAAATCAGATCATATGCAAGATTAAACAGATCCAGGTACCTTCCAAACACCACTCTTTCAATATTTAGTAGCATCCACTAGGCCACAAACAAAAGCTACATCACAATGCAACTCCTCACACGTCATTCCTGTCTTCAAAAGCAAACCATGTTTGAATAATTAACCAGCTCTAACATGATAACACAAGTGATAACAATCACTGCAGCCAGGCTCAAATGTTTACAGGTTTAGGCTAAATTTCAAAAAACTACTTCAAACCCACCCACTGCTTTTGTTGATAAAAACAAACCCATTTTTACAGGAATTTTATGGAATAGAAATAACACAAAAATACAAAAGAGAAATACGTGTCTGGTGCATTCTTATTGATTCTACATATCTAGTGCACTTGACAGGCAGGAAACATTTTGACAGCAAGCACAGTTTGATCGACCAAAGGCCGGAAGTTACTAGTCACCGACAGAAAGATGTGCATGTAAGTAGTGATCTTGGGAATAAGTCGCAACGCAATGTTATGAACTGATACTAAAAGCCAGCAATAAGGGGCCATACGAATATGAATATTGACTGAAATGTTTTGACTGATGCCGAGATTATCATTTAAGATCATCTGTGGGAGCAAATGGAAATTGAAATGTACTAAGATTACCAGACAAGATCAAGGTGTATCTAGCAACACTGAGATTAACCAGAATCATAATACTTTGTATACAATAAAACAGGCATAACAAAATAGAGAAACCTCACTATTAAGATCAACCTTTGGGACTGGGTGAAGATGACTGGAATAAAGGGTTGACTGTATTAGTGGGACTAATTTCCTATACATTACAGCACAGTGTATATGGAAATAATTTGGGACTTTGTTATGATGACCTTAATTGTGAAGTGGCTGTATTACTGAGGTGACCGTAAGGCGATGTTCAACTGTACAACACCATGTATGGAAGAAAGGACAGCGCTTATGAAATTGGATTTTTAAAAATACGGAAATGTTTATAATATAAACATCTCAACATTTTCAGAGGATATAATTTGCAGACTCGATTAGTGAAGTATTCTCTTGTTAAACAGCTTATCTATGACAGCATCAATTACAGAGCATACACTACATTGAAAGGTTGAGGTAACTGAAGACAGGTAACTGTCTAGTCACTCTCACATCCATCAGATCAAGCAGTGGATGATATTTCATATGTGTCACCTCTCCTGAGTGCTCTGTCCGGCCTAAGTGTATCTTCACTTCTGAAGTTACTTTAACCTTGTGCACAGAGTATTCTTACAGCTGTCACTCAGTACAGCTGATACACCTTGCTGTCCTCAGCTTGCCAGAGTGCAGGATTAAACACGACTTCAGGACAATAATCTAGTCACAGATGGGAATCTGTTTCTACAATACATACACCAACAACGGACACCAACGCAATGCTACTGGCATTTTGTAAACACCACCACTGCACCTTTGCCCCAGGTGACCTGCTTTATTCGTGCCATTCTACGCCAGTAAATACTCCTTTGCAAGCTTATATCTATAACGTGCTCACTGGTGCTGACTTAATGCGGCCTGTGAGACTACAAAGGTTGATCTATCAACCGGCTTCTACATGTTTTGCAAACTTGAGTGATGCTATTTTTATTTTTGTTTGGCACAGTCATCAGAGTGAGGGGTCTGTAAGAGACTTTTACCCCTTGCTACTTCATTAAACAGTCATATTGGAAAGAGTACTGCTTGATCATGTTAATTAACAAACCAGGTATCACTTTACCTAACAACATTAAAACTTCAGACACTCTTGCCAGTTTCAAATTACTCGAAAAAGTCTGTGCACATCAACTGCATAAATTGAATGCATAACTTGAATGCTTCCCATTGAAGTAACGATGGTGTTCAACTGAACAGGTCTGCTGGGAGTAAAGGCTAAAGCGCTTTGAGCAGTCTTAAAGACTGGCTACTGCGCTATATAAGAATTTACTTTTATGTATGTATGTATGTATGTATGTATGTATGTATGTATGTATGTATGTATGTATGTATGTATGCATGCATGCATGTATGCATGCATGCATGTATATACATTTGTATAACTACTGCTAGGATTTTATCTATTTGTTTGATTTTGCCAATTCTAGACAATGTCATTATTGTTTAATAGCTGTGAAACCCCTCAAACAATATTGAATCTGGCACTATACAACTTAAACTACATTTTAATTATGGAACACAGGAACCTCAGCAAATGAATACATGCACCACTCGTCCAGAGACCCACAGCGCAAGACACGGTGCAATATTGATACTGACAACAACAGTCTGCGCCTGTCTGTGACTCACGGGAATCAAATATAGCAAGATGCTCTGATATAGACAGGAAGTGGGAGACAAACAGCTGCACTATTACAGCGCCAGTGCCATGGTATGTTCTACAGGTCTGTAGGAACTGAAGTTGTGTAGAATCCACCATTAACTGATTCTGTATCTCCATTAAGATGACAGCCGTACTGGTTGAGTCAATGTCTACACAGTATGCAATTCTTTGTGATTTAATGCAACAAACGAAGGTTTTGGTAGTGTTTACCCTGTGAGGATGAGGTATTTCTTTGAGGAAGTCATAGTTTGTTAATCAAGCTGGTTTGACAGCGATTGTGTGTGGGGGGTTCACATCTATTTCTTCAAACAATATCGCATCATTTTATGGCTACTGAAAACTGAAAGAAGAATTCTGAATACAAAAATTGTGCTGAAAATATTGCTTACCATTCGTTGTTTTGATGGTGAAACACGTCGGATGGCAGTCCTGGTAAGTCTTGTCGGTGACATGTGTCGGACGCTAGATGTGTTAAGTCTTGATGGGGACATGTGTCGGATAGTAGATGTGTTAAGTCTTGCCGGTGACATGGGTCGGATTCTAGATGTGTTAAGTCTCGTTGGTGACATACACCGGGCACTGCATGTGTTACATCTTGACGGTGACGCATGTCGGATGGTGTCACGTGTCACCTTCATAGTCCGTGTCACTATGTCTGATCGCAGACTTGACCGACGCACCTTTCTGTGCATGACGATTGCCATGGGGCGTGACACAAAGTCGTAGATGAACTCCTCGCTTCTGCCCCCTGCCGGCCCCCCCGCTGGGCCCCGGTGGCGACATCGCTGGTGGCGGGTGTAACGAAACATGACTGACTCTCCCCTTGAGTCAGACTCCCAACATTGACACAATCAAAATGTAATGATTATCTATAATTCCACACTTTCACTATGCGACACGCCATCCGAGTTATGCGTTTCCACCATTTTGTTGCCTGCGAAACTATTTCTTGCATTCATCATATTGTAGACAGTGATTCGAAAGGAATGCGGTGTATCAGCAGCGGCAACTGATCAAGGGCGGTGGCGTCACTTCTTCCTCTTAGCACTCTGCTACAGGCGGTATACCACTATACATGCTGCCGAGCTGAATCAGGCGATCATGCTGCTGTCTACAGGCGGCGCATGTAATACTGCAGAATGACATCATAAGCAGCAGCGTTCGCAGTCGCTAACCTGTCGAGCCTGAGAGAAAGTGTCTATTTAAAGGCTGCAGTGTCTGTCTGCATTGGACCTATTGAAGCGAGTTCATTCTGCCGCCGAGATAAAGCAGTAGCAGAGAGCTGGCGTCGAGTGAGCCTGAGAGTGAGTGGAGTGGGCCAACAAGGCACAGGTATGCATAGATCACACTCCCCTCGTTTGTGTTACCTGCCTGCTATGCCACCAGCAACACACCATACAGCTGCTTCATGTCAACTCACAATACACCCTCCCACCGGTGACGGCAACTGTCAATACACCCCTCCCACTGGTGACGGCAACTGTCGACGTCAGTAATATCCAATAAAGTAACTTTGTCACGTCAATGTGACTGCCGAAACCATCCACATCCGATGGCGTTAAAGGGTTAAAAATTGCACCGCAAACTTACCGGTGGCGTGCCAATATTGACGTTCTAATTAATTCGGCTAAAACGTATCGTTTATCCAGCGTGTTTTAGGCGGTTCCCGTCATATGTCGGTGTATTGATCGGAGGCTGGCGGGACTTTGTGTTGTCTGTACCAGCTGTTGCACCGCATCAACACCACAGTTCCGTCTCAGTTGACATTAGCTTGCATAATTACTACCACGCCAAGCACATAGACACGTGTCATTGCAATACTAAACAACCGACGTGTTTCACTTCTGGTTCGCAAACACTATTGCACAATTAAACAGCTAGACCATTCCAGGGGAGGCGTCACTTTCGCCATGTCCGTCTGCTGATGTCGAAATAAGACAATGACCGAAGACAACGACAACAACAGGGAGATACCGCCGGTCGGCCATGCATGGCAACAGTGACATCAGTACTTTGTTTCATTTATAGTCAGGTCATATGACCTAGTCCATTCACTCACTCAGCTGATCGATTGTCTGCGCACACACGGAATACGCATGCTTACTGGCAACCAGGCAAGCTGGCTGAACACACTGACAGCACACATTCCTTCTGTTGCTTGGTCACGGTTGACCGAATCGTCTGGAATATCTCTCCATGGGAGGGGGCTGGGGAGCTTTCACAATGTACACATGATGGTTTGACAGTCAAAGGAGGCAGCTGTTGTATTTGAGTCTCTCTACTCGAGCACGTACATGTGGCCATCTTGCTCCAAGTGTATCAAATGTGTCACACCAAATGTTGCTTTTGAAATATTAATAGAACAGCTGCTGCCTAAAAAGTCACAGATGTCACTAAACCCTCCTCATGGTTTAATGATGTTCTGCAAGTCATAATAATATGCGTAACAACAAAACTATTTATGCGAAATGTTCATCTGAAAAACGCATGTACCTAGGTGAAGAAAAATTTGAACAATGCTACCTGAGCGGCTGGATCAATAGGACAAAGTAACCCAGGGAGTTGGCTAGAGGAGATATCAGTCTTCTTGTGCACATCCTCACAGACAAGTACACACCAAGCTGTATTCTCATACCTATACATGCAAGGGCAACTACAGAGGCTTGTGTACCTGACAACTATAGAGACTGGTGTACCTGACAGCTACTGAGGGTGGTGTACCTGACAGCTACTGAGGGTGGTGTACCTGACAGCTACGGAGACTGGTGTACCTGACCATTACAAAGGTTGGTGTACTTGACAGCTACAGAGGGTGGTACACCTGACATATATAGAGGGTGGTGTACTTGACAGCTACAGAGTGTGGTGTACCTGACAGCTACAGAGGGTGTTGTACCTGACAGCCACAGAGGGTGGTGTACCTGACAGTTACAGAGTGTGGTGTACCTGACAGCTACAGAGGGTGGTGTACTTGACACATAAAGAGGGTGGTGTACTTGACAGCTAGAGAGGGTGGTATACCTGACAGCTACAGAGGGTGGTGTACCTGACAGTTACAGAGTGTGGTGTACCTGACAGCTACAGAGGGTGGTGTACTTGACAGCCACAGAGGGTGTTGTACCTGACAGCCACAGAGTGTGGTGTACCTGACAGCTACTGAGGGTGGTGTACCTGACAGCTACGGAGACTGGTGTACCTGACCATTACAAAGGTTGGTGTACTTGACAGCTACAGAGGGTGGTGTACCTGACAGCTACAGAGGGTGGTGTACCTGACAGCTACAGAGGGTGGTGTCCCTGACAGCTACAGAGGGTGATGTACCTGATAGCTACAGGGGTGGTGTACTTGACAGCTGTAGAGGATGGTGTACCTGACAGCTACAGAAGGTGGTGTACCAGACAGCTAAACTACAAAGGGTGAGGTATACCTTTGATGGACCTCCACCTCCAAAAGTAGGTTCATTGATTAAATTCCTGTCCTTTGTTAATGCCCAGCCACCAACAACATTGGCAGCAAGGAAGCCACTCACTAATGAAGGATCCCTGCCTAAACATGGTTTGCTGTCACAGTTCAATGACTGATGAGCTCCCCTTTATGAAGCCAAACAGAGGACATGCTGGAATTTATCAACATGCTCAACTTGACACCTAAATCAACCCTATGCAATCTGCGCTCTGACTGGCACTGTCATTATCTCCGCTAACGAGACGACAACAAACAACGCTTGCTGTACAAATGAAATAACACAAGAACATGATTTTACACCGCAGCCTTCGGGCAAGCCCAGAGACAGCGAGATGGTTCTTTAGCTTTCTCCTGCATAGCTCACTGGTGTTTCTTAACAGGGTTGGTGTAATGATGATTGGGGCAACTCCCCCCACAAGGGTGTTTAACCATCCTGACCACTGCCACTCATTGACACTTTCAAAGTGTCTCATAAACTGCAGGCCAGACAAGTGTAATGACCCAGCAGTTAATGGAAGAACAATTCCTCTAAACATTAAGCAAGAGCTACAAGAGCTACAAGAGCTACAAGAGCTACAAGAGCTACAAGAGCTACAAGAGCTACAAGAGCTACAAGAGTACCCACAATCATTTTATGATGATTACACACAGGGGCTCATTGACTAGGGTGGTAATGGGGCAGTAAAGCTTTGTACCCCCTCCTCAGGGGATCACAATGCTATACCCTGGGGCACCCCATACTGCTGGATTCACTTAGCTCTACATAAATAGGTCAGGTTGTTTGTTGTTGAGTTTCTGCCACATACTCCTCTCCTGTCTAAACAGTGCCATGTCTACAGTACATTCCATAGCTCGGGTGAAAAAGAAATGCTAAAGTCGAGCGTGGCTTTTTGTTGTCTGTCCTGCACTTTCTGTGAACTCTCACCAATACAATGCAGTCATCAAACTTAGGCGTCCAACTTCACAAAAACCAGCGACAATTCTTGACACAAAAGAGTTTGGTAACTTAGAAAAGAACAATTATCTGAGGCAGCTGGGTACAGGTGATTAGGTGTACCTCTGGGCTAGCATTAGAACTGTGTCTGGCAATGAACACTACCTTGGTTTATCTACACATCAGTTTATTCCTCAGAATGTGCACTTAAAACCCCATCAACAAACAGCAGGTCCCACCTACTAACAGGGCAATTATGACATTTTACTGCTGCATTTATGTCTTACACATAGAGAGCAGCTGGGGACAAAACATGTTCCCAGCAGCAATTAAACAGAGCATAAAAATACTTGCCATAAAAAAACAACCACTGCAGGTTAGAGATAAGATAATGCATATCATTATAACCTATGTTTCAGTTCATTAAACAATCAACCCGAAAACATGGTCTTTTAGGCAAACTCTGCCATAGGCATAAAGAATGTACAATTGTTTTTAACAAAATCAAACAAGTTATGTTCGAGACTAATTCCTAGTCTGTAAGACAGTACAGGTAATTATAAAACATAAAGAATACCATGGAACTACTACCAGTATTTTATTTAGTTTGTTTGCATGAGTCAATGCTGTTGGATTATCATAGTGATCATTTAGTTGTGCGACCAGACACAACATACATAATTATAAGATAGCCACACCCATTCCCATGCATGTGTTCTGTGCTGGTGAACATGCAACCATAGTTGAGCTGACACAGCAGTCAGCTGAAGGCAGTTTTGTTCAGTCAACTCTGTAATATTTTAAATCACAAAGGCAATGATTACAGGTATAATTCAAAGAGTTTAATACTTATGTGTCAAAGCATGTTATCACTGCCTCAACCAGATATCACTTTCAGTTTACTGGGAGCCAGTTTCATGAAAAATAACTACATCCATGCTAGAACTCAATTAACAGATAAATGACCACACCATATTTTACTGTTTGCATATCCCTTGGATAGCCCACAGGATATGTCTGTCAGACATTTCTACAATTTCTCTGTCTTTGGCTTCTCTTGTTCAAAGTGCTTCTTCGTCAGCCATTATATCACCACACCATCAACTTGTTCTTTTCGTTGGTTTGGTCATTTCGTTGTTTTGATGCAATCATCGTGCATTCTATTCCTCCTGATCTCCACTTTATTTTCATCATATATATTTCAACTCGTTGTTCTTCTGAAAATGCATGTGGAGGGGGGTACAACTTCTTGCTCGGTGTTCAAAACTGTTTCGTTCCTTGTCCTTTTGTATTAATTACAACTTACTTTTCAACTGTTTCATCATTAACCACGTTTGGCATCCATACATTAAAACTGTTAAGATGCAGTGATTACAAACCTTACTAATATCCCTATACCAGAAGACATTCCCCTACAGAACCCAATTGGAAACAGTGACATGTGCAGGTACAAGAGTGCGGAACCACGAGAAATGAGGGTCATAAACAGTTAGGTAACAAAACCGAACAATAACATGAAACATGTTAGACTGAATGCACCAAATAACAAGCCTACCTCTTTGGAACAGTCGGGTTTACGCTTCTGACATGCTCTTACCTGTTAAATTGCCACAATATATTGTCCACTGCTATGTCCAAACTGCCACGTAAAGTCACCAGATAAACTGACTGATACTGAGGAAATAGTGCTCACTCCTCTAGTTAGGGTAACATAGTTACAAACCCATTATCCAGTTAAGATATTGCGACCATTCATCCACTTAATGAAGATTTAAAATGACCAGTTGTTACAGATCCAAAGATGCATAAATGGTGAGCTGTTACCTATTAATACTTAGCATGGATTAACATGTACAAAGCTGTGCTCCAATGATCACTTAACATGTACTTATTGTGGCCACGTGTAAGTTCTCATGGATTCAGTGTCTTTGCAATCTGTTTATTAATTCCGTAATCCGCGATGTCACATATTTTCAATAGCTGGTCAACAATGTAAGACACACCAGGCTCACATGAAAGAACATGACATAGAAACGTGGCTGGTTCGCTGCAAGGAAACTATGAATATGGAAATAATAAGCATTGTTTCATGCACATGGCCTGGACTTGAACACATGGCCATTAGCGTCAACATGGAAATGATTTACGACAACTGTACCATGACAGGTAACCATTATAGCCAGGCTGTTCGAGTGAGCCAACTACTAACTCGAACAAATATATAAATATGCACAACTCACCAAAGAATTCACAGAGCGTTATAGAAATCACAGAGCATGTCAAATACGTGAAATTCCAACATGTTTTACAAAGACATGCATTACAGTCAATGACATACGATTACATAGGACACAAATGGTTCTCAGTTTTGTGATAGAAGTAATTCAATAATTTGCAATCAATAGTCGGTCATTATCAGAAGTCCTAAAAGCAACTGAAATAACAATCATTCAAACTTCAATCAATACAATGTAAGTGAAACGCCACATAACCACTAATTTCTAAGAACAGAACAATTTTGGAGCAATTTCCTTGGCAAATATGTAACCATACCTGAAGCAGAATCCTGCCTGAGTGTCTCAGAATTCATATGAAACAGCTGTACTTTATATATATAAATCCAGGACTTCCAGTGGCTTGACAGTGAAGAAAGATGGCATAATTAAAAATATAAAAGTTGGCAATAAAAATGTAAACCTACTTGGAAGTGAAGAATGATTGTCCATATTAGGCCAAGCGTTAACTTTGGGTTGCCATCTGTTATTTCATCAGGTCGGATGTTAACAAGACGGATCTGAAAAAAGGAAATTCCAACATTGGTTTAGTCTCATAACTAGTACAGAAACTGAGTCCACCTCTCAAGCTATATCGGGAGAAGTTGCTTTCAACAAAGCTCTGCGATTTTCCTTAAACATTTTTTTACTGATTTTTTATCAGCACTAAATGCTGTAAAAAATTTAAAAACATTTTTGCAAAGAGGGTTTAAGTTTAAGAATACATTAAACAATCGTCAATGTCTTCCGTATTAAAATATTTCACATCTTACCTAAAGATTTATTAATAATTTTTATCAGCACTAAATTAGTGAAATTATTTTAAAACATATTGCGCAACATCATGCAAACAGGCTTTAGAATACAAAAAACACTTAATGACTATTAAAAAATAGTTAAGATCTGAAAGAACAGTTATTTTACGTTATAACTTGTTGAACTTAGAATCAGCAATTATCCACAGAGTGGTACATAACAAAGAATTACGCAGGATCATTGTCGGATTATCACTACAAGAGATTTATCAGTTAATCTGCTAATGCCATGTTTTTAATACTATAAACACAACTGCCATAGACTGACTGCTTCGTCAACAGAAGAGGTCTTTACATGAACAATGTATGTTTTTAATACTATAAACACAACTGCTACAGACTGACTGCTTCATCAACAGAAGAGGTCTTTATATGAACAATGTGAGTATGCCATATCAGCAATTATATTCCACAGCATATGACACTAGTACAAATATTTAGGGTGGTCCATGCTTATTGCAGCATGGGATCAAACTGCTGAGCAGGCTGCATTACGTCTGATAATTAACTGAAACATTAGGTGTTTAAAAAAGGACTGCCATTTACTTACCCCTTTTGAGCGCAGAAAATCCAGTGCAATTTGTACATTTTGCAGTTTGTGGAACCGCATTCGACCCCTTTCACGTGGCTGCAGAAAAAGTACTCATATTTATAAATTTATTAATTTCAACAGAAAGTATTAACATAAATTATGAATTAGTCTGTTTAATTCTGAAGTC
This sequence comes from Escarpia spicata, assembly GCA_963995525.1. Classification (NCBI taxonomy): domain Eukaryota; kingdom Metazoa; phylum Annelida; class Polychaeta; order Sabellida; family Siboglinidae; genus Escarpia; species Escarpia spicata. The sequence goes on from OZ023208.1 coordinate 2,162,065, forward strand.
TTCCAAATGGCAAAGGTAGAAATTAATAATAATATAAACTAGGCAAAATAATGATGTAAACAAGTTTACAGACACAATTTGTAATAAACGATCAAACACTACCATAATATGCCACACCACTACGGCACAGCATAGGTTGTGAAGCAATCAGTGGCGCCATCTGTTAGGTTTCTTGGAGTGCATTACTTGCTGACACTAGGTGGCGACACTAGTCATGATTGCAACTGAAGCCATAATCAGTGCTTAATTTTACATCTGAATTGTTTACGTTTGGAACTGCTTTTCACATGAAAACAACATCATCTGATCAATGAATGAATTCAAGCAAAGTTCAAACATATTAGTCTGTTGGTGACAAAAGTTTGACAAGTATATTCAGTGTTACACAGGTGTGTCAATTATTCCATTAAATTTGCAATAACAGCAAATGTTTAGATCTGCAAAGACAATTGTAAATCTGTTTGTAATTGGACCTGAGTCACACTTACCAGTGACTCCTGGGATAGAACCTCCAGCAGAGAAATGAGGCTGTTTCCATCACGGAGGTCTTCAAAAAGATTCACTACTCGTCGCTTTGCCTGCAAAGATAGCTTACGATATAATACGCCATCTGACATACTAGTGGTAGTTCGTACTACCTTTACATCTTGTAATGCTTAAACTAACTCTTTTTATCAGTAATATTCAATTTTTGTCTCATCATATGACACTGTCAATTAACCCAACCATCAGACATTTGTGAGAAGATCATCAGAAATAGTTTTCATCGTTGACAACTGCCAAAATATAAGTTCGATAAATATCTGTGAAATGGCATGCCACCAATAAACATTATATATATTCAATAAGTCTAATAAAAATAATTATTGTAAATGTTTCATTTTGTCCACTTCCTATTCGGTAATATAAAATCCACTATAGAGCAATCAATGGTGAATACCTGCGCTAATAAATAACATGAAAAACCGTTACGCTGCCAAATGCAGCTCTGGCAGTATCTAAACTAGGAAGCAGACTACAGGTATACTGCCTACTCTAGCAGACAGGTATTGAATGTTGCACACCCAATGTCAGAGCCAACCAACATATTGCCACAAACACTTCTGCGGGCCCATGCAAATGGTAGGTACGCACACGAAACAAGACTAAAATAATGATCTATTGGCTGACTACTTTAAATTGTGACAAAACACAACTGCAGTAAGAATTCTACCAAACAATTGCAACAATGCAAATCATGCAAATGGTGCAAGAATTTGTCAAATGGATTAAATGCCTACATAACATAACAGCTCCGATAAAGGAGACAAAACATTGAAGAAAAACTGTACTTTCGATTACTATAAAACAACCCAAAAAGCATAAACTTCGAGTACAGCTGTATGCAGATAAAATATATTCTTTCTATAAGTAACTTGTACTTTGAAGTGTTTATGCACAACACAACATTGGACAATCACCACCAAGGCACTAACTATGACTTGTAGGATAAATATACAAACACGGACCAACAATGACCATACATACACTGACCTTGATGGCAATCCAGTGCTGGGTCCAGCAGAGCAAAAGATAGGTGAATATGTAGTTTTGTCTAGATATATAAATTTATTATAATTGCTGTGTTAAATGATGTTTCCAACCAATGCTCTACTGCTGAGCTGAAAAGTTGGTGGTCAGCAGGACCTTCAACTTCATAAACTTGGTGGTCAGCAGGACCTTCAACTTCATAAAGTTGGTGGTCAGCAGGACCTTCAACGTCATAAAGTTGGTGGTCAGCAGGACCTTCAACTTCATAAAGTTAGTGGTCAGCAGGACCTTCAACTTTATAAAGTTGCTGGTCAGCAAGACCTTCAACTTCATAAAGTTAGTGGTCAGCAGGACCTTCAACTTCATAAAGTTGGTGGTCCCGCCTATAATTTAACACAAAATGTAAACACCTTAAATTTGCATTACTAGTTTTGGAAGTATAAATTGTGATATTTGATAAGATGACGGTCATGCAGATTGGCATTTTATAAGAGTTGCCAGTCTAACCGAAAAGCTAGTAGACTGGCAATAATTTCAAACACCATTTTCAACTCAGTTTTTAACACCAAAGTCACAAATGTGGCTAACATACTGGTGAACAACATAGAGTAGAAAGATGACTATGAATTATGCACATAACTTCAATATTTGTTATAATAAGGTGTAATTTTTCAGATATAAATGTCTGGTTCACTGAATGAACAGCCTATTGTCGATCATGAATAGAGATCACCGACATGTTTTGGTTTATACCTAGAAGCCCTGTACCCAAACATGAATGAACTATAAACTGCTTGACCTATCCCATACCCTCTCCCCCCCTCACTCAATGCTTCTGGCACACTCCACCTCACCCTCCACAAACCTGCTCGTGCAAACACCCATTGTATGTCTCTTGCAAGTACTGCAATTATTCTACAATAACGTATAATCCTACTAAGACGTGCCCTCAACAAGACTACGCCGTAGACCACCAAGTCAGTGTCAGCGTCGAATGATAGCATCAAATGTAGTCAAGGCACCCAAAAACAAAGTCATCCACTCTTATTCAAAACACATTCGACCGCACGCACAACTGCACGCATGCACGCACACACACTGTGTATGTACAATGACTGCTGTATTCTACCAGCTAAAATGTTTCGCAGAATGACAAAATCGACTATCTTATGCAATAATAAATAGAGCTTCCTCCAGACACAGGCTTGTATTCTTGTTCACTGAGCGAATGGTCTACACACTAAGTACTAACATATACCTATCTTATGCAATAATAAATAGAGCTTCCTCCAGACACAGGCTTGTATTCTTGTTCACTGAGCGAATGGTCTACACACTAAGTACTAACATATACCTATCTTATGCAATAATAAATAGAGCTTCCTCCAGACACAGGCTTGTATTCATGTTCACTGAGTGAATGGTCTACACACTAAGTACTAACATATACCTATCTTATGCAATAATAAATAGAGCTTCCTCCAGACACAGGCTTGTATTCATGTTCACTGAGCGAATGGTCTACACACTAAGTACTAACATATACCTATCTTATGCAATAATAAATAGAGCTTCCTCCAGACACAGGCTTGTATTCATGTTCACTGAGTGAATGGTCTACACACTAAGTACTAACATATACCTATCTTATGCAATAATAAATAGAGCTTCCTCCAGACACAGGCTTGTATTCATGTTCACTGAGTGAATGGTCTACACACTAAGTACTAACATATACCTATCTTATGCAATAATAAATAGAGCTTCCTCCAGACACAGGCTTGTAATTGTATTCATGTTCACTGAGCGAATGGTCTACACACTAAGTACTAACATATACCTATCTTATGCAATAATAAATAGAGCTTCCTCCAGACACAGGCTTGTATTCATGTTCAATGAGCGAATGGTCTACACACTAAGTACTAACATATACCTATCTTATGCAATAATAAATAGAGCTTCCTCCAGACACAGGCTTGTATTCATGTTCACTGAGTGAATGGTCTACACACTAAGTACTAACATATACCTATCTTATGCAATAATAAATAGAGCTTCCTCCAGACACAGGCTTGTATTCATGTTCACTGAGCGAATGGTCTACACACTAAGTACTAAGATATACCTATCTTATGCAATAATAAATAGAGCTTCCTCCAGACACAGGCTTGTATTCATGTTCACTGAGCGAATGGTCTACACACTAAGTACTAACATATACCTATCTTATGCAATAATAAATAGAGCTTCCTCCAGACACAGGCTTGTATTCATGTTCACTGAGCGAATGGTCTACACACTAAGTACAAACATATACCTATCTTATGCAATAATAAATAGAGCTTCCTCCAGACACAGGCTTGTATTCATGTTCACTGAGTGAATGGTTTACACACTAAGTACTAACATATACCTATCTTATGCAATAATAAATAGAGCTTCCTCCAGACACAGGCTTGTATTCATGTTCACTGAGTGAATGGTTTACACACTAAGTACTAACATATACCTATCTTATGCAATAATAAATAGAGCTTCCTCCAGACACAGGCTTGTATTCATGTTCACTGAGTGAATGGTCTACACACTAAGTACTAACATATACCTATCTTATGCAATAATAAATAGAGCTTCCTCCAGACACAGGCTTGTATTCATGTTCACTGAGCGAATGATCTACACACTAAGTACTAACATATACCTATCTTGTAACCTTTCGTAAATAATAATAATAGTTATATATAAGTTGTAAAGATACAAGACAAAGTAATACAGATTGAAGATAAATGAATTAACGTTTTTTTATTCAAAACATTGGCAACAACAATATATAAGACAAACAAGTTTACTATAATACAAGTGAGAATGTACACTGTACAATGTTTGAAGGGGGTAAACAGGAAGTCATTGACTTGTGTGTAAGTTAACCCTATGTATATAAGATAGTATTGTAGTGTAACTAAGGAGATTCCTAAGAAATTTATTGTATCAGAGAGTCAATTTCGACATTCTGCAAAACATTTTATATCTAGTTGCCTTGTACAACATATGAAAACTAAAATATTCTAAGACTTGTTTCAGACTATGGAACTTTGCTTGCTTTAAACATAAAACAATGATAACAAATGTAATAATGACATTAATAGAGTTGAACTTTTTCAAAGTTAATCAATTTTAAGCAATCAAATCCTACAACATAAACCCCTCCCCCTGGTAATGGTACAAGTCAGACTGGTCGCATAGAAGATTGTAAGTGCCATGTAGGTGGAACTCTCCAGGGCAACTATGATCTATGTCCAAGCAGGACGTCAGTAGTCATCTATGTGTACCTACATCTGATGGGTGGACAGTTAATTCTGAGGTGTGTCCACTATAGTGACCACATAAGTCAAACTATATCACACATATAAACGCCTGCACACAGAGACATGTACATAGAGGCATGTATGACCTGCGGATAGACCATAGCTGTACATCAAGTGCCAATTTCATTACGCAGTTATCTAGTTTGTTGACTCAACTGTTTATGTTGATGACTCTGCCTCAGGCCAACAAAACGTGTTCAGGTGCTACAGCTCAAATACCTACATAACACCTGGAATATAAAGGAAACAAAACGCTAAAGTAAAACTACTTTCAACTGGTATAAAACAACTCCCAAAGCACAACCTTCAAGTAGAGCTGTAAGCACAGATTCTTTCTCCTTTCCTCCTTAGCACAACAGTCACAGGCCTCAATATTAACACTGGCTTGCTGGTCCGACACTTTTTAAAGCTGCCAGTCCAGTTCAGGCCGCTGGTTTTCATATTTTACTTGTGCAATGGGTCATTAGTTTCAATTTGACTGGTCACCATTGCTTTAAATCGTTTCTATAACTTGTCATCCATTATACTACAATTAAACGCAATCTACATCACATGATCTTTGCATTTTTCCTTGAAACTGTAGTCACCATCTTATTTTACAAACGATTAAGTCTTGAACGTTCACAATAGCTCCACACGTAGTGACACCATGCTGAGTTCTTGCAAACCATGTGTATTGCAAAGGTTGCCTTGGTGTGGAGTTCTTGCGAAGCTTGCTTATGGTGCCACAAATAAAAACACTGACGGAGAGATCCTTTTAAAATCTGCATGGACACAAAACCAAAATGTGAAGACTTGTATCTTGTCTGCATTATCCTACCCTTTTATTCTTCCCTCTCCCACAGCAAGAGGTGTTTCCCTTTGTTCAAGAACTGCATCCAGCAGACTGTTCTCTACATACTAATTTATAAATTCTTAACTCCTGCTGAATCCATGTCTCCTTTAGTTTGGCTGATCTCTAACACAAGGTAGTATCTAGTATTCTCTTACTAACACAATGCAGTATCTAGTATTCTCTTACTAACACAAGGCAGTATCTAGTATTCTCTTACTAACACAAGGCAGTATCTAGTATTATCTTACTAACACAAGGCAGTATCTAGTATTCTCTTACTTACACAAGGCAGTATCTAGTATTCTCTTACTAACACAAGGCAGTATCTAGTATTCTCTTACTAACACAATGCAGTATCTAGTATTCTCTTACTTACACAAGGCAGTATCTAGTATTCTCTTACTAACACAAGGCAGTATCTAGTATTCTCTTACTAACACAAGGCAGTATCTAGTATTCTCTTACTAACACAAGGCAGTATCTAGTATTCTCTTACTAACACAAGGCAGTATATAGTATTCTTTTACTAACACAAGGCAGTATCTAGTATTCTCTTACTAATACAAGGCAGTATCTAGTATTCTCTTACTTACACAAGGCAGTATCTAGTATTCTCTTACTAACACAAGGCAGTATCTAGTATTCTCTTACTAACACAAGGCAGTATCTAGTATTCTCTTACTAACACAAGGCAGTATCTAGTATTCTCTTACTAATACAAGGCAGTATCTAGTATTCTCTTACTTACACAAGGCAGTATCTAGTATTCTCTTACTTACACAAGGCAGTATCTAGTATTCTCTTACCTATGCACAACTGTTACCTCACAAAATAATCTCTCCCATTTTGGACAACTGATAAAAAGGCTAAGTTAAAGATAAAGGAGAGTAGGAAATGATAACACAACTCTCCAATGTCAGGGTTGTGACTCACAGGAAAGGGACTGGGAACTGCTGCAGACAGCCAGGATGAGTGCCTCGTGGGAAACCTAGGACAGAAGCAGACAGCCACAACTTGTGGTCATCAACCTCAATTTCCCAGCACTGGAAAGGTATTACGTTATGAAGGGTATCACAGCCAATTTCCGTTATGACCTTCCGTTGATGCCTATCAAAACCCCAGCGCTTGTAATTTATTAACTTAACACTCATTTATTTTATTCTTGATTGACTAATATCCAAAGAAACTTCTTAATTTACCCATAAAAGCAAGGTTTATGATGAGGTCTACAGTACGCTCACTATAAACAGGTTTAAACAAGGTAATTTTAACAAATGACAAAGTGACTTCACTAATAATAAATCTGTACATAGCCTAGTATATGAGGGACACAGTGTAGAAATGGCTCATGTGGAATGCAGAACAAGTGGCAGCCAGAAATGAAAACTTTAGCTGGAGACAGACATCAAAGTGAGGGGATGGAGGACAGGTGGCCTACTGCCAAGACAAGGGATGATTCCTGTCTACTCCATCTGACTTGCTTGTTAAATGTAATGCAAAAAATATAGGTATTTGGATGCAGCTTGCTAGAGGGATGTAGATTCAGGGAAATGTCTGTGATGTTTTTTTTAAAAGAAATAAATGTTCAAGATGTGGGCCTCTAACATCTCAAAGTTGAACTGAGGGCACAATGCAGTTATGTCTAACAGCCAGTAACCATGGAAGATCTCTTCACATCAGTAAATCCAATACTGACTACTGCAAGTTGAGTTAAGGCCAGCTGCTATTCTCTAAATGTTGACCGACATATTGCAAGATTACTTAATTAACTATTTAATGGCAGCATTCTGTAAGATTATAACAAGTGTGTAAGATTATCTCTACAGATATGACCACGGTATTTCTCAATGACGGTGTCATATTGGCATTAATAAACTGTGGCGGCAAAATTAGATGACCAAAACACTCCCATAGTACTACCAAGTAGCATGAAATAAGATTTGGGCCCAGGTGACATTGAGGGTAGGGTATTGATCATGAACCACTACAACTCTACTGGGTAGGTTTCTGATCATTGAAAATTATACTTTATATACTTATGCCTGGGGGGAAAAGGCTGTCATATGTATGTCCCCCATGTAAGGTCACCACTGCCCTGAAATAATTTTGAAAAAAATATAAATCTACAAACCATCCCAGTGCACCTATAGATCATATACAAAATGTCAGCCTCACACAGGCAAAACTGATGAGCATAAGTGCCATTTAAAAAATTGTGACTCCCAAAATCTCCCTTGGCGAATTCTGAAACAAATTTAAATCTACAAACCATCCCAGTGGGCCCGCGAGATCGCATACCAAATTTCTGCCCCAAATTGTATTGTTTTATAAGGATCTTATAGAGTTCAAATTAGAAATCCATTATAGCAGTCAAAGGTACGTGTATGAGAAAGCACTGGATTCCACACTACACAAAACTGATCACTTTCAGTTTAATTCCCAACACAGACACCATTAACTTACATATACATGTGTAATTGTGCACAGTTCTATAATTCTATGGTAGCCAAGAAGGTCCTAGACGTGTAATATTCATACAAGTTTCAATTATAAGTATACAAATGGTGCTATCAACATGGTTTCATTTCCTGTGTTTCTCTGAAGTATTTTTCCTAAAGTTACACCTTCAAAGGGCCAACTGTTGGTGAGTGGCCCCAGTTCAGCTGTGCTGAGGACTAACTAAATACTAGAGTTAAATGAGCAGTGCTTGTTCTATGTATAAATGCAGGAATGGTTCTGTAGGCGATCTAGATATTTACATCTGCATCAAGCCCTACGCACCACGGTCACTGTGTCTACACTTCTCGTTCAGAAAACAATTACTGTCGATAAACACATTCACTGAAGGTCCTTATGGACAGTTCTAAGTGCTGTTCATCAAAGCATTTATACAAATATTTACATAACATTCCTACACGCAAACAGATTTACTGTTTCAGTTTGATTCTAGTACACTACAGAAACATGCAAAAACAGCCTTCATAATCACAATTATCTAGAATTGTTCTCTGTATAATGCACTCTGAATGTAACAACAGTAACTTTAACAGTAACTTTAATTCACAATGTAACAACAGAAACTTTAACAGTAACTTTATTTTACAATGTAACAACAGTAACTTTAACAGTAACTTTATTTTACAATGTAACAACAGTAACTTTAACAGTAACTTTATTTTACAATGTAACAACAGTAACTTTAACAGTAACTTTATTTTACAATGTAACACATACAGTTAATATACAACATGTCTTACAACTGTCACTTAGTGTGGTCCTTATTTCTGAAGTTTTGATATGTCATCTTCTTACCCTCTGATTTTGTTCCAATATATAAAATAAAATTTCTCACAAAATATTAGCACATTTGAACAACATTTAGAGGTAGCTCAAAGATGTTGAAGTTTAGGATATTTCCTAAGTGGCAGCCAACATATAATTAGGGCAGGTTGCATTGATAATAACCTGAAACTGAGATTCAGAACATAATTGTGCATGCTCTTATCCTAAACAATGTATATACCATGTATACATGTATCAGTTCATGATCATGACATGCTCAATAGACAATACACACCCCTCCACCCCCCCCCCCCCCCCCCCGACAGACTGCACTGCAGACATCAGACTTGCATACATGCTCAGACGTGTCTAGAGAATCCAGATGGATTATTATGACTCAGTTCTGCTGACTGATGAGTGCTGATTTCTTTGCTGAAAGATTTGTTTAGTACGATCAGATCAGCCATGACAACAACAACTAGATCTCAGGACTGAGTATACCTCTTGGGTTTCACCGTCTCTGAATTTGTTGGCATCAAGTTGTATGGCACTGGGTTTATTTCTACACCACCATATCAAACCTAAGAAAACCATAAGGCAGTCAGTCATCTGATGCTACATTAACGGAGATAGCCAAGTTATGGCAGAATTCCAATGAGATCATCAAAACTCTGAAACAAAATTAGACTTGAAAATTGGCATCTGCTAAAGAAGAACAAGGAGCACAGCAAGCTAACGAGAGCGCCTTCTACTCTACCCTCGATGATCTCTTTGATGTCGCTCATGCCAATGCTCTTGACATGATGAAAATCGCTGAAGACAAGGACGTCTTGCTGGCGCAGCATGAAAAAGGAAGGCGCGGGTCCTGGCAGGTGCTGACAATACGTTGTTTGCAAAGGAGAAGCGGGTAGCAGATAGACGGGATCGCATGCTTGCAGCAGCTCATCAGCTGACGATAATGACGACGACCACGATGTAGCTGAGCAGGAGACTGAAGGGGCCGTTGGTGGCTCTGTGACGTCCGTGAAGAGAAAGACAGGTCGGAAAACTGTCATTACACCACAGTTGGCAGTTGCACTGGACAGGACAAAGGTATCAGACCGCAAAGCAACATTTGTCATTGCTGAAACAGCCAAGAGTATGGGTCAAAATCTTGACAGCCTTACCCTTAATAGATCATCGATTTGCCGAATGAGAATAACAAATCGTGTTCAGGGAGCTGCAAATCTCAAGGCAGAGTTTCGAGTCAAGTGCCCCTGGTTATGTATTGGGACGGCAAACTTCTACCTGATTTGACGGGCAAAGAAAAGGTTGATCGGCTCCCGATACTCATCTCTGGTAAAGGAGTTTCTCAGTTGTTCAGTGTCACCAAACTTCCTTCTGGAATAGGCGAAGCCCAGGCTGCAGCAGTCTTCGAAGCCATTGGGACTTGGTTAACAGAGTTCGAGCTATGTGCTTTGACACAACCAGCTCAAATACTGGTCGGCTGGCTGGTGCTTATGTCCTTTTGGAGCAAAAGCTTGGTAAGGAGCTTCTGTCACTGGCCTGCAGACATCACATCATGGAACTCATCACTGGCGCAGTATTTCAAGTGTGTATGGAATTCACATCTTCTCCAGAGGTGCCACTGTTCAAGCGGTTTCAGGAATACTGGGAGTTCATCGACCGAGGCAAATATGAAACGGGAATTGAAAGTGAAGATGTGTTAAACTTGGTCGAAGACATCAAGGAAAGCACCATCGAGTTTGCTAACAATCATCATCTGGAAGAGAATCAAGAGATGACTATAGGGAGTTCCTGGAATTAGTGTTGAACTTCCTGGGAGCAGTTCCTCACCGAGGAGTTCGATTTATGTTACCTGGAGCCGTGCATCACACCCGATGGATGTCCATGGTCATCTACGCTCTTAAGATCTGGATGTGTCGAGCCCAGTTCAAACTCACCCCAAGAGAGGAAAAAGGGCTGCATGATGTGTGCATATTTGCTGTACATGAGTATCTGAAGGAGTGGAATACTGCTCCACAAGCAGCAACTGCACCATTCAATGACATTCTGTTGCTGAAGTCCCTGCTTGACTACTCAACCATCCACGCAGCTATCTCGAGAACTACATCAGATAAGCTCGCCTAGCACTTGTGGTATCTATCAGATTCACTTGTTGGGTTGGCTTTTTTTGACAGCCATGTCGGTTTATCAACAAAGAGGCTGATGGTTAGCACTATGAGAGAGCAGGATCCTACTCCATCTCATACAAAGACGGTAACTGACACCCTCAAATCTTTCCGAGAGAAGAAGCTGGAAGATTTTGTCACGCTGAAGTCTGCTGCATTGTTTGAACTGATGGCACTTCCAGATGGATTTCTTCAAGTCGATCCAGATATGTGGGAGGAACGAGAGGACTTCAAGCAGGCTAAGAGAGACAGTTTGTACAGTGAATGTCGTGAATGATCACACTGAACGCAGAGTTGCTCTGATTCAAGAATTCAGCGGCCTCCTGACAAAAAGTGAACCCCAGCTTCAGTTCTTGCTGCAAGTTGTTGAGGAGCACCGCCATGCCTACCCAGACAGCAGGGAACAGACCTTAACAGGACAAAGTGGACAGTGAGAAGCAAGTGTCGTGCACATAGAATCTGTTGCTTGAACATGGCCCACATTGAGGTGGTAACAGGATGAATCTGAACACAAACTGTGGTTTTATTATGTGAACCATGTATGCCACTAAGACATTACTTATTCATGACAATATTTCATGGCAGTGTCATTAGTGCAATTAAGTTTATTGGATGAATTTTATAATTTGTTATTATTTGGAAATTAGCAAACTGCTCATAACTGAATACATTTACATTGTCTCAAACTCTGAATATTGTGAACTTTGAGGCATTTGAGCTACCCCATGATATAAATATTTTGTCTTCTCTCTTTGTCTCTTGAGTATTTTTTATCATAAGGAACAATTCTGGGGGGTAAGAGCATGAGAAATATAGAACCACCCTACTGTCACTGTGTTACACTGTATGGATATCACTTGACTAAAAGCATCTTCCAGTAACACCAGTAAATTTGAATATCTACAAATTCTTCAGAAACTTATTTTTTTAATTCACATTTGTTCCCTAGTTCAGCAGAATGAGAAGAAGTATGGCAATCTCAGGGCACTGGGAGGACAGCGTCATTGGTGAGAGAGACAGAATGAGAAGATGTATGGCAATCTCAGGGCACTGGGAGGACAGCGTCATTGGTGAGAGACAGAATGAGAAGATGTATGACAATCTCAAGGCACTGGGAGGACAGCGTCATTGGTGAGAGAGACAGAATGAGAAGATGTATGGCAATCTCAAGGCACTGGGAGGACAGCATCATTGGTGAGAGACAGAATGAGAAGTACGGCAATCTCAAGGCACTGGGAGGACAGCATCACTGTTAAGAGACAGAATGAGAAGATGTATGGCAATCTCAAGGCACTGGGAGGACAGCATCATTGGTGAGAGACATAATGAGAAGATGTATGGCAATCTCAGGGCACTGGGAGGACAGCATCATTGGTGAGAGACAGAATGAGAAGATGTATGACAATCTCAGGGCACTGGGAGGACAGCATCATTGGTGAGAGAGACAGGATGAGAAGATGTATGGCAATCTCAGGGCACTGGGAGGACAGCATCATTGGTGAGAGAGACATAATGAGAAGATGTATGGCAATCTCAGGGCACTGGGAGGACAGCATCATTGGTGAGAGACAGAATGAGAAGATGTATGACAATCTCAGGGCACTGGGAGGACAGCATCATTGGTGAGAGAGACAGAATGAGAAGATGTATGGCAATCTCAAGGCACTGGGAGGACAGCATCATTGGTGAGAGAGACAGAATGAGAAGATGTATGGCAATCTCAGGGCACTGGGAGGACAGCATCATTGGTGAGAGAGACAGAATGAGAAGATGTATGGCAATCTCAGGGCACTGGGAGGACAGCATCATTGGTGAGAGAGACAGAATGAGAAGATGTATGGCAATTTCAATGCACTGGGAGGACAGCATCATTGGAGAGAGCGACAGGTGCTTCAATCTAGACTGATCGACAAAGAAGACAAGTTCAACTAAGTTTGGTTTAATTCAAGTTACTATGTTGGTCTAAATTCAATGTCACATTTGTCTTGCCGTATGACTTGGTTAATTCTGAACAATCTATTGCATATAAGCACATTTTTATGCTTACTGACTTTTGTAAAAAACAACAAGTTTGTGACTAACGTCTCCTAGATGCCACACATTACTTGTGTCTAGAAGGATCCGCTTATTTCACCCACTCACATGACTACACTACATACAAAGCACTCCATTCAGAAATACATGACAAGACAAATGGCCTGACTAGGTGAAGATCTAGGCTAGCCTCAATGCTCCGTGGGCATTACACACACCAACTGGTGAGAACTGCAGGCGGTTGTACTCAATGTGTGGCCCAGAGCCACAGGTGGTTCCAAGATGTCCCCCAGGCTCTGATGTCGTGCAGTCACCATTCAATGGTAACTACAGTTGGAATGTGAATAATATTCACATAAGAAAGGGGACATGTCCATTAGTATATACAGTCAATGCAGGCCGCTGTACTCTGGACAGACTGGGGACTCATGGACAGAGAACACTAGATCAAAGTAGAGTACCTGATAGACAAGGACAGCTGGTTGTGGAATTATATGGCAGTCAGGTTTCTGGCATCCAGTGGCTGGATAGTGATAGGCCTGTAGATGTATTATTGGTAACAGTTAATATACATTCTGTGACACTGCAGCCCAGCCTATAGACCCTATTACTAGTATTAGAAGACTGAAGTATTCATGTTTTTGTTTCCTTCTTCTTGTGTATCCTGCAATTCCTTCATGACTCCAAACAGCCAATAACAGTTACTCCAGGCAGGGTGCTTCTCTTTAAAACAAATCTCCTTGTAGACGTATCCTGTTGGATTATAAAAACTTATAATTATAGGTAACTTCTACTGCGCCTAAATCCTTGGAAACCAAGCTCAGAGGCAATGGCTATGTTTTATTGCTACCAGTTGTGGTTTCATGCGTGTGTGCTTGTGTACGTACCTACACTGGCATGCATCTGTTGTGCGTGTGTGCCTGCTAAATGGCAGTGATTGAACATTAATTATGATTAAACTGTAGCCTTGGATCGCTATAACTTAAAATAATATTTGTGTGTGAAATTGATGGAAACAGCATTCCATGTGTCCTATATTTTACACAAAAAACTAAAAAGTATAAGACACCTAGCTATATGTTAATTCTCCCGCACATCCCGACAGTAGCTGTACACCTCACATGACCACCCCACACCCTCCATGTACAATAAGACACCTAGCTATATGTTAATTCTCCCGCACATCCCGACAGTAGCTGTACACCTCACATGACCACCCCACACCCTCCATGTACAATAAGACACCTAGCTATATGTTAATTCTCCCGCACATCCCGGCAGTAGCTGTACACCTCACATGACCACCCCACACCCTCCATGTACAATATGTCTCAGTAACACAATCCTCCTCAGTGTGAGTGACTTTAAACTGGACTGTCCACTACTGGATGTAGTGGGCAGTGCATTGTCCAGTCAACCATTGATACAAATCTACTGTGACAGGTCTGAAAGTATAAACTTCCGGTCAATAAGTCATCCGGCTGTCACAACACAAGGACCAGGGGAGTGGAGGTTTAATGAGGCAGACACAGCTACTTTAACAATCAGTGGTTGAGAAACACCCCAGTCACACATAGCGTATTCTGTGGGAAACATGCAGTAGTTGTCCTATACTGGGTGCATGACTCTAACACTCAGCCACTGTCCCTCAAACACGTCACCAAACCAGTTCTTCATTATTCCTTCAAGGCCACACTAAGTATATAGGTATTTGCATACAGCTTGCCCGAGGACTATAGATTCAAGGAAATATATGTGATGGATTTTTAAGATATAAATGTTCAAGATGTAGGCCTCTAACATCACTGGAGTCATTTTACAAGGTACTTTCTTTACAAATATTATTAATGTCTACATCCACAAATATATCAATTAGCCAGCATAGCAAGAAGCAATTAAGAAAGAATAAAATGCAACATAAAATGTACATATAAAATAAAGCAACGAATAACAAGTATCTGTATTTAATTAAGTGAACTGCTATCTTATATCAGCTGGTTATAGTTTAGAAATAAGGCTATGGCCTAGGGTAAATAATAAATTATGAAAAATACGTCTAAACAAACAAAGTTTTTTACTTAACAGTACAACCTGTACAGGCTTAATGCTCTTACTGTTTTTAACTATTTGGTGCCCAGACTGCTACACCCCACCAGGCTCAATACACCTGAAGGGGTCAGCACACTGTTGGACTTCCTGCTTGATTACAGACGAAACAAAGTGCAGTATATTTTTGAGAAATGACTTTTTCTAATATTCACTTGCTCTGACATAAGTGCACTTGAGTAGTCAGATTTCTAGATGTGATTGTTGAAGCTGTTGACAGTAAAATGGTGTCTTTTTAGCTGATTTTACTAAGCGGAAGGGTATCTGGCAGCAATTTGGCTAGTTGACACTTTAGCTGGATTACTGCCTGCATCCAGTTGTAAATATTGACGGGTGTCATACATACAGGCATTTTGCAAGAGCTAGAGATATGAGATTTTGACTAAACTCGACCAGCATGTCAATGAGATGATAATAACAGCAGGTGAGAAGTTTAAGAAACTTTATAGGTCACGTTTTCTTATAATCACACAAAACATTAACATGGTCGCCAATGGGAAACCTGACAGTGTGCTGACCCCAATTAAAGTCCCTAGCAAGGGAAACACGCTATAGTCATTGCACAGTCACGGAGGACGCATTTTACTTCAAATATCTTGAAACAATTACTGAAAATACGTGTATGGCAAAACTGCAGTTGAATGGAACAAACCGTTTTTGGATATTACAGACTTCTCACCAGTCTGCAAGTCCAAATCACAGCGACGGAACACATGTCTTATAAGGGGGGTGGGGTGCGTATGCCAGTAGTTAAGCCTCAATTTGAGAATACGTATGAAAATGAACCAATAACATTGCAGCAGGGTGATTCATCAATCGTTTTTTGTTTACTTCAGCTGACTAAACACACGTGAAGATGTTGTAATTGACCCTAATGAAGTCTGAGGACAGTGATTAGCTGGAGTCAGCCATAGCCGGAGCCTGTTATCAGATCTGTCTACTGACTGGACCTTCTGGCCAATCAATCAAGTGGCATTGTTTTCTGAATGTCTGCTAATTAGGCTGTGTAATATTATGTAATTGAAATGCTTAAGACGTCAGGCCTTTGAGGAATTCACACCCTAAGGTGACTTTTTGTTGATGTTTACCTTTGTAAATAGGGCACAAGGTCAAAAAATAAATACAAATCTGAATGTAACGTAACAACTGGCTGTATTGAATTTTCTTATAAAACACATATTTGACTTTCTGGAAAACTTTATTAGGAGTTCATAGTGCCACCTGAGAACATTGTGCTGGATTACAAATTGTCCAACGGCGAAGTGCTGATTTTTATGGTGCCTTGCCAAGTTTGGTGGCACCTTTGAAATGTGCATAAAACACAAACACCTGGAGCGATTACAAAAAATAAAATTGCAGAGTGCTTGTAACATTGGTGCCTATAAAGTGTGTTGTTTTCAACATTTTCTCCAAAATTGCCATACCTATTTGGGGTCAGCACACTGTTGGACTTCCTGCTTGATTACAGACGAAACAAAGTGCAGTATATTTTTGAGAAATGACTTTTTCTAATATTCACTTGCTCTGACATAAGTGCACTTGAGTAGTCAGATTTCTAGATGTGATTGTTGAAGCTGTTGACAGTAAAATGGTGTCTTTTTAGCTGATTTTACTAAGCGGAAGGGTATCTGGCAGCAATTTGGCTAGTTGACACTTTAGCTGGATTACTGCCTGCATCCAGTTGTAAATATTGACGGGTGTCATACATACAGGCATTTTGCAAGAGCTAGAGATATGAGATTTTGACTAAACTCGACCAGCATGTCAATGAGATGATAATAACAGCAGGTGAGAAGTTTAAGAAACTTTATAGGTCACGTTTTCTTATAATCACACAAAACATTAACATGGTCGCCAATGGGAAACCTGACAGTGTGCTGACCCCAATTAAAGTCCCTAGCAAGGGAAACACGCTATAGTCATTGCACAGTCACGGAGGACGCATTTTACTTCAAATATCTTGAAACAATTACTGAAAATACGTGTATGGCAAAACTGCAGTTGAATGGAACAAACCGTTTTTGGATATTACAGACTTCTCACCAGTCTGCAAGTCCAAATCACAGCGACGGAACACATGTCTTATAAGGGGGGTGGGGTGCGTATGCCAGTAGTTAAGCCTCAATTTGAGAATACGTATGAAAATGAACCAATAACATTGCAGCAGGGTGATTCATCAATCGTTTTTTGTTTACTTCAGCTGACTAAACACACGTGAAGATGTTGTAATTGACCCTAATGAAGTCTGAGGACAGTGATTAGCTGGAGTCAGCCATAGCCGGAGCCTGTTATCAGATCTGTCTACTGACTGGACCTTCTGGCCAATCAATCAAGTGGCATTGTTTTCTGAATGTCTGCTAATTAGGCTGTGTAATATTATGTAATTGAAATGCTTAAGACGTCAGGCCTTTGAGGAATTCACACCCTAAGGTGACTTTTTGTTGATGTTTACCTTTGTAAATAGGGCACAAGGTCAAAAAATAAATACAAATCTGAATGTAACGTAACAACTGGCTGTATTGAATTTTCTTATAAAACACATATTTGACTTTCTGGAAAACTTTATTAGGAGTTCATAGTGCCACCTGAGAACATTGTGCTGGATTACAAATTGTCCAACGGCGAAGTGCTGATTTTTATGGTGCCTTGCCAAGTTTGGTGGCACCTTTGAAATGTGCATAAAACACAAACACCTGGAGCGATTACAAAAAATAAAATTGCAGAGTGCTTGTAACATTGGTGCCTATAAAGTGTGTTGTTTTCAACATTTTCTCCAAAATTGCCATACCTATTTGGGGTCAGCACACTGTTGGACTTCCTGCTTGATTACAGACGAAACAAAGTGCAGTATATTTTTGAGAAATGACTTTTTCTAATATTCACTTGCTCTGACATAAGTGCACTTGAGTAGTCAGATTTCTAGATGTGATTGTTGAAGCTGTTGACAGTAAAATGGTGTCTTTTTAGCTGATTTTACTAAGCGGAAGGGTATCTGGCAGCAATTTGGCTAGTTGACACTTTAGCTGGATTACTGCCTGCATCCAGTTGTAAATATTGACGGGTGTCATACATACAGGCATTTTGCAAGAGCTAGAGATATGAGATTTTGACTAAACTCGACCAGCATGTCAATGAGATGATAATAACAGCAGGTGAGAAGTTTAAGAAACTTTATAGGTCACGTTTTCTTATAATCACACAAAACATTAACATGGTCGCCAATGGGAAACCTGACAGTGTGCTGACCCCAATTAAAGTCCCTAGCAAGGGAAACACGCTATAGTCATTGCACAGTCACGGAGGACGCATTTTACTTCAAATATCTTGAAACAATTACTGAAAATACGTGTATGGCAAAACTGCAGTTGAATGGAACAAACCGTTTTTGGATATTACAGACTTCTCACCAGTCTGCAAGTCCAAATCACAGCGACGGAACACATGTCTTATAAGGGGGGTGGGGTGCGTATGCCAGTAGTTAAGCCTCAATTTGAGAATACGTATGAAAATGAACCAATAACATTGCAGCAGGGTGATTCATCAATCGTTTTTTGTTTACTTCAGCTGACTAAACACACGTGAAGATGTTGTAATTGACCCTAATGAAGTCTGAGGACAGTGATTAGCTGGAGTCAGCCATAGCCGGAGCCTGTTATCAGATCTGTCTACTGACTGGACCTTCTGGCCAATCAATCAAGTGGCATTGTTTTCTGAATGTCTGCTAATTAGGCTGTGTAATATTATGTAATTGAAATGCTTAAGACGTCAGGCCTTTGAGGAATTCACACCCTAAGGTGACTTTTTGTTGATGTTTACCTTTGTAAATAGGGCACAAGGTCAAAAAATAAATACAAATCTGAATGTAACGTAACAACTGGCTGTATTGAATTTTCTTATAAAACACATATTTGACTTTCTGGAAAACTTTATTAGGAGTTCATAGTGCCACCTGAGAACATTGTGCTGGATTACAAATTGTCCAACGGCGAAGTGCTGATTTTTATGGTGCCTTGCCAAGTTTGGTGGCACCTTTGAAATGTGCATAAAACACAAACACCTGGAGCGATTACAAAAAATAAAATTGCAGAGTGCTTGTAACATTGGTGCCTATAAAGTGTGTTGTTTTCAACATTTTCTCCAAAATTGCCATACCTATTTGGGGTCAGCACACTGTTGGACTTCCTGCTTGATTACAGACGAAACAAAGTGCAGTATATTTTTGAGAAATGACTTTTTCTAATATTCACTTGCTCTGACATAAGTGCACTTGAGTAGTCAGATTTCTAGATGTGATTGTTGAAGCTGTTGACAGTAAAATGGTGTCTTTTTAGCTGATTTTACTAAGCGGAAGGGTATCTGGCAGCAATTTGGCTAGTTGACACTTTAGCTGGATTACTGCCTGCATCCAGTTGTAAATATTGACGGGTGTCATACATACAGGCATTTTGCAAGAGCTAGAGATATGAGATTTTGACTAAACTCGACCAGCATGTCAATGAGATGATAATAACAGCAGGTGAGAAGTTTAAGAAACTTTATAGGTCACGTTTTCTTATAATCACACAAAACATTAACATGGTCGCCAATGGGAAACCTGACAGTGTGCTGACCCCAATTAAAGTCCCTAGCAAGGGAAACACGCTATAGTCATTGCACAGTCACGGAGGACGCATTTTACTTCAAATATCTTGAAACAATTACTGAAAATACGTGTATGGCAAAACTGCAGTTGAATGGAACAAACCGTTTTTGGATATTACAGACTTCTCACCAGTCTGCAAGTCCAAATCACAGCGACGGAACACATGTCTTATAAGGGGGGTGGGGTGCGTATGCCAGTAGTTAAGCCTCAATTTGAGAATACGTATGAAAATGAACCAATAACATTGCAGCAGGGTGATTCATCAATCGTTTTTTGTTTACTTCAGCTGACTAAACACACGTGAAGATGTTGTAATTGACCCTAATGAAGTCTGAGGACAGTGATTAGCTGGAGTCAGCCATAGCCGGAGCCTGTTATCAGATCTGTCTACTGACTGGACCTTCTGGCCAATCAATCAAGTGGCATTGTTTTCTGAATGTCTGCTAATTAGGCTGTGTAATATTATGTAATTGAAATGCTTAAGACGTCAGGCCTTTGAGGAATTCACACCCTAAGGTGACTTTTTGTTGATGTTTACCTTTGTAAATAGGGCACAAGGTCAAAAAATAAATACAAATCTGAATGTAACGTAACAACTGGCTGTATTGAATTTTCTTATAAAACACATATTTGACTTTCTGGAAAACTTTATTAGGAGTTCATAGTGCCACCTGAGAACATTGTGCTGGATTACAAATTGTCCAACGGCGAAGTGCTGATTTTTATGGTGCCTTGCCAAGTTTGGTGGCACCTTTGAAATGTGCATAAAACACAAACACCTGGAGCGATTACAAAAAATAAAATTGCAGAGTGCTTGTAACATTGGTGCCTATAAAGTGTGTTGTTTTCAACATTTTCTCCAAAATTGCCATACCTATTTGGGGTCAGCACACTGTTGGACTTCCTGCTTGATTACAGACGAAACAAAGTGCAGTATATTTTTGAGAAATGACTTTTTCTAATATTCACTTGCTCTGACATAAGTGCACTTGAGTAGTCAGATTTCTAGATGTGATTGTTGAAGCTGTTGACAGTAAAATGGTGTCTTTTTAGCTGATTTTACTAAGCGGAAGGGTATCTGGCAGCAATTTGGCTAGTTGACACTTTAGCTGGATTACTGCCTGCATCCAGTTGTAAATATTGACGGGTGTCATACATACAGGCATTTTGCAAGAGCTAGAGATATGAGATTTTGACTAAACTCGACCAGCATGTCAATGAGATGATAATAACAGCAGGTGAGAAGTTTAAGAAACTTTATAGGTCACGTTTTCTTATAATCACACAAAACATTAACATGGTCGCCAATGGGAAACCTGACAGTGTGCTGACCCCTGAAGGAGTCCATTCCTCTAGAAGGAAGAAGAATTTACTCTGTAGCCTAGAGCCTGCACGCAAGATGTTGCCAAATATACATTGAGGATTCACTTTGAGACAATATACGTATGCCCAGCGCCATGCTGCCTAATGACGTCCACTGGACACATGGCAACAGCTGCAATGCAAGTATTTTCTTCATAGGTCAAGCTACAAATATATATTAGTCTGCATCTCCATTAGCCATACCTCCCAAGGGCAACTTCTTTGGCTAATGGGCAGTCTGACAGGGACAAGAACCTTGCAGGGATAACTTACCTGACTACACTAAGTAAGCACTGCAAGACTAGGCCGGCCTGTTAGTGTTTGTAATTAGTGTGTCACTGTTGAAGGTTCAAAACAATAGTAGTCCATTTTAAGGTTTTACAAGTTGATGTAACAATATGAATCCACAGCCATGTCACCACGGCTTGCCAGAATACACAATAATGACATCATTTTGATCATTATGCAACATAATTTGTTGCCCTGACTGCCTGAGGCGGCGAACTGACCCATGGTACAGAAAACTATAGATCAAAAATAGACTTTACTGTCTTGACTCTTCGACAACAGTCTACATGTACTCTGTCACTGTTCCTTACTTACACTAAATACAGCAGTAGCTTTTGTGTCAAATATGCACAATGAATACCCTGGACAGGTGCATAGCTAGCCGTACACACACCCATGTACACACATACCCATGTACACACACACCCATGTACACACACACCCATGTACACACATACTTCCACATCAATTTGTCAAAAACCAAAAATTCCATTTAAGACAATGACAGTTGGAACTTGGAAGCCCTGATAACGTTGTACCCCTTGGCAAAGAATATCATCACTAACAATTTACCAATATTTTTACAATACAGGAAGAAGTTATTAGAAGCAGACTGCGCTATGTGGCTTCTGCCACTGTGTTAGATTGTATGTGGGGGGTCATATGGATCCATTTGTGAAAAATGGAACTAGAGATTTAAAGTTTTTAGAGATTTAAAAATTATATAGTCTATTGATGTCTAGACATTAAAAATATACTATTCTTAAAGGGAAATTTTTTTTATATAGTTCTTTTGTTACAGGACGTACACCAATGTACCACTGTTAGTTCACTCAACACATTGAAAAGTAATTTTTTAGGGGGGTTTCTGTCGTATAACAGCATGGAAAATGGACCTCCTGAAAAATTACTTTTCAATGTGTTGAGTGAGCTAACAATGGTACATTGTGTACGTGCTGTAACAAATGAACTATATATTTATAACATCACACCGGCAGGCAGGTAAGCCGGTGACTAGGCAAAGCATATATATATCATCATTCATTTCTAACAATTTATCATTGTTTGCCTACCTCTATGGGGTGAAACTAAGGCCGTGTTCACATCTAATGCAGATCAACTAATGCGGATCAATTAGTGCGGATCAAATAATTTGGCTCTGTTCACATACACAAAGTTAGGCCGGATTAAGCACCAACCGAATTAGTGCACCAGGGGGCGTGGTGTGCGGGTCATAAGCACTCACACAGTTGTCTCGTGACAGCGGAAGTCAACTTATCAATATGGCGGGTTACCAGCTTGAAGTTAGTTTCCCGATAGTTGTCCTTTTGACTGTAGTAGCTCGTGTACGTATTAGCCACGAATATGATGTCATATTGAGATATCGCAGGAACCAACTGTTTCATACGAAGCTTGTTACAGCAAAGGTGGCACGGCAAAGGTCACATATGGTCTCGCGGTCTGCGCAAGACGACAACACTCTGTCATGCAGCAGCGCCACCATTGCAGAATCAAGGCAAAAGGAGCGTTCACATTCGCTAATCCACATCCTAATTCACCTATTTGGGTGTGTGCCCCGGTTTGGACCTCTATTGGACCTCAGTTGGACTTCTATACCCTATATATAGAAGTGTGCTTCCACATGTATTTATGCCTAGCTATGCCCCTGCTGGATGTGCTGACATGTATTTATGCCTAGCTATGCCCCTGCTGGATGTGCTGACATGTATTTATGCCTAGCTATGTCCCTGCTGGATGTGCTGACATGCGTGACTGATCCCGATGTCATAATGCGATCACACATACTTCTTTCAACAGCCGCTTAGATAAGTTGAATGTATTACCAGGGCCCTGTCATAAACAGGTTCTGTTTTGTCGGTAAATAGTTGGTTTACCGACCAGTCTGATATTCTAACCAGACTGTTACACTGTTTGTTAAATGACAAGATGGAAGAGGTGTGTTAATACCAGATTAATACATACTGTGTGTACAAACTTAACCACACATACTGTGTGTACAAACTTAACCATACACTGCCATTATGTGTGTCACTGATTGTCTCAGCCAAACATTAGAGCAACTATCATAAAGCGTGGTAGTTTGGCAGTTAAGTTCCTGACTGTCAGTTAACAAGACCAAGGTTCGAGTCCACCTACTGTAGTTTTGAAACTTGGGCAATTTAATTCACCCCACTTTGTTATGTCTTTACTTTAGGAAGAGATACTAAAAGTTATTAACCAATTATACCTGGCGTAAACGCCAGGGGAAGTAACAGACCCCCCACACAAGGGGCAAATGTGTAAGTTGTAGTGCAATGGAACCTCACTTTACGTTCACCTTGGTAATACAGCCCTCCTCGCAATTAAGGTCACACGGGGACAGTCACAAATTACTTCTATAAGTCCTGCTAATACGATCACCTCGCTATAAGTCCTGCTAATACGATTGTCTCAGTAGTCAGTTCACTCTTGCCCACTGCCAAGGGTGACCTTAATAGTGAGGTCCAATGTAGTGGACTCACTTACTCTAGAGAAGGAAACTTCAGACAATGAACCGCTCCTATGTTAGACAGGACTGCCTACAGTATAATTCCATAAGTGAGTTTGACTCTACAGTAACTATTTACAATAACTAGCAATTTCTAATGACAAGTGAAGGTTCTACGAATTGCAAAATGCATATGTGGAGGTTTGCTCATTGTCCAGGGAACCAGACCTCATTAAAATGATTAAATCTAACTGTAATCAAATTACTGTTCTCAAGTTCGTGCCCAGGCATACTAACTACCCAGTACTGTTTGGAGCCTCCACCCTGTTGGTGGCTGGCTACACTGAGTGACAGCATCAATGACTGACATCCCATATGTCCGACAATCATAAACCACCAACTACTGAATGAAATCTACCCATTAAGTTGACTGCCCATATCACACTAAACTTATCCCACACACAGAGCAAAGACTACCATCCACCCCCACTTCTGACCGGGTGCATAATTTTCTTCTATTCTTACATACACGAATACGCATTCGACAACACCAAATGCACATAATTATATGACCTATTTTATGAAAGAAAAAACATAAGGTCCCAGTAGACACAACACTAATAACATCAATATTCTGAGTAAAGTTCTCGTGCTAAGTGTGTATTTACAAGATTCATATATGCATTTGTGTTGTTAACAAACAGAAACTGTCAGTGCTTTTGTTTATGATTTCAGACGCCCCATTTGCAAGCAATAAATCACCCTGTGATAGTGGCTCCAGACCATCTCTATATATAATTGCCAGAGGGCGTCCATTACACCCACGGTCACTGAACCCATTCAAGTCTGCCTCAAGTCTGATGATTCACAAAAGTCTACACCACACAGGACAGAACTGCAAGAGTTCTTGGAAACGTTCTTTTTATGCTGTACAACTCCGCATTTGGTAATGCAATATGAAGATGCTTATTATTCAACCAACTTCATTTTACAGGCCTGCTGGAAATATTGTATACAGTGGAATTTTATTATTTAGGTCACTCACTGGACAGGTGACCTTAATATTGAGATGACTGTATTAGCAAAAATAATTTCCTGTACTTTTAACTTAGGGATTCTCCTAGGATGACCTAAATAAAATTGCGAGGTGACAGTAACGCAAGGTTCAACTGAGTTATTAGCAATATTACAATACTTTTTCAAAAAATATAAACAGCGACTTACGCTTGAAAGAAAAATTTCTGTCAGAATCCATGTATAAGGGTCATAGCCTGGATCAGGTATCAAAGTAACATGTACACTTTGAAAATGTGTTTTTCAGTGGTTCTTTAGTACACAACTGACAGAAATCCTTGTAAATGCAAGTATGCCAAGTATGCTAAGTATGTCATGCTTCAATGATTACGAATATAACAACACCTATATGAGTAAGGAATGACATTATACAGCTGAAATTTGGGGTCATTAATCTGTTATTGTTGGTTCATAAAGACCTGTCATTTATTCGAGATCCTAGTAGTCGAGGTTGCAAGAACAAATACAAAAAGAGATGTCGCAGACTGTTTGTCATACATATTACTTTTATAAGCACATCTTGCCAGTTAAGAAACTTTATCAATTCAATATCCACGTATAATTTGCAATGTTTGTCTATTACAATTTAGTTCAAATTTTAGTTATCTCATTGTCACCCCAATAAAACTCACATTTTATTTAAACCGTGTCAATTACATATTATTTTGTGCATATCCACCCCAATTCAATAGCCATTCAGTGCGCAGGATAAGAAAATGTATCCAAAATACAGATATTACATTCAGATGTTTGACCTTGTAGTCTGTTTTCAATTGTCAACGTGCCTCACTGCCAGAGGCCCTGGGCCATACTCATGGAGACAACAAACCGGTAATAAGTTTGTCTGGCACTGACATATCCAGTAATGCATACAGTGAACAATGTGGCCATTGTTCAAACAACAGTTCTCCTGTTTGGTGATTCTGAGAGCCACAACCAAATTGTTCTTGACATTTACCACATGACTACTTCATCTACAGCAGGACAATTAACAATGACAATTTAATTATATTTTTAGTGATTTACTGCTCGGGTTTGCAAAAATAACTGCGTGAGAAGAGCTGTGGGAATGAAGACCACTCAAGTGAAGAATGGAGGCGGTGAGGGAAGAGGGTGGTCTGTTCAGTAAGGTGGGGAGGTGTCAGTTAAACTGGGTTGGATACGTGGAACAAATGGAAAGCAAATGGTTCACTAAGACAGTGGATGTCCTTGGAATGAAGTCAGAAAACGAGGAAGACCATGACTGAGATGTGAGGACTGTTTGAAGAGATCTGGTGGGTTGGGAACGTAGAGAAAAGGGGGAGTAGGGATGGGTTTCACTGCAACAGCCGTGAAACAGGCTCAGTGATGGCAGGAAAACATCTAGGACTAGGACTAGGGCCTCAGTGGAGAACAACAACAGAATTGGGGAACTACATTCAAATATGCATACTCAGCCACCAAACATTGGTATAAAAAACATCAGTACATCAATCAATCAACATGTGAATGTAGCCAGTCAGCAAGATAATTATCAGCATTTGCTTTTTTGAAACTTATTTTCAAGGCAGGGTGTTGTAATGTCAGGGGTCAATGGAAATCTTTGCCTTGGACGGGCAACAGACACTCCAAACTGAGGCCTGTGTAATTACCAGATACAGATCAGAGACGCAGAGGCAATCAGATTGTCAAATATTAAGTGCTACTACAGATTGGCCAGGTACGCATATTTGGTAGAGTTCAACCAGTACCCAGCTTGTCCAGCAAATCAACTGAGTAAATTTATCAGGCAATGCATATCACAGAAAAAAGAATCCCAACAGTGTTAGATGTTGGTGGAAATAGGCACCCTAGAGGGGTATTTATGAATGACAAATAAAGATTACACGGTAGTATTGGATCTGTGGAACAATCGCAGATAATGGCCACTGATTCAGTTCAATAAGCTGTACCTAGTATGTACAAGTCCACAATGACTGGACCGTTGCCATCAACATGGGCCCTACCCGGGTGGTGGCTTGACACATGCACAGTTTACATATTCTAATTCTTATTTACTTGCCTGTTATTTCTTCATAAAAGATCAAGATAAACGTAGCACAGTGCCAAGTCCTTGTGATCACTAAAACACTTCACACTGGCAGATCTGTTCACCACAACACCATCTCAATGTCTCCGCTCCGTCTTACTGCAATTACTGTGTGAAGACTATTAATAATTTATCAGTTTGTAGTGAGGTACTCGTCTATAGAGCTGAGTGAACTGATGCAATGTGAGGTGAACAAAACCGCACAAGTTTCAAAACTGCACCATGATCATTTTAATCATGGCCTCTCAACTGAGTCTGGTGTTCAATCCATTATGCTCAACCTGTTCAATCCATTATGCTCAACCTGTTCAATCCATTATGCTCAACCTGTTCTTCAATCCACTGTGCTCAACCTGTTCAATCCACTGTGCTTAACCTGTTCTATCTACTGTGCTCAACCTATTCTATCCAGTGTGCTTAACCTGTTTAATCCACTGTGCTCAACCTGTTCAATCCACTGTGCTCAACCTGTTCAATCCACTGTGCTCAACCTGTTCAATCCACTGTGCTCAACCTATTCAATCCACTGTGCTCAACATGTTCAATCCACTGTGCTCAACCTGTTCTATCCACTGTGCTCAACCTGTTATATCCACTGTGCTCAACATGTTTAATCCACTGTGCTCAACTTGTTCAATCCACTGTGCTTAGCCTGTTCTATCCACTGTGCTCAACCTATTCAATCCACTATGCTCAACATGTTCAATCCACTGTGCTCAACATGTTCAATCCACTGTGTTTAACCTGTTCTATCCACTGTGCTCAACCTATTCAATCCACTGTGTTCAACATGTTCTATCCACTGTTCTCAACCTGTTCAATCCACTGTGCTTAACCTGTTCTATCCACTGTGCTCAACCTGTTCAACCCACTGTGCTCAACCTATTCAATCCACTGTGCTTAACCTGTTCTATCTACTGTGCTCAACCTATTCAATCCACTGTGCTCAACCTATTCAATCCACTGTGCTCAACCTGTTCTAACCACTGTGCTCAACCTATTCAATCCACTGTGCTCAACCTGTTCTATCCACTGTGCTCAACCTATTCAATCCACTGTGCTCAACCTGTTCTATCCACTGTGCTCAACCTATTCAATCCACTGTGCTTAACCTGTTCTATCAACTGTGCTCAACCTATTCAATCCACTGTGCTCAACCTGTTCTAACCACTGTGCTCAACCTATTCAATCCACTGTGCTCAACCTGTTCTAGCCACTGTACTCAACCTGTTCTAACCACTGTGCTCAACCTGTTCTAGCCACTGTACTCAACCTGTTCTAACCACTGTGCTCCTGCACCTCATATGTTGTCAACTGTTGAGTTTCTCAGCCAGATCGACATTCATTCGTTCGTTCGTTGGTTCATTCATTCATTCATATTCATGTCTGTGCTGAATGAATGAACACACTGCACACTATTCCCACTATCTTGAAATCTCTGCCTTTCGTACTACATCACCACCTCCTACGGCCAGTGAATTGATACAAGGCTTACATTTTAAAGACCCCGTCACCCACAAGGGCTGATGTCAGGCTCTATTTGGGTTTGCAGTCCAAGGACTTGTGCTGCAGGACTCCCAGTACAGCTGCTAAATCATCAACAGCTACAAGTCTCGAAGCTTCAACAATTCACATCATTCGTTAGCCACAACTGAAAACACGTGTTAGTTAAAATTTCAATTAAAGTTCAAACTTCAAGTATTTCTTTTCAAGTAGTTAATCATTCTGTGAACTGTTATCAAAGAAACATGTGACAATTGGGCACTGGTGAATAAAGATTGTTTTATAACAAGTTTTAGAACAAGTTGGAGGTCTTTAAAATAAAATTTTAATTGTATTATTATTATGGCATCAGACAGCATTTCCACATATAGCTTAAAAACAAGAAATTCATAAGGTAAACGCTCTTTTTTATAACAAAATAAATCTATGTAAATAAACTGTTAAGAATCATTCAAGATACACCTTTGTGGTAAAACAGAAGGATTTGTAATGTTCAGACTAAACTGATAAAAACATAACCTACAATTTCTTCAATGTACATTCAAAGAAATACTCAGCATCCCACGTTGTAGCATACAGTAAACTAACGGTGAACTTGTCAGAAGTTAATTTTGCCAGAACAATGTTAGAAACTAAGAACTACCAACATCTGCCACCACTTGGACTTAAAACCAGCACCAGGCAGAACAACAGGAAGGGCTTGTTTTCTATGCAGGGTAGTCTGCAAACACTTAGCCAGAAAAGGAACAAGATGAAAATGCCTCAGACTCCAGTTTTTGTCCCAACTGCAGACAGACAAATGCAACGAGCAACAGTCTTGAGTTTCTTGAACAAACAAGTGCTATTGAAGAAAGTTCCAAGGCATGGTAGTGCCTGCTATTAAAATACAACCATAACATGTAAAAACCTAAGTAAACACACGTTATCTAAAACCAAAACTTTGCCCAACTTAAAACCAGATCTACTACCAAATACTAAGTCAACCAGTAAAGAGGATAAAAAAGATGACTTTTACATGAAACATCCTGTGTATGACAGATAACAAGTCTGCTCAGAGACGACTGAATTATGTTTACAAAACATGAAACTGGATACTCCTAATCTGACAGCGCTTACTGGAAATCTGAAAACAAAACTAACCACTGTGTGTAGCTGTTATCAGTAGATCAGGGTCAGTGAACCATGACCTGCTTTTGCCCCCAGCCACTACACTATCTATCCCAGTAACGCTATCACCCCGCCATCTTCGGCATACTGTGAAGCTTTGCCAACATCAAAATCGGTTAATCATTCAAAATACAAAACCCACAACTCCGGTATCACAGCTGATATCTAATTTCTCAAAAACCTATTTGCATGTCATTTAATATATAATATAAAAAGCCTTCACTGAATGTGTGAGAGAGAAATTACAAGACGTGATATTCGGACGTCTGCATGAAAGTGCCAAACTGCACAAATCAGGCACATGATACCATTTTTTGTCATTACTACAACCTAAGTTATCCATGTTGTTAAAATAAAACACATTCAGATTGCACCAGTGAAGGGCCTTACCTTAATGAGATGCTTGTTCATCCATTTGGTGAATGTTTTCTTCTGAACTGCATCACGTTCATCTGCAAACAAATCAATCAGGTTAACCAGACAGTTCAAATTCAAAACAACCAGCACAGAGATCTTTACGAATGAGTCATTTTAGTGCCTTGATAAAAAAACAAGTTTTGATGACATTACAACAGAAAGAGGCCAGGACAGGGGAAAAAGGATTAAATGTGACCATGGACAGCTGTTAGAGAGATGGGCTACAAAGAAATTCAACAGAACAACAAGGACCACAACAGAACAAGGACCACAACACAACAAGGACCTCAACAGAACAAGGACCACAACAGAACAAGGACCACAACAGAACAAGGACCACAACAGAACAAGGACCTCAACAGAACAAGGACCTCAACACAACAAGGACCTCAACACAACAAGGACCACAACAGAACAAGGACCACAACTGAACAAGGACCACAACAGAACAAGGACCTCAACATAACAAGGACCTCAACAGAACAAGGATCACAACAGAACAAGGACCTCAGTAGAACAAGGACCACAACAGAACAAAGACCTCAACAGAACAAGGACCACAACAGAACAAGGACCTCAACAGAACAAGGACCTCAACAGAACAAGGACCACAACAGAACAAGGACCTCAACAGAACAAGGACCACAACAGAACAAGGACCTCAACAGAACAAGGACCTCAACAGAACAAGGACCACAACAGAACAAGGACCTCAATGGAAACAAGTGCGTGCACTTCCTTGTGTCATCCTTATATATGGTGTACACTGTATTTATATTATATCTATTTACACATTTACATTTTATATTGAATAAATCAATCAATTTTGAAACTAAAGGGGAATTTAGCAATAATTGAGCGAGCATATATGTGTACAACATGCAAGTATATATTCGATTAACATAATATTACACTTAATGTTTCACTCCTAGATTATTTGCATCTCAGCCCCTTATCAGGTGCTAAACTTTCAGAGATTACCCTGTGGTTAAGGGTTCTTACCAATTTTAGGGTTTGTACTTAGCCCATTGCTCACAATGACATGTTTTCTCCAAGTGTTCTGAGCTATGTATTTCAACCAAGGATCGCTTGGAGACGTTTTACATAGCTTGCAACAGTTGTAGAAACCACATGTAACATTGCGAGAAACTGCACAGATTTACAACATGAATACAAACATCTAGAACAAGTATGTACGAATATTTCGTGGAAGTATTCATTCTGCGTCTGTGTGTACAGCTGTACATAGCATTTTTGGTAGTAACACTATTCCACTATTCTATGCACACCAAAAAGGGGACTTAAGTAGTACACCTTTGTAATAATAATATAACAAATGCTTCACACATGTAAGTGGTTGGACTTTCATGTCGATCTACACGTGACTGAACTTACCATAACACAACTCTATAATCAGGATATTTCATACAACAGAAATCAGAACCATAATGCATAAATTTCCGGAGGTTACCGCAGATATTCCTCTAAGACACAAATCTGTGAATGGCTGCCTTACGAGATAGATATAATGTTTATATGGCCATTTCACACATGGACCCCCTCCATTGTAGTACAGCTGTCACATCCTCATAATGTCAATTTGTATTCGTCATTTCAGACTTTGTGATACAATACTTCAAACTTGGTGATATAATGCTTGCAACATGTATCAAATTATATTACCTGCCAGATTTAACACTTACAACATGAGTCATTGTCACTCCCATACCCCACCCAACCAGTGGGATCATGGGACAGGAGGGTGGCCTGAGACAGGAAAAGCACCTCCCACCCCAATTAGTGGGATATATACCTAACAATCAGGTTAAGTAAATAAGACAGCACATATCATATATGCAGTTAATCTACAACCCCAAAATACCCCCCCAATAGATTGGTGCACATGAGTCATCATGCCCTCTACCCTGTCAGCCTGGGGATGTGCCGACTGTTGATCTATGATCATGTTGCTTCTTGTAGTCAACACAGACCACAATAACACAGGATGTTTGCCCTTGGGGAGAAAGCCAGGGTATCTACCCCAGTTAGACAATCCCAATGCAAGGTCACTGCCAACAATCTAATTTGGAATTCTGGAGGACTGGGATACTCAGTGGTGTTTTCCTTGTCTAAATCCATGTCCTTGAAGTGTACTCTATCTGTGTCAACAACCTTATTTCAATCCAATCACAGATAAAGTCCCAGGGGTGTATTGAATTCCGCCTCCCCTCCTGGGAAACACTGGGAAAAACTTTCCATTTACTTCATACCGGCTTGCTGCTGTCAGTTTAAAGAATATTCTAACATTATCTTCCCGGCATGCAGTCCACTATTTTAAAATGTCTTACTGCTTAACGTATTGACATAATTAATTATATGCTATTTAGTAAAGCTTATCAGTTCCGACACATAACACAACCTGTGTGTGAGGTCAAAGCCTAAGTCTAACTTTTGTTCTGCTAATATCAATAATTGGTCGTTAAATTCTATCAACCAGGTTGCATTCAACTGTGCTAATTGCTAAGAGGACCTTTGGTCAACTCTTGTAGTTAATCACATGTAATCTGTTTTCATATTACGCAGATCTCGACAATTCAAACCACCTCAGCCTTCAACACACAGAAGTTGCACTCTCAATTAAGTTGCACTCTCAATTAAGTGCACATAAAATCTGTGCACCAACCTAAATAAAACAACACCGTCTAACATGGGGGAGACCTAATGACTTCTGTAACCTTATTTCCCAGACAGGATTAAGTGCCCCACGCTATGCGGGATAAGGACACCCCCACCAGGGTATAGCCCTAGAGAGGGTTAGCAGTACCTGATTCCTTGCGCCTGTTGTCTTCATAAAACGCCGACAACTCGAGTTTGTCGTCGGTCATTGACGACACTGATGCCATGTTTGTGTACATCACTTCACCAGAAGTATCCGACAGTAGTGGCTACAATGCCTAGTGAAATCTCGGCTGTACTCAGCTCACACAGTACACCATAGCAGCAGACCTACACAGTCAGCGCGGGAACCACCTGCTGTCATTCCCTGTCCACTAACAGACCAACTTCCACTACTGACCCCGCTCCAATGTGGCCCACACAAGTCTCGATGGTAAACTTTCACAAAGTGTTAACTAACTCCATGGAGACATGCATGCACACACACACACACACGTGAAAGGACATGCACGGTAGACAGGTAGCTGGTGTGCCTCCAACAGCCGCTAATGGCAGCCAGTACTAGCAGTGCACAATACAGGCAACTTGAGAGCCAGTGCTAAATATAGCACACAGAGTCTGCGTGTGTCTATGTGGAGCAGCAGCTCCGGTAGCCTGGAGTCTCTGTCAGGGCTGTCTGTGTGACGGGTTACTCATGCGTGTCCACCAGTCATAGCATCTCTGTCTGGTCAGTCACCGCCCACCTGTTTGGTCAGTAGGCTACTGCCAGCACAGTGCTGACCTCTAGTGACTACTACAGTGGTTACAAGAGGTAAATAGAAGCACCAACAATGGGTTACAAGATTAGATCTACTGCAGTCTGATTGAAACTGAAATGATGTCACACCACCAAATGACTACTTGCTGCAGCCCTGATTGCTTCAGTGAACACTGGAAAGAATATATATATATATCTCAGTATCACTACCAATTTACAATGTTAATATAAACTGCAGATTTTATTCTGTTAACAATCCACAACTTTTTGTTAAAATATGGCTTCATTGCAGTGCCTAAGATGCCACCCCAGCAACGTCCATGCTCTTTATCTGCAGTACTTACTTGAGTACAGTATACTCAGTATTCAATGCACTGCCAAATAATTAGCAACTGACAGCCCAGCGACTGAGAGTGTACGACTGAACCATAACAAGGAACCTCAACTGAGGGAGTGCTGAAGTGGGAATTCAATGCAAGTATATTTACCCTATCATGACTTGCCCTATTTGGCAACAGGGTTTGGACAGAGATGAAACATTGTAGGAGTAGGAATATTAGGTAAACCAATCACTGAAACCTACATATGAACTTCTGGGAGCATAACTGGTATATTCCAGAGACAGTAGAAGATCTTATCTGATAGATATCTCACAGTATTTCTATCCAGAATATTCCTGATATCTATTTTATATGAGACATCACCTTTAGAGTTATTTCTAACTTGTGCTGCAACCAATTAAATACTATGAGCAGGTGAACAAAGATATTTAATCTAATCCTATGTAAAGAAGACATAGATCTTTCCAGGGCACCAAAAAGTAAAGGTCTTATATAGCGCAGTATCCAGCCCTCAGGACTGCACAAAGCGCTTTACACTTGACTCCCTGGCAGACTTGTTCAATTGAACACCATCTCGACTTCTCTGGGAAGCATCCAAAGGAACCAGGAACAAATGTGTTACTAGATGTCTCAAGTTAATGTCATGTCATTGAAACTAACAGTTCTCCTCAGATATCACAACACTCCCAAAATCAGTAGATCTCTATAGTTGACTCCCACAAACCAATTCCTGCTATATCTGGTATAGTGGTGACACCTGGTGATCATTGTGGAAAGCAGTTTCACAAATAAGTTTCATAAATAATATTTGGAATAATACTATTTTGCTTTCACCTCACAATAAATGATGCGAACATTCTGTTGCCCAGTGACTGCCTCGTAAAGAATTTCCTCTATGCGGAGTTAACTGAAGGAAAAACGGACTGTAGGCAGACCAAGACATAAATACAGAGATGCATTCAGCGGAGGTTTACAAGACTACGTCATCGACACTCTAAGCTAGCAGGTTGTTGCAAGGCGTCATGCCAGAAATCAACCAACGGGAACTCAGCTATGATAAGCACTGTCTCTCGTGCCAGGAGCTGGCCGCTACTAACAAGCCATAATTTTCTTATTATTCAACAGACAACTGGACTAGTCTCGTAAAAACACAAAGAAATATCCTGCTCCAATCAAATAATGCCAGCAGTATGTTTATCCTACCACAAGCAGGCATGAGTTCCTAATAAATGATTTGAAGTGAGATAACTTTTAATACTATTCACCTTTGGATTGTTGGTAATTTCTAACAAATTATGACCATCTTCAACTGAACAGGAACCCACTGGTAAATGATTCTATGACAAGCCTAATTTTTGTGATGTTGACGGCACAATGGATTATCTGCAGCACGATCATTATATGCATAACCATTGATTAATTGTCCACTCCCACCTAATTAATTGTGTGAACTAAGAAAGCAGTGGTTCTTGCAGGTTGTTGGATAACCTCAAGTGAGTGCAGTTGGAGGTTGTTGGATAGCCTCAAGGGAGGGCAGCTGGAGGGTGTTGGATAACCTCAAGGGGGTGCAGTTGGAGGTTGTTGGATAGCCTCAAGGGAGTGCAGCTGGAAGTTGTTGGATAACCTCAAGGGGGTGCAGCTGGGGGTTGTTGGATAGCCTCAAGGGAGTGCAGCTGGAGGTTGTTGGATAGCCTCAAGGGGTGCAGCTGGAGGTTGTTGGATAACAGAGGTTGTGGAGGAGGACGCAATGGACAGGGCATCGTAGTGAGCAGAGACATGGAGGTGACAGAGGTTGTGGAGGAAGACACAATGGACAGGGCGTCATGGTGAGCAGAGACATGGAGGTGACAGAGGTT
The DNA here is from genome assembly GCA_963995525.1 of Escarpia spicata. Taxonomy (NCBI): domain Eukaryota; kingdom Metazoa; phylum Annelida; class Polychaeta; order Sabellida; family Siboglinidae; genus Escarpia; species Escarpia spicata. The sequence goes on from OZ023208.1 coordinate 2,198,030, forward strand.
GTGGAGGAGGACGCAATGGACAGGGCATCGTAGTGAGCAGAGACATGGAGGTGACAGAGGTTGTGGAGGAGGACGCAATGGACAGGGCATCGTAGTGAGCAGAGAAATGGAGGTGACAGAGGTTGTGGAGGAGGACACAATGGACAGGGCATTGTGGTGAGGAGAAACATGGAGGATGCAGTGGAAAGGGTGTCGTTGTAAGGAGAAACATGGAGGTGGCAGAGGTTGTGGAGGATGCAGTGGAAAGGGTGTCATGGTTGATGAGAACTGAACCTATCACTCCCAATAGGGAATAATAACCAAAAGAAGATGATCTATATCAATCTTGCCCTGTGCTTAACATACTGACCATTATCTCCCAAACCACGTGACTAGCCAATTGTGCAGATTGAAGACTAAATGTCAACCCGACAATTAACTTTGGCAAGTTAACAGATGTAACCACAAAAACAAGTCTTTCCACCTTTAAAATAAATGTATGATCTGCCACATTTATGTTATTAATCCGACAGCAGACATTTTGTACACACTATTCACACACTACATATTTACAGATCAAAGAATTTATTAAATGGGTGATTTTGCTACCATACTGATGACCCGGAGGTAATGTTAACTGAATAAATACACACATGGTAACCACTTTAAAAATTATTAAAACAACGGTGCAACATAACTATCCAATCACTTAACCCATAGCAGTGTTTCCCCTGGTATATGACAAGCGAGGCGGGCCGCCTCGCCGTTTTTCTGTGCTCGGAGGAGTTTCGACATACTAGAAATCTTGACATTCATGTAAATGGCGCCCAAACGGTAACTTGCGTTTTGGTTTATGGCGGTGGTGGGAGTGAAAACCGTGGAGGCTGATGGCACTATGTCACTAGCCGGCGCTTGTGTCGAATCCGGACTCTTTTGAAGCCCAAATAAAAACCGTGCATTGTGTTCACTAGTCAGCACTTGTGTCGAATCCGGACTCTTTTGAAGCCCAAATAAAAACCGTGCATCATGTTCACTAGTCTGCGCTTGTGTCGAATCCGGACTCTTTTGAAGCCCAAATAAAAACCGTGCATCGTGTTCACTAGTCAGCACTTGTGTCGAATCCGGACTCTTTTGAAGCCCAAATAAAAACCGTGCATCGTGTTCACTAGTCTGCGCTTGTGTCGAATCCGGACTCTTTTGAAGCCCAAATAAAAACCGTGCATCGTGTTCACTAGTCTGCGCTTGTGTCGAATCCGGACTCTTTTGAAGCCCAAATAAAAACCGTGCATCTTGTTCACTAGTCTGCGCTTGTGTCGAATCCGGACTCTTTTGAAGCCCAAATAAAAACCGTGCATCGTGTTCACTAGTCTGCGCTTGTGTCAAATCCGGACTCTTTTGAAGCCCAAATAAAAACCGTGCATCGTGTTCACTAGTCTGCGCTTGTGTCGAATCCGGACTCTTTTGAAGCCCAAATAAAAACCGTGCATCGTGTTCACTAGTCGGCGCTTGTGTCGAATCCGGACTCTTTTGAAGCCCAAATAAAAACCGTGCATCGTGTTCACTAGTCTGCGCTTGTGTCGAATCCGGACTCTTTTGAAGCCCAAATAAAAACCGTGCATCGTGTTCACTAGTCAGCACTTGTGTCGAATCCGGACTCTTTTGAAGCCCAAATAAAAACCGTGCATCGTGTTCACTAGTCGGCGCTTGTGTCGAATCCGGACTCTTTTGAAGCCCAAATAAAAACCGTGCATCGTGTTCACTAGTCTGCGCTTGTGTCGAATCCGGACTCTTTTGAAGCCCAAATAAAAACCGTGCATCGTGTTCACTAGTCAGCACTTGTGTCAAATCCGGACTCTTTTGAAGCCCAAATAAAAACCGTGCATCATGTTCACTAGTCTGCGCTTGTGTCGAATCCGGACTCTTTTGAAGCCCAAATAAAAACCGTGCATCATGTTCACTAGTCTGCGCTTGTGTCGAATCCGGACTCTTTTGAAGCCCAAATAAAAACCGTGCATCATGTTCACTAGTCTGCGCTTGTATCGAATCCGGACTCTTTTGAAGCCCAAATAAAAACCGTGCATCGTGTTCACTAGTCTGCGCTTGTATCGAATCCGGACCCTGTCTAAGCTGAAATAGCGACCCGGTTTGCGCTAGTCTGTTACCGTAGAGCGCGCGTAAAATGAGAGCTATTATGCTATAGCAGCGTACGTTTATACAAACCGGGGCGCTATTTACGCCTCATATGGGCGTAAGACGCAATATTCTTAAAGGTAAATATGCCTAGGTCAGGCTAGGATAATGTTGAATGATGGAACTATCTCACTGATGTATCAAAATTAAGCAAAACTCAAGTTATAACGGCAAAATCAATTCAAGGTGGGTCTGGATTTGACGCAAATGCCTACAGGCACAGTGTCAGTGACAAGTTTATTCAACTAATGTTCTGTCGGTTTTTTAAAACCAAAATAAGGAATGTGATTCGTAAGATATCTTTGTGCTAAATATATAATACATATTCGGACAAAGTTGTGCAAATAAACGTTTGGGAAAGTTGATTTTAGTTAAGTATTTACTTATAAACCACCAAAGTTCACATCTCATAAAAGACGCCTACTGCCCAAAACCGTGTATACTAATGGATTATCAATAACTTGGGTTAGATAATGATGTTTGCACAGAAATTGGATATACTAAACACCTTATCCTGTTTTATAAAAAGGACACAATTTGAGAAATGTTCTTATGATTAACAGAAACATACTTTTGTGGCATTCCATATATGAATGTTTAATTAATTGCATAGCATGCTAGCAGCAAATAAAATATAATCTTTGGAACATAAACAACCTCCAATTTACCATATTATGATATTATAATCATTTAAAGGTAATGATGAAAGAGTCTTCAGATGATACCCGTGGATGCTTACCAGAGAAGTCGAGATGGTGTTCGATTGAACAGATCTGCCAGGGAGTAAAAACGTAAAGCGCTTTCAGCAGTCCTGCGCTTTATAAGATCTTACCTTTTAATTTTTTACTGACTCTGTCAGCGTGATAACAAGGCCAAGGGTTAGTGCAAGAAAACATAACCACAGCCAAGTACCAGTGGTCCAGGGTGCGCGATACTTTTAGCCAGTTGATAGTCCGTCGGACTGGCTGACTCACAAACAACTAGTCCTGACATTTTTTTACTAGTCCTTAAATGTACCCGGTAATTATATAGCTATATATATATATACATATATTATAATACACACACACTTTATCACGTTGGCCTATCGTTTGACTAAAATTAGTTAGTGCTTTTATTCGAGAAGATTACAAATCGATTCTCTCTTCAAGTAACATTTATAGAAAGAATTATCATTGACATACATATACAGTTAATGGGTACATTGATGTTTGTTAACAGCGTTCATCCACAATTAAATGTCCATCAATTTGTTAGAAATGTTTGTCCACAATTAAAAGTCCATCAACTTGTTAGCAATGCTTGTCCATGATTAAAATTAATGTGCATAAATTCATTAGCAATGTTTGTCCACAATTAAATGTCCATCAACTTGTTAGCAATGCTTGTCCGTGATTAAATGTGCATCAACTAGTTAGAAATGTTTGTCCACAATTAAATGTCCATCAACTTGTTAGCAATGCTTGTCCACGATTAAAATTAATGTGCATAAACTTGTTAGCAATGTTTGTCAACAATTAAATGTCCATCAACTTGTTAACAATGCTTGTCCATGATTAAATGTGCATCAACTAGTTAGCAATGTTTGTCCATAATTAAATGTCCATCAACTTGTAGCAATAGTCCTCCACAATTAAATGTTCATCCGCTTGTTAGCAATGATAGTGTTTAATTAAGAAAATACGGTGATGCCGCAACAGTACACGTGCAAAGTCATCAGATGAGATGGGTGCAGTTTGGATCTGTTCATGTCGTTCATGGGTAGAGTCACTGCTGGACAAGACGATAGCAGTAGATGGACAGGCAGCCACAGTGTCGGACGATGTAGGAATGGAAGTGGGTGTAGAACTAGAAGGACCAGCAATGACTCCAGTATCGGTCGACGTCGAAGGACCGGCAATGTCGGATGATTTCGATGTAGAATGACCGGCGATGTCCATGACAATGTGACTCAGTCAATGTCGGTTGTTGATGTTGCGTCATTCGCTTTAGTCTTAGACGACGATTTTGGCCTTAACTTTGCACTAGATTTTCCCTTGTATGTCTATGTCTATATAATAATTGGCAAAAACCATACGGTCATTACGCCAATATAGGGGACGGGGGGCATATGGCATAGCCCTACAGGGAATTTTTAGAGTCGTCTGCCCAGCCTAGATTTAAAAGTATCCACCGTGGCTGCAGACACAACTGTTTCGGTTAGTCCGTTCCAGTTCCTTACTGTTCTATTAAAAAAGCTGTTAGCATAAACCTGAGTCCTTGCCGGCACCTGAATAAATCGTTCACTGTGGCCACGAGTGTTGTTGATTGAGTGAACGAGGTGGCTCGGCAAAGGAAGGGCTATTTCTCCATGTACAGATTTATAGAACATTGCTAGGCGGCTGACCTCTCTGCGGCGCTCTAGGGACTCCCACTTGAGTGTTTTCATCATTAATGTTACGCTGCTTTCCCGACTGTTGTTACCCATTACAAATCTCGCTGCTCGTCGCTGTATTTTCTCAAGTTCGTTAATATTTTTTATTTTTATTTTGAAAATAAAAGTGTGCTGACATGTGTTCCAGTGCCTTTGTTGGAGTTTGTTTGCTTGCTAAAATAATCACCGATTCGCCCCTGCGACATGGTTGAATGATAATATGATAGAACGCGATGCTGTCTGCAAACCGAGTATTTTGATCATGTGGTTCCACACTCATGGTCGCTAGGAGGCACCACTTACTGATGTAAACAGCGGCCATTTTCAAGTTCCGTAATCTCGGTACCGGATTAGATGATTAGACGCAAAATGTAGTCGAGTGACAAAATGTTATCTTATCGTTTTGCTTTATTTCATCACACCACTTCACTTTCACACACACAGTATACATTCTTTCACGTCATTATAGCTAGTCCGACGGGACTGCTCTTCTAAAACTGGACTAGTCCGAGCTCCGAAACTACTCGTCCGGGACGATCAGACCGGCCTTATTTCGCAGCCTGTGGTCAAGTGGAAACCACACCTCTACTGAGTACCAGTGGTAAAATGGAAACCACACCTCAACACGATGAAACAATCATGATTACTGACTTTTATCAATCATGATTACCACATTTACAAGTAGTGTCTTGTTGTTTTATATCTCCCCCTCTATATTCAAGAGTAAAGGTTAAAACATACCTCAGAATGCACCATTTTAAAGGTAGTTTTTAAAAAATCTCCGGGGGGCATGCCCCTGGACTCACCTAACAACACTTCGCGTCTGTGGCGCTCGTGTACCCCATCCCTGCTACCTCGCCCATCATTTTACCCAGGGGAAACACTGCCATAGTGTGTATTTGAAGGCAACATGTAACTGTTAGTGGCTATTACACGTTGCTAAATAGAAACCCACAGCCAGACAAACCAGGAGGTTCAGCTAATTCGCATTATATTTAATGGATAACAAATTTAGAACATTGTCTGTCATTTACATTACATCTCCCTTGAGACTGCCAGAACCTTGTGTAGCACACAGCTCATGTTGTCTGCCCCAATCTCCACCCTCTCTCTCACTTCTATGTCTAACAACATCTCCCTTGAGACTGCCAGAACCTTGTGTAGCACACAGCTCATGTTGTCTGCCCCAATCTCCACCCTCTCTCTCACTTCTATGTCTAACAACATCTCCCTTGAGACTGCCAGAACCTTGTGTAGCACACAGCTCATGTTGTCTGCCCCAATCTCCACCCTCTCTCTCACTTCTATGTCTAACAACATCTCCCTTGAGACTGCCAGAACCTTGTGTAGCACACAGCTCATGTTGTCTGCCCCAATCTCCACCCTCTCTCTCACTTCTATGTCTAACAACATCTCCCTTGAGACTGCCAGAACCTTGTGTAGCACACAGCTCATGTTGTCTGCCTCAATCTCCACCCTCTCTCTCACTTCTATGTCTAACAACATCTCCCTTGAGACTGCCAGAACCTTGTGTAGCACACAGCTCATGTTGTCTGCCTCAATCTCCACCCTCTCTCTCACTTCTATGTCTAACAACATCTCCCTTGAGACTGCCAGAACCTTGTGTAGCACACAGCTCATGTTGTCTGCCTCAATCTCCACCCTCTCTCTCACTTCTATGTCTAACAACATCTCCCTTGAGAATGCCAGAACCTTGTGTAGCACACAGCTCATGTTGTCTGCCTCAATCTCCACCCTCTCTCTCACTTCTATGTCTAACAACATCTCCCTTGAGAATGCCAGAACCTTGTGTAGCACACAGCTCATGTTGTCTGCCCCAATCTCCACCCTCTCTCTCACTTCTATGTCTAACAACATCTCCCTTGAGAATGCCAGAACCTTGTGTAGCACACAGCTCATGTTGTCTGCCTCAATCTCCACCCTCTCTCTCACTTCTATGTCTAACAACATCTCCCTTGAGACTGCCAGAACCTTGTGTAGCACACAGTTCATGTTGTCTGCCCCAATCTCCACCCTGTCTCTCACTCCTATTTCTAACACTGCCTTCCAAAATTGACAAACTTTACACATAATATTTTGGTATACTTAACAACAACAACAACAGAATATGGCCAAATACATCAATTAGTTATCTAAGGCTGATAATCCCAACATCTGAGACATTGTAACACCGGATTTGTCACTTTCACTGACATCTTTCCCTGGTGCATTTGTTGGTGGTCCATACCTGTCATGCTTCAACACAGAGCATGTTGTTTTTATCTTGCAGCAGAGGCTCTGTCTGCTATGACTGAACAAGGCATTCCACCCTTTGCTTGACCCAGTGGGACCCTCTACAGTGGCATAGGGCCTACACACCCACTGTTACGCCACCACCACGTCTCTCGTGTAATTACGTCGTCCCAACCCCCAATTACAACATCAACGGAGGCACATACAATTTGCATCAATAAATAATGCCATGATCCCCAGTGCAAATACTTGGCAAGCCTGGCAAGTGGCCATGTTTTTGTTTCTTCTCAAGTATGCTTCTAAAATTCTGTGAATCACCCAAATGTATTCCCATAGGCTGACACAATTAGAAGGCAAAGGAAGAGGGAGTTGGTCTACTTTCCTGACATACCTGGTCACCTCAGGGAATCATAATTCACAGCTGTCGGTTACTTTACAATTATAGCCAGCACATGCCCTGCATGCACAGGTTACATTCATAGTGAATGCACTGTTTTAAAAATGCCTTTTCAATTAGATTTTTTGTTCAATCAATAAACAGATATTGTAGACTGCCATAGTGCTTCTTTTTCATGCCGAGACACATTTTCATGTTCGCACGGTCTTGCGGTACACCATCATCTCAAGTAATGTGTATTCTACACTGTTTCCATATTTATAACCCACTTAATGCGTTACAACATAACATTTTTAAAACCACGATTTAAATTTTTAATTTTATTATCAATAAAAATCCCCCTTACCATTTAGTAGGTAAAGAAGATTATACACTTTATTTTTATCCAAACACCTTTCACAAAAATGATGTCATTATCTATCATGAGGTAATGAAGCAATGTACTTATAATTGTTCCTGGAAGCAATAAAATGGGAAATTATTCCATCTTGCACTAGTGATTTACTCTGTAACTACCGCCTGTCTTGGCCAAGGCCAGGATTTGGCGTAATACTGCAGACATGTGGTATCAATATCAAATATGTCTGGTATGAAGGAACTGGGTGACTCCGGAAAAGCCCATATCTACCATCAAAATGCATGGATTGGTGTTGACGATGCGTCACCTCCCACAACCACTAAATCATGACATTGATGGCACTGTATAACGCTATACAGCTGTTCATGCCAACACAAGACATGGCCCCAAATAGCCGACCCAATAAAGTAAACCCAACTGCACAGCCTGCATTACTACTGTATCATTTGAGTATAGTTTACATCAGTGTTATTGTCAACACCAGCCCCTGAGAAACTCTTCTCTCACAGCTCAATTTACGTCCCTTCTCGAACCTTCTACAGTTGTATGCTCTACAGGTGTAATTAGAGCCACAGTTAGGTGTTGGAGTCTATTTTATTATTTGCGCTGCATCATTTGTCTGTTAGTTGAAACTAAATATTGTAAAGCTACTACGGTCCATCTTTGTGCCATTAAGAATGGCTCTGATCCTACAGTGGTCACTATTAAGGTCACCCTCAGGACTGGGCTGAAATGACCTGAACAGTGAGGTGACCATATTAATTACACTAATTTGTTAAATACTTTACTGTCACATAATTTCGGACACTCCTAGGGTAACCATAAATGCGACGTGACTTCCTTATCGAGTTGACTATAAAACAAGGATCCCCTGTGTCTCTTGCTACTTACTACCAATAATTTACCATGTGAATTCTACTCTCAATATACTGCAATGGATCCATGTAGATTTTCTAGTTGGTCTGTGAAATAATTACGTTGTGTTCCCAAGCTTGGCTTGTACAGCTGAGACTACTGGTCTGTGTTGCCTGCACGCCCGTAATCCCCAGACAATTATCATTTGCAAAATAGCTGTTACATGCTGAATGCTTTAGGTCTAGGCTCGGTTCCTGGCTGGTTTCATGCAAGGAAACATAACAAATTATCCCGTAAAGACTACGCAAACACAGGGAGGGAGGGAGACAGCCTGTGCGTCACTTGATTGTGCGTCATGTGACAGACATGTTCACTTAATTTGATAACCATGACACAGGAGGGAGTTTTAAAATATACCCTCAACCGAAGTGCTTGGTTCTACTGACAGTATGACATTGACTGCAAATGACTGTTTCTCGAATTGCATATGAATTCAGAGGATATGATTAAAACCCAACTAATATTCATCAAGAAGCCAGCTGTTCAGTCTGCGCAGCTGTCACACTGGGCAGACACTACAATGATGACCAAGCCCACTGACCGTGTGCTACTGCCCAAACCTATGTCCTCCCTCACCCCACCAATAGCTGCTTTGTGGTCATCAAAAATTTTAAATTCCGGTTTTACATTAATTTGTACCTGGTTTGGAAAATTATTCAGAACAGATGTATTGATCTGCGTTCCGTGCACGCAGTTTGCTGATGATAAGCCAAGTGCCGAGGATGGTGGCATTTGTGATACCGACAGAACCAGATCCATATGTCTGCCAAGTCAGGCCACTGGCTGCTGATATGTGGTGAGATGTATTCAGCATGCAGCATAGAACGAGAGTTTGCCATACACTGTACATGTCTGCTTCTTTCCAGAGCACAACAGATGTTTTAGATCTGCAAGTGTAATTTATTTAAAGATGGACGTGCAATATTACGGGTGTGTTTGTCAAGTTATTAAAATCATCATGGCTGCTTCTAAAATGTCTTAAATCTGTTTATAATAATTTACCTGCATTTGTTTATTTTTTGTAACCTAAACTTGTTTGTTTACATTTTACTAGTCATAAAACATACAATGATCACATAATATTGACTCCAACCATCCAGAACACTCATTTAGGAAAATAACAATGCCACATATATTCAGCATGACCAAGAAGCTATTTACAATAATATGGTATAAATAGCAGAATGATCTACTGGAAGCTGTACATAGATAACGTCACAGTTGGCCCGCCCTAGACTGCTATAAATAGCATCTTTCTTTGGCAGTGGAAAACGATGTACCAGTCTTCAGGATTATTATAATCTGTAGAGTCGTGTGCCAGTAATTTAAAATGAAAACTATTAGGTGACGTAGGTCCAAATACTTGGAGGGTTGACAAGTTCAATTAACATGAAAATGTAGATGGATGTAATACTTCACGGATTGCATGTCATCTTGTTTTTCTAGGTACTAGGTTGGCAACATTCAGTGTTTACCAACATTCTGTCTATTCAAAGTGTTGCTAAAATCCAACAACACGTGGAATACTAAAAGTATATGGTAAAATAAACATTGGAGTTGGGGATAGCTACAGATGTGTATAAAAACACCAGTAAATATTGTGGGACAGTGGTGTGGACTGGTAGCAAAGTAGTAGACGCATCATAGTAGCCAATGATGTCAGGGCCTCCTCTGATGTTCCTAATAGAATGGCACTTATAAAAACGAGGTCACTAGCACAATTCACGAAGCAGAGGTTTTTATAAATACTGACACCTGTCACTAACAGGTGGCAAGGGAAAATAGGCCTGTTATAACTGCTGCGTTATACCGCACAGATGAACAGACTCACAATGGCTTCAATTATGATTTCAGAGTGTACACTTAGCAAAGACTTCACATACAGTGTACTGTAATTCACTACTGTATTAGCAAAGACTCAACACAATATTTTTGAGCCAACGTGGAACATTGCCAAAATGCCATGTTCATACAGCGTAAAAAGACCAAAATAACATATTTTATGTCTGTAGTTATTACTATATACATAAATCATAATATATTACACACTGATGAAAAAACGTTATAATACTTATATCATGTGAAATTATTTGTGTGGTGATTACAATGATATCGTCCAATCACTCCGAATTCCAAAGTTAGACAATAAATTTACTCAACATCTATTTTATGGAGCACATGTTTTCGCATCTTTACGGCAATATGCAGACAGTATATCAAGCATGCAGTACATTTTACATCTTAAGATATAGCCAAGGTGTGACCGTATGACATATATTTGTGTTAGAACAGCAGTAATGATAAGATGACTTTCTGTCCACTAGATCCTCACCCGTAGTAACTGTATAGGCTATTACACAGGCCGTATGATAAGCATATAGGCGAGTTCACTGCCTAGACGGGCATCACATCACGGTAAGATGATTGGCTTCAGCCTTAATTATTGAAGAAATTGCTACAGTCATTCATATATCTACATGGTAAAAATATTATTACATTATAGAATGACATGGGTAACTACTAACTAGCTGTAACTGATAAACTGCTGTCTCCACCTAGACGTAATCCTAGATCTAGTGTAATTTTGTATTTGGTCTGCCCGGTCCTGAGACACATTTATTATGAATGAATAAGTATATTTTGCAGTGTCTATTGAGAGTGTCATGCTCTGACAACGCATCGGACAGGGTCATCAGGGGAGGGGGTATGTTGTGAATCAGTGAGTACAACACAGTGACAGTGTGATTGCTTACCTGCAATTCTCAACACGGCCCGGTCAGCCGAATCTAACTGCAGGATACTCAGCGGCAGCTGAAAATCTTTCGTTTCTTTCGCGGGCCCAAACCAGTACTCCCAGTCGGTGGGTGGTGGTGGCTCGGCCATAAGTTCTCCACCGTCGGTGATGACACCCGGGGGTGGTTACTCCCTTTTTGACACCAGTGTCCAGGCTAAAACCAGAACAGAAACGTTGACATCAGGCGGTCGAAAATAGAGCATCTTCAGACTTCTCGGAATCACGCGCGTCGTTACTGGCCTACGCTGTCATAAACAAACGGCGTCAGTGTGCCTAGAACAGCATATAGACAACAATGTTGAATGGAAGATGTTCAGTCATAAACAAAAGGTATCAATCTTAAGTGAATCGTATTTACATAAATACCTGCCAAGGTCTTAACAAGCGCGAATCACACGACGTGGACGAAAATACCACGATGATGGCAGCCTGTTCAGCTTTTGTCGCGATGGCTTTTCAAAATGGTGTACGCCTTCCCTGAGCTGTCACTTCCAGGATTATAATTTATCATGCTTTCTAATAGGTATGACGTGTATTTGCATACGGCATTAATAGCTTACCACCTGTTGCACTGGATGAAATAAATTTTACCGATCATTACAACATAGAATTAAAAAATGCGAGTTAAAACAAACCCCTGTCTGTTCCGCGTAATGGGAGGGGCAACAGCAGTTGGAGATTACAAAGATAATGCAGCGGTTCGCGTGAGCCGCCTCGCGCGTTGCAAGCTGTTTGGTGATTGGTACAAGCTCCAGAACCAATCACTTCTTTATAAAGTGATGTCATCTCCGCATCTTCTTAGTTTTTTTCGTTCAAATTGCAGACTCAATCATGGGTGCATTTCATATTTGATGAGTTCTTATTTACGTTTAAATTTTACATATGTCAAACATCATTGGCTCACATAAGCCGTATACAAGATTTGTATTTACTAATAACTATTTAAGTTATTTGCATCAATGGTTTACTTTTGTTGGCATATCTAGATCGAGACTAGACCCTAATTGGAAAAACAAACGTAACTTAAATCTTAATGAGTTTATTATGTATTTTCTTAGTACATTGTAATGGGTAAATTGTGCTGTAAAACTTAGGGTGAGCAATTAACGGATTGCATTTAAAGTTATATTGTTAATGTACAACCGACAAGAAATTAAGAGGCCTGTGAACGGCTCACGTTCAAGGAAGCGTGTAGGACTAGGCCCTATACATAGATCACTTCATTGAGCGAGTACAATGTGAGCAGCGATTATCTGCAATCACAGCTCACAAAGACCACATAGACTGCAGCTCTAACTGCCCGCAGACATGTCACATGGTTGTAATGACCTATGATGTACAGTGCGTGTCTCGTTGCACTGGGCCTATAGCTATAGTCTAGCTACAACACATTAAGGCGTGTACTGATGCAAAGTAGGATCTGGGATACCGTGTAACAAACGGCTAGTACAGGTCTAAATAACTGTTTGGAATACCCCGCTGTTTGCTGAAGTAACATAACTGATAGTTATAATTTTTTTTTATAAACTGCCATATATTTGTAATGTCAATTAGTGCTCGACTAAGACTGTACTAAGATATGCTGAACTAAATTCTATGATATATAAAGGATTAAAAAAAAACAACAACAAGGGATATAAAACACTGTGCGCACTCTTATATACACGCCCGTAACCAAGTTCCGTCGAGGGTGTCGTTTTTTACAGTTTACCTTTTTTGTCTCTAATTTCTGTTTGTTCCCTACATAATAGTGAACATGTAGTTTTACATTAAACTAAGACTCATTTTAATTATACAATAATTATATTATATCATTAGTATTACATTTGTCTAACAATCACTATTATTAATGTTGTTGTTTTTTCAAACGGTACAATCTTAATTGTGGCATGTAACTCTTTCTCCGCTGGTTCGTCGCTTCTGCTCTCTTTGACAGTCGACATATCTCCATCCGCAACAAACCCATCCTCTCGGAACGTGGTGAATATGGTTGGACTGAGGCTCTCCAAAAACCTCCATTTGCACGCCCCATTGAGGCTCAGCAAAAACATTAAAATAAAAAACGATGTGTGTCTTCCGCTACTGTGGTCACATTCCTTGCATAAGTAATCTTCTTAACGGCATGTTTCGTAGTAATATTCCTGCTGATTAAAACCGTCACCGTGATGAACAGTTACGGAGTAGGTGCAAGGAAGACAAGTAAGTACAAGACCTCTCCCCCCCCTCTCTCTCTCCTCCCTCCCCCCTCTCTATCCCTCCCTCTCCCCTCTCTCTCTCTCTCTCTCTCTTCCAATGTCCCTCTCCCTCTCTCTCTCCCTCTCTCCCTCCCTCTCCCCCTCTCTCTCTCTCGCTCTCTTTCTCTCCCTCCTTCTCCTTCTCCCTCTCTCTCTCTCTCCCTCCTTATCTCTCTCTCTCTCCCTCCCTCTCCCTCTCTCTCTCCCTCTCCCCCTCTCTCTCCCTCCCTCTCTCTCCCCTCTGTCACCTCCTCTCCCTCTCTCTCTCCCTCCCTCTCCCTCTCTCTCTCCCCTCTCTCTCTCTCCCTCCCTCTCCCTCCTCTCTCTCTCTCCCTCCCTCTCCCTCCCTCTTCCTCCCTCTCCCTATCTCTCTCTCCCTCACTCTCTCTCTCCCTCTCTCTCTCCGTCCTCTCCCTCTCTCTCCTTCCCTCTCTCTCTCCGTCCCTCTCTCTCTCTCCCCCTTTCCCTATCTCTCTCCTCCCTTCGTCTCCCCCCCCCTCTCTCTCTCTCTCTCTCACTCCCTCTCCCCCCCTCTCTCTCTCTATCCCTCCCTCTCTCCCTCCCTCCCTCTCTCTCTCTCTCTCTCTCTCTCTCCCTCCCCCTCCCCCTCTCTCTCTCACTCTCTCCATATCTCTCTCTTCCTCCCTCTCTCCCTCTCCCCCCTCCATCTCCCTCCATCGCCCTCTCTCTCTCTCTCTCTCTCTCTCTCTCTCTCTCTCTCTCTCTCTCTCTCTCTCTCTCTTTCTCCCTCTCCCCCCCCTCTCTCTCCCACCATTCTGCTACATGTTTCTGGTCCTCCCATCAGTCTAAGCGATGTCGTCACTAGTCACCTCTTGTGCGGGTTAAAGATCAATTGTCAGCATTTATTATATTTCTTTATCATTGGCGATGAAACTGGGGTGGGGGGCTGTATACCCCAATATTTAGAGTGGGTAAGCTCCCAACATCTTTAGAATTATGTTGATGGTTTTGCAGGGTGTTTTTGTTATTGAATTTTCAGTGCCACCACGAGTCGTGCGTTTTCTCATTCATACTAGTGCGGTGATTATTGATCACGAGGTTGTGGTGACTCACGATCCTTTCGGTCTGCATAGAATGTGGACTCATACAAGCCAGATATGCCAACAACTTCTGAACTGAACCTGTTGTGACTGGCAGAAGTTGGCGCAGTCTGACAGTCACCTTACAACCGAGATCACAGCCATCAGGCAGGAATGGCACATTCATCATGTTTTCCCACTGCTCAGATGCCTCATCTGGGAAAAGGCGCCTGGCGACGCGCACACCATGCTCAACGAATGATCTCAGACTGCGTGACATCACGAAACTAACTCCTTTATGCCTTTGATGACGTCCGCCTGCTTCGTGTGCATGCGTTCAGACAGGTATTCGTGCGATGCGTGCACGACCTCCAACCTGATTGCTCGTCTGTCGCGGCGGTTTGTACAAACGAACTGGTGATTACAGTGTCGTTGTGTTAGGTCCTCTTTTGTCTTATCGGTTGGACGACTCACTTTCTCCCCCCTTCTTCCCGGGGATGGTCCATCCTTCATTAGGTTCAACTTCTTGATTGCCGCACCAGTCACAGTGACAAGATCGCAGAAGAACGAATCACTCCTTTGCAACTTCTTGTGGAGTGTTTGAAATATCCCCAGGATGTCGCCCGACAGTGCGGTGATCAACGTTTGTTGGTGGTTCCAGATTCTCAGGAACCCTTTGGCTTCAGCCTTCTCCTTTCTGTCGCTGGTACATTCTGACGCCTGCATTTGTTCCCACACCATAATGAAGGCTGGTAGGTTATTAAGCACAGCATCAACCAGCTGCAGCTCGTGCTGGGCAAACCTGACATCGTGATGCCGGGGGAACTGTGTGACATTCCCGGCCTGCGCTGACATCTTCATCCGTCTCGGCGTCCGGAAGAATCTTACGAGTCCCTTAGATTGGATTTCCAGATTCCCAACTCAGGTACGGTGCAGATGACCGACTCAATGGCAAAGTCAGATCGGTGTGCAACATACCAGAATGTTACCAAACCTCTCTGCATTTGGTCAGCAAGCAGACGCCATAGTCCGCCTTGTCTGCCGGTGTTTGCCGCCGCGCCGTCAGTGGTGACACCAACCAGCTTCGTGTCTTTACCTCCTGTCAGATCCAGAGCTTTGTTCACCGCTTCAAGTACCCCACGGGCACCGTTCTTCTCTGGCGAATGCATGGCAACTGCTACTTAGAGTTTTTTTTATTATACACCAGTGCAAATTAAATCAAACATACTAAAACGAATAAAAAGTAAGCCCTACGAGGGGCTGGTTTGGGAGAATGGGGGCACACGGGGGAAGTTGGTCTGACTGGGGGGGGGGGGCAAATGAAAGGGCTGGAGGGCAATGCCCCTACTTTGTACATTAAAAAACGCCCTGTCAAGTTTGGTAAGCGCCAAGAACGGTGGTGCAGTTGGATAGACGTCATTAGTTGACTTGTTCATGAGCCGATCGGTTCACCAGTCGACCAGTTCACTAGTCAACTAGTTCACCAGCTCAACGATCAAACAAAAACACACAAACTAACACAGCAATACCGTTGCGTGTTTTCCAATGACAATGTAAGCAAACATGAGGTAATCACCGTGAACGCCTACTCGTTCTAATATGAATAAAACTCGGCATTCTAAACACGTCCCTTGCTTTATACTTGCCAACAAATAAAAGGAACCGTGCTGTTGTATTTGCATTAAACGTGTTACAACGTCACCTGTCGCATAGGCGGATTCACGGACACGCGTGTTGTATTGCCCCAGACACGATGATACGTTTGTCGTGCAATATCCCGTAACCGCCGTGTACCCAATAACTGTCTCCATTGTCACCCTTCCGTGTCGGTCCTGTCACCGTATACATACCGACACACCTGTCACACCTCGTAAGCTGACTCTATCTGTTCGCATGTTGACGAAGCGGCATAGATCACAGGTGGAGCAATTTAATTAACCGTCCAAGTTCCCACATGGTTTAAGCATCGCCATAGTGGTTTGTTTTTATTTCGAGAGATGGTCGTGTGTGTGCGTGCGTGTGTGCGTGTGCGCGTGTGTGTGTTTGTGTTCCTGTATGCCTGTGTGTCATTGTATATGCATGCGCGTACGTGTCTTCTCTGATATGGAAGAAATATGTTTAATAATATAGACCACACTACTAACTTATTCGCCCAACGTCGTGCCTCCCTGTAAAAACACGGTCTGTACACCGTGTATACGTGCAAATGTTCTAATGCAATTCCCTTAGAGGCGATCTTTCACGAGTCGCCACGATATTGCACTGCATTCGCCGACTGTCAGGGTTGACAGCGATAAGGTTACGGCGACAATGCTCGAACGATGACAAGTTGTCACCTGTACGTGGAGATGACTCACCGTCGTGTATACCTGTGTCCCCCGGTAGGTAATCGTGTACGTGCTCCTTCAATGCACGCGCGAAGTAGGGGATCTACAGTTACGCGCACACTAAAGGACGCAGCTGTAGGAAATGACACAGTCGCACAGTGGAAACAGAAGTATGTCCGTTGTTCGCATAATCCACGAAATACAATAATATATACGCATGTGACGTAACTTGCACGCCCACCGTATGACTTACACTACTATAGCTGTGGCCGGCCAGAGCCTAGCACGTCTGGGTTATAACGGGCAGACTCATGCCATGCGTCAGTGTGGGCGAACATTAACTCGGTTGGCTGCTACCAACCTGCATACGACAAGCGACACGGATAATTTCTGACTCAGTTCAAATATATATAACTTATCTCAGTCCACCAGTGAGTCCATACGTGTATATGCTGATACATATAATTAGGTACCGTAACATATTTTGGTTAAGATATAGACATTAATTTATATTATGGCTGCTCTTTTGTATCTATTTGACATATAGTAGCACCCTAACTTTGGGGGATATCCGGCAGTAGTTTTATCTCCTCTTAGGTATCGAGGTCCACTATCCTCTTTCGAGGTTCATTCGCTTCCTTGGCCGATCGACGGCACACCGACGTATGCATCTTAGAGCTTAAACGGCGATGACGTCGACCTTCACATGACGTTCATGTTCTATTATTCCCTGACAACCAGTTAACGTAGAAGTGGATGTAGGCCCTGCACGTTCCTTGTCACATCGCGATGTACACAGCACCGCGAACGACAGGAAGCGTTGTTCGAGAACTTCTTCGATGGAGGGGAAGGTCCGTCGGATAGGATAATGTTGATAAGGCTGCTCCTTACCGGAACAGTGTCCGTGTGTGTGTGTGTGTGTGTGTGTGTGTGTGTGTGTGTGTGTGTACGTGCGTGTGCGTACGTGCGCGCGCGCGCATCTGTGTGTGTGTGTGCGTGAACATCTCCAATACTGGGCATTTAATACTATTCTTTGATTTACGGTTTTCGCGGCGTAACTTGCGCAATTATACACGAATTCTCACACATAATATAATTCTAGAGCCAGCGGTGATGTTGTTGAATGAAGCTACGAACTTGAAAGAATAGGAAATTACATATTTATTTCTGTCTTTCCATTGGCGTGGATAATTGACACAGTTTGAAATTGCGTAAGTTGTGGTTTCCACTAAAACATATAATCCTTTCCCAAAAAAACTTGCTCGGTGTTTTAGTCCATAACTGTGCTCGACGTCAGTACACCAAACACACAAACAAATGTCGCCATTTGGTAGGCAGTATGTCAACACCATCTATATTCTTGTCTTAAGATGCCCTGTAAATGCTTAAATGACAGATTGCAGTGTTGTATTGTATTGGAAACTTTGTTCTCACGTGTTACCAAGTAACTACAGCCCGCCATACATATCGCTTTCATGTCATTCGTTTGACGCGAAGTCTCCCGGATTTGTTGTGAATCTCCCGGACTCCCGGAAAAGAGTAATATCTCCGGGATTTTCGGTGAAGACGAAAATCGTCCGGGTTGTCAAGAAAATCTACCTGATTTTATTTCGCTTCACGGAACCCGATCTTCAAACAAACAAATCAAACAAATTAGATGTACAAATGAAATATACAAAGCATATCGGTGAAAAGTTCGAAAGAGAAACATAGAATAAACTACTTATAAAGTCATGCTTCTCCTTGGTCGGCAATTTCTAGCAGCTTTTTACACGATGTTAAGTTAATTAGTGATACAGACTTGGCAATTATTACTTATGTTTTGGTGCTTGTTATGAGACTGAACAATGTAAAATTATAACTGCACACGACAACTTTTAAATATCTGTTGACATTCACATGTATTCAACAACCAACCTAGAAATGTTCTAGCCTATGAACTTTTTTGTTGATTTGTACTCATATGGGGTCCTAGAACAAATTCAACTTAGTTGCCCAAACAGCAACTTTGGGCAACTCTGGTAATTTACATACATCCAAGATGGCCACTGGTCGACATCTTGAAAATTAATTTGTTTAACCACTTGTCCTAGAATTACGTATATTAGCTTTTTTGAGGGGTGTTGGGGTACGTAGAATGCATTTCGGATGTAATTTTTTCAGCTCAAGGTCAAGATCAGATGCTGAAGGTCAGGTGAAAGTCAAATTTGATTTCTCGGTGGACAATGATTGGACACTGATATTTTCAAAACAGCGCTCATTCAAAAACTTCAAATAAAAGCCCATATCAAAAACATCCCTAGCGCACAGCAGATACACTAAATAATTAATTGACAAAAATTACATAGTTTAAGTATCCAGAAGATGACGCCACCACGCGTTGTCAAAGTTTGTGACCGTTTGAAAGAAACGGTCGTCTAAGGTGTAATGGATTAATTGATCGAACGCGTCAAAAAATCGCGAGCGAATGGAGAACTGATGTCACATGCGTAACGTCAATTTTCTAAAGGTCAAAAATAGCTAAATCTTGTTCTGTTGAGTCCACGTGTCATAGTTGAGATCATAAGGGGTCAGTAAGCACACACACGCACATGCACACGCACATGCACACGCACATGCACACGCACATGCTCACGCATGCACACACGCACACACACACACACACACACACACACACACACACACACACACACACACACACACACACACACACACACACACACACACACACACACACACACACACACACATATATATATATATATATATATATATATATATATAATTTCGACCTGATTGCATGGTTAGTTTTTGAGTCATGGCCGTTTCCATGGCAATTGTATGATAAATTAATTACTGGGAAAGGGCGAGCTATTGTTAAGTATTTTCGTACTGTATTTCGCAGTCTGCGTTGCGCACTGTTATATAGTAGCACAGCATGTTATATAGTAGCATAGCCTGTTATATAGTAGTATAGCCTGTCTGCAGCTGTGATATATTTTATTTGTCAGATTGACCCGTAACCACGGCACACAAACCGCGGACACAATGACATCGCCAACAGCAACTGATGATGATGGGAAGTGCCTCTTCCTAACCTGCAGCAGGTCTGGACCATTCCAACAATTCAAGCTACGAGGAGTCAAGAAAGTGATTGAGTGTGCAAGAGAGCGGCGTGATGATGATACCTGTAATAGAGTGCACGCCTCATCGAGGCCGGCAGCGCTCAGCCTAGCATCAATACTCTTATAATCCCTCGCCTCACATCCAAGGAGGCCAAGTATGTGGACAATAACAGGGCCGTTCCACTTATGCACCATACTGGCCCTAAGAAGATGATGCCCCTCCTGTGCTCACTGGCAAGACCACCGGGACCAGCTACACCGAGGCGTGTGCTCTACAGGCCAGTCTGGTGGCTGCCAAAGAGAAGGACACACAGAGGCTCAACAGCCTGAACCAAGGGCAAGATGCTATGGAGTGGAATGGCATCAACAATCAGCTAGCCAGGAACCAGAGCGAACTCAAACCTGCGAGCACCTATATGTTTGGTTCTTTGATCAACACTCACATACATGCAGAGGTCACTGCTTGACATGGGGGTGACATACGTTCATCTTTCCATCGAAATGCAGTTGTTTGTAGTAACCAAAGAGCTAGGTGTGCTGGTACCAGCCCGTGCAGTTCCAGAACGTAATCGCCCATCCTCGTGGGGTGCATATTATACAGTCGTTCATCGGCTGCATCACGAAACTGACGAAACTTCATGAAAGGGTCAGCGTTTGAAGTGCACGTGGCCGCAGCATATCGGGGGCTGACAGGGATCTTCAATGGGAAGTCCTGGGTGAAAGCCATGCGGTCCTTTCGGGGCGTATCAGCGGCGCTCTTGAAGCTGTTTCAATCAACAGGGCCGAAGACATTTGAGCAAA
The DNA here is from genome assembly GCA_963995525.1 of Escarpia spicata. Lineage (NCBI taxonomy): Eukaryota > Metazoa > Annelida > Polychaeta > Sabellida > Siboglinidae > Escarpia > Escarpia spicata. The sequence goes on from OZ023208.1 coordinate 2,218,856, forward strand.
TAAAGCAGTATCTGGACACTGCTCGCCTCCGTCCATCTGGCCGGCACTGGGTGGACAACTTCCTTCTCCCCACACTCCTCGTTCACCAGTTTGAGCGTGCAGATATATATATATATATATATATATATATATATATATATATATATATATATATATAGACAGACAGACAGACAGAGAGAAAGAGAGAGATTTACTTCAAGCAGCTGGCCATGGAGCGCATGCTGAAGCACTTCTTCCTCGCTGGTCACGTGCAGTACGCCCGCTATTTCACTCAGTACCTGCTGGAGATGCGTGCGCTCCCTGCAGAGGCCAAGGGAGACCCTGTCTCTGGTGATCAGTTTGACGAGCAGACTGTAATCAAGATCGGATAGGGAGCTCTCAAGGGCATGACTCTGTCTGCTGAGCTTGTTTGTGAGTGGATTGACGCCTTCCCCAACACCGTGCACGTGTCAGACCGCGTGGGCTACATCTACTCTGCTGAGCCACCAGGCCAGTCTGCGTAGAAACAGCACAAGGAGGAGTTGAAGCAACGGCGTGTCTTGGATGCGGATGGTCGGGATCTTATTGATGCAGAGGTGAAGAAGTACCCTCACCCACTGGAAGATCACCGCCCTCATCTGTACAATCATGTCACCGGCCAAATTGTTCCTGTTGAAGTGAATGTGGCTGATTCGATTGTGCGTGGAGAAAAGTACATCGCCAGTCTTCCCGATGGGTTCTACGGTCCTATCAGTAGTCCCATCAAGGCGATGGATGTTCTAAAGAAGCAGGACAAGGGCAACAAGAGCAGGCCAGTCATCGATCTTGATAACATTTTTCTCCGGGTCTTGAAGATTGGTCAGCTTGGGCCTCTGTTCAACTACAAACTGTGTGCAGTGCCTCCATCGCCCATCGACGGGCATGGTTGTCCCTGCAAACCCAACAAGTCAAGCGCCTGGCTCGAGATCTCGCCAACAGCTGCTAAAATTGTCATCGTGGATGTTCAGTAGCTGTTCTACCGTATCGTGTGGCCACACGGCGGTAGTCCCTCAGATATAATCGTATCCAACCAGGGTCGTCTGAGTCACTATCGAGATAGTACTGAGAAAACCATTGTCTTCGACAAGTAACAAGATATATCTGCCAAGGATCACGAGATAATACGGCTGGCTGGTGAAGTTACCCTCATCTACGAGCTCTCCATCACCAGTCCTCTGCCCAACAGAGATGCAATCCTGAAGTGCAAGAACAGCAAGCGGAGTCTGGCGAGTGTGTTGTATACCTTCAGTGCAGGAGAGAACGTTACGATGGAGACTCGTGACGATGGTGCGTTTGGTCATGAATAGGCGTATATCACCGTGATCTCCTATGTCACAGGCCAACTCAGCCAACTCTGACACTTAGCGACGACACAGACGTGTTTGTCCTACTGGTCTATTGGGTGTATCGGGAGGAGCTGGAGTGCAAGGTGCAGATGAAGCGATGGGATGGGACAGTGCTGGATACCAACGCCACATGTGCTGACCTAGAGCCACAGTGTCTGCAGCTGCTTGGCATGCACGCCCTCGGCGGATGCGACGTGACTTCATATCCGTATGCCAAAGGCAAGATCAACGCACTAAACACCTTGCTCACTTGAGAAAAGTCCCAAAGTCAAGGCCCTGCTTCCAATATCCACCAACTTATTCATGCACGTTCTGCGGACCCATCTGCAGGTCGTGCTGTGGAAAACGGCAGACCAGCAAGTCCCATCCGATGAGTCAGCCGATATCACTCACTGCGAGTGGGAGATCCGGGATGGCGTCCCCTCTCCTGTTATTGCTCAGGGTGACATAGGTCCACCACACCTGTGTGATGTGATTCATTGTGAGTGTAGGGCAGAGGGCAAGAAGTGCAGCACGAAGGTTTGTGACTGCCACAAAGAAGATCTTTCGTGCACGTCATACTACAACTGCTCTGGCGAAGAGGGCTGCTGTAATCCGGACACTAAGGCAGGAGATGCTCAGGCTGGAGATGAGGAGGGTGTCGAGATGGAGGATGCTGAGGAGGAGGATTTTGAGGATGACAGTATAGAGGATGAAGATGTAAATGGAGGAGAGTGAAGACCATGAGGATGTTGAGGATGTTGAGGATGGTCCTGCTGATCCTGGTTACCTGGATGATGAGTGGGAGTAGATAAAAAGTGAAGATTATTAGGCGATATCTTCAGTTAGTAAGATAGTATAAACCTTACGCTTACTACATAGCATTGTCTAAAACTATCTTTTATGTATAGTTATGAATATCAATCATTGTAACATCCCTACAATAACTTTTGTACATGATTACTTAATGCAAGAATTTCCTTCACAAAGAAATATGAATGTCAATGTTCATAATGATATTTGCACTATACACTACGTGTAACAGATGTGACAACGTGTTTCAAATATGATTGATCAGTGTTTTTTCTCACGAACAGATATGTCAAATATTGTCAGATTATCCATTTATATACATGAGTAAACTAAACTGTAATTTAGCAGAAGTTTCTATTCATTGTCCACCGAGAGCATACGATCTTTACATTGAACTGGAAAAATAACACCAGAAATGGATTCTACACACCCCAATACCCCTTAAAAGAGGTATTATACATCATTCTAGGACAAGTGGTTCAAAAGTAAAATTGTCAAGATATCGACCAGTGGCAATCTTGGATTTATGCAAATTAACAGAGTTGCCCAGAGTTGCTGTTTGGGCAACCAAGCTGAATTTGTTCGAAGACCCCATATAAGTACAAATCAACAACAAAAGTTCATAGGATAGAACATTTCTATGTTCATGAAATGACAAATGGACTAAATATTGGTAAAACTTACATTTAATGAGTTCCATAGTTTGGTTCCGTAGACAATTAACGACCTACACCTTTTGGTGGTTGATGCACGGGTTCGTGAACATTTATTTTGTCGTCGTGTGCAGTGCTTGTTGACATGTTTAACAACTAACTTTTGAATATTCAACGGCAATTAATTTTATGGGTTTTATACATAAGTAGTGATATCATAAATAGTACAAAATCTTCTTCCGCGGTCCAATACAACATAAGTGAACTGTTGAGATTCATAAACAATCTTCAATAGCACCCCTCCCCCCCCTCCGTCTTCCGTCCAGTGAAGTTGAGACTCGATCACAATAAGTCTCCAATCTACTGGATGTTAAACGTCAAAAGTTGGCAGACCGTATATGACTTAGAAAGTGCAAGCTGAATGACAACAAAGCGTAGCTGAAAGAGGACAAAGTGGCACTCGTGGGCAGATGATAGCAACTTGTGGTCGGATGGCAGACGGGGCAACATGACTGCTTCGTTATATGACGGAGGTCGGCAAAAAAAGTAGCTTTGGTCGTTGTATGCGACGGCAGTTGTTCGGGATAATACAGGGACAACCCACGTATATCTTTCTTTTGTTTTTCGACAAACGAACGTAACAGGTATAGGTATTGTTTGCATAACGTTCACATGTTGTCTGAACAAAAATCGTGCTACTTAATACAATACGTCATATTAAACTAATTATGAAGAAACGTTGTGGTTGAGATCAATAATGTGCACAAGTTACAATTATTTTATCGACTGATTGCATACACATTGGTCTGAACGTTGTTTTGAATTCAATACTGGCGATTTTTGAACGACGAAAGCGGAAAGACCTCAACGACCTGCAAACAAGTGTTATTATTAATAAATTCATAAATTACAACATCTGTAGGCAATTGTTCGTTGCAACACAACACCTATCCCACAAATACTCATTGCTACCAGACCGTCACTCTAGTAAAATGTTGTTTATGTTATAATGAAGTAAAATGTTTGGGTTTGTGATACATTGATGAATTGCTTTGGCTTTTCATCTCTTCACATAGGAGCCGGAACTGGGAGGCTTGGTTGCTAAGCCTGCCAATATGTTTGGTTAGGAGTTAGAGATACGATTAGCCCCCAATATTTTGGAGGGGACGTGCAGTTGGAAACTGTTGGTCAGTCTCAAGGGGAGGCACAGCAGGAGGTTTTTGGTGAGCTTCAACAATTGTGAATGTCGCCGTGAAAAATGTCAAAAGCACCCCCGTCCCTCGTCTTCCGTTGTCAAGCTGAAGCTCCGGCACTGCCCACCAATTATTAATTTCTTTCCGGCGCCAATACTTAATACACGCACGCACGCACGCCGCACGCACGCAAGCAGGCAGGCAGACACGCACGCACGCACGCACGCACGCACGCACGCACGCACGAACACCCACACGCACACAAACACATACACACACAAACACACACGAACACACACACACACACACATTTATTGCCGAGGTGTTCGGCTTTCGTTTAATAGATTACACACTATATGATCAAGTGTTGTAAAACTTTTTAATATTGTTTTATTAATTAATTAACTACTGTATTTTCGATTTATGACATTCAGTTAATCCAGTTGTAGAGACATCAATTAAATGGATAATTAATATGTGTTGACCATTTTTATTTTAGTCTGCATCCCAGCACAAACTAGTTAGTATCAAAGCTGTAATTATGACGTGTTTATCGACAATTTAACACTGCGCCCATACAACATTATGCGGACTTGCAATCCAGCTACTGGGGGCGCCACCGCTCAGCAGTGGGACAGTGCTATTTAATAGGAGAGGCTAGCGACTGACAGGTCTTATTCTTAATACGCCTTTGTGCACACCGAGTTTGACCTTCTTCAGTCTCAAAAACAGCTTCGTTCCCCAGGCGATAAGTCGCCTAAACAAACTTTTAGTTAAGTGCTCACCACACGCAAGCCGACCATTGAACAATATGTGTGTTTGTGAGTATGTCTGTCTAATGAGTTGAATGCCTTGAGAATTTATGTTTTACTATCCATGCGACAGCAATTTAATAACAAATATGATTTTAATCAGCACATATATACATGCGTCTATACGATTGCTTGCCTGATTGTCATCACCGGTAGGTCAATGACGTTTGTTAGTGAAATTTCCTTCAAACATTGTCGAAACGTTTTACTCGACAAACCAATTAACAGTGCTGATTTGGTGATTCCTAGCTGCGTGTTCATTATGCTCCGCGTTTTGAAGGCATGGATCGCCAAGCAAGTTTCGCGACCGGAATCTGTGTGGCAGCCAAAATGGTAAGAACCGCTGATTTAGCTGACGTGTTGTTGT
>OZ023208.1:2224236-2229236 GCA_963995525.1 Escarpia spicata
GTTGTACTATTTAGTTGTTTGTGTGTTGTCTTGTCTCCAAAGTGTTGCCATCCAATAACAATTGAGACAACAGTACTGTGTACACGTGGGTGTGTTAGTTGTATGTGTGTTGTCTTGTCTCCAAAGTGTTGCCATCCAATAACAATTGATATAACAGTACTGTATACACGTGGGTGTGTTAGTTGCCTGTGTGTTGTCTTGTCTCCAAAGTGTTGCCATCCAGTAACAATTGATATAACAGTACTGTATACACGTGGGTGTGTTAGTTGTCTGTGTGTTGTCTTGTCACCAAAGTGTTGCCATCCAATAACAATTGATATAACAGTACTGTATACACGTGGGTGTGTTAGTTGTCTGTCTGTTGCCTTGTCTCCAAAGTGTTGCCATCCAATAACAATTGATATAACAGTACTGTATACACGTGGGTGTGTTAGTTGTCTGTGTGTTGTCTTGTCTCCAAAGTGTTGCCATCCAATAACAATTGATATAACAGTACTGTATACACGTGGGTGTGTTAGTTGTCTGTGTGTTGTCTTGTCTCCAAAGTGTTGCCATCCAATAACAATTGACATAACAGTACTGTATACACGTGGGTGTGTTAGTTGCCTGTGTGTTGTCTTGTCTCCAAAGTGTTGCCATCCAATAACAATTGATATAACAGTACTGTATACACGTGGGTGTGTTAGTGGTCTGTGTGTTGTCTTGTCACCAAAGTGTTGCCATCCAATAACAATTGATATAACAGTACTGTATACACGTGGGTGTGTTAGTGGTCTGTGTGTTGTCTTGTCACCAAAGTGTTGCCATCCAATAACAATTGATATAACAGTACTGTATACACGTGGGTGTGTTAGTTGCCTGTGTGTTGTCTTGTCTCCAAAGTGTTGCCATCCAATAACAATTGATATAACAGTACTGTATACACGTGGGTGTGTTAGTTGTCTGTGTGTTGTCTTGTCTCAAAAGTGTTGCCTTCCAATAACAATTGAGATAACAGTACTGTATACACGTGGGTGTGTTAGTCGGTTTCTCTCTTTACACATGTCTCTAACCGGGAGAGCTTTGCCTAAAGGGCTGCGTTCGTTATTACTCAATCACTCTAGTTGTATGGCACTATGCATACCAGTCGTGCAGGGTGGAATTTTTTCGGAATGTCTTCACAGTTCTTCCTTTCCCGGGAGGGGCATGGGCATAGGCATGGGGGTGGGGGTGGACTCCTTAAGTGTGGGCCTCGAAACGTCGTAGTTCTTGGTCGGCCGTCGTGTGCCCAAGATCGTTGTCCGGTGCAGCACCCGTAGGCCGATCTCATTGCGAGGTCGGTTTGCTCCCTCGCCGGCCCTGTGAGTCACTGCCAGGTTGTCGGAGATGATAAAATCACCATCCCTCCACTGCAAATGTTCAGACACAAATCAGGTGAGATATTATTAAAACATAAACTATATAGGTATAAATGCTTAAACAACAGAATTAAATTTGCATGATTCTGCACGAAAACATTGTTTTCGACACAATGGCTTACACTATAGCTATAAATGCTTAAATAACATAATGTAATGCTATGTTTGCAATGACAACAGCGTTCTCACATGTACAATACGTCACATCTCGCTTTCACATCATTATTTTGATGCCAAGTAAGTGTTGTTAATCAACTAAGTTGAACTGAGGGTACCGCATGTACATGGCCCGTCCTACGAGGGTAACTGGAAAGTGCTATTGCAGAGCGACAGAGAAATCGCACGCTGAACGACAACAAAGAAGCCGAGCTGAAAAAGGACAACGTGGTATTTATGGGACAGATGATAGCAACTGTCAGCATCAACGCAAATGACAACAAAATCAAAGCCATTTCCGAGATGCCAGAACCGGATCTAACAAGCGACCGAGAAGTGATGCGAGAAATGTGCATGTAAAGGCTGACAGGAATTGATCGAGGAGTTCAACGATGTAAAGATCTCCCAAAGATCGATTCCGTTATGTGTTGATTCAAACAGAACAACTTCGTATTACAAGTTGCCTGAATATTGAGCGACGACAAACGAATGTAAACGGCTGTCAACTCGTAGAACCTGATAAATCTACTGTGATACCCGGAGTTGACGTCAGACCAACGAGGAAACGACACCAACCCAGGTGGACGAAGAGCTATAAATATCACAAAGATATAGTCACTCCACAAAATTTGAAGAAAATAACACGATATTAGCTGTACACCGACACACTTATAATTAAGGCATTTAGCATGTGTCAGTGGGTCATTTTCCAAAAATTGTATCTTTTCGATGTAGAAATTTCGGCAGAGGCGACACAGACGCAAACGGCCATGTTGTGACAACGGTGAATGCTCATCTGTTAATTATATTTAAATCTCTATACAATGGCCAGATACCATGCCCACCTAAAATAAGCCATACACAGCTTGTTTGCACTCCATCGCGTGCTAGAAAGAAAATATCTCAACAGTCTTCTTCTTCTCGCGTGTGTCTGCAGCCTCGACTTGCAGTGTGTTGTCGAGCAGCCGCTCGCGAGTCGAGCTATGCGATGCCAGTCTCATCACTGGAGCACTGTAGACAGTGCAGTGGCTGATGATGTGGTCTGCTGATTGTTGGTCCGCACAAAATTCGCATGCGTCGCTTTCACGTAGTCCCCAACCATACATAGACATTTTGAATCTTCCAACTCCCGTTCGCAGGCGGTACAGCTTCGTCCGAGCCATTCGCGAGAGTTCGAAACCAGCCCAGTGCACAGGTGGTTCTGGAATGAATCTATGTAGGGAGGTTGTTTTTAATAGCTAGTCCTCTCGCCATTTTGCTTTTTCCCAATATGCTGCTGTTTCACTGGGGCCCAGACATTTTATAAGTTCGTGTGCCTGGCTGTTGAAAGGGTGTCGTGATTTCAGGCGCTGTACCATAGCTCTTTCCGAGCAGCTGCTGTTTAGCAGATGGTCAGAGTTTCCTGCACGCCTGATCAGGGCCAGCACAGCTGCCTGTCTTCGTAGTGTCGGAGACACAATGCCTGCGAGCACAGCTAGTTGGTCCACTCTGGTTGGTCTCAGGCATCCAGTGACGACTCATAGGGAGCTGTTAATGCCACTGTTAATATATGTGCACTCCTGCACCACACTGGTGCACAGTATTCCGGCGCAAACACCAATGCCAGGGTGGAGGTGCGCAGTGTCTGTGTACTTGCTCCTCATGTGGTGTCAGCAATTCGGCGTATCAGCGCTCCACGTGATGCTACCTTTGCGCTTTAGTTTTCCATATGTTGCCTGTAGGTCAGTAACATGTCTAGTGTGAAGCCCAGGTACGTAGGGGCTGCTTGATAGACCAGACGTGTATTGTACACAAAACATCCATTTCGCGTTTACCTTCTTTGCTGTACAGATGGAAAACGGCAGAGACCGTTCTCTTCTCACTGCGTTTCAATCGCCATTGTTTCAGGTTGGTGGAGAGGATGTTCATGTCTTGTGAGAAACCAGCCTCAACATGGGACAACTACTTGTGCCTCAGTAGGATTGCAAGTTCATCCGCAGATCCGTACTTCTTTTATGTTGTTTCAGGCAGATCGTAGATGTAGATATTGAAGAGAAGTGGCGTTAGGACAGAACCTTGCAGAACACCATTCTTTAGTCGTCTGAGTCTGCTTCGCTGTCCATCGCTGGTCTTCAGAACAAAGCTTCGGTTGCAGATCATTTGCATGATGAAGTTGACCATTTGTTTGTTTGGTATGGTCTGCAGTAGCTTGAGTTGCAGGCCTCAGTGCCACACGGTGTCATAGGCAACAGCTATGTGTACGAATACGGCACCAGCTTTTTCGTTGGCTTGGAAATTGTCTTCTATGTCTTGTGTTAGAAGAGTCACTTGATCTGTTGTCGACCTTCCGCGTCTGAAGCCAGCTTGTTCGTTTAGTAGTTGCGGGTCGACGATAGGCTCGATGCGTCCATATGTGAGTCTGTCGAGGATCTTGTACGGAATGCAGAGCAGAGATATTGGTGTATAATCCTTGGGATCATCCTTGGGTTTGACTCTGGGACAACCATTACAGCCGCTCGTCTACATAGCTTTTGTATCTTCTTTCTGGTCATGCACGTTGATAGGAATATCATTAGCCAATTGGTCGCCTTACATCCCGCGTTAATGATGAACTCTAGGTACAGGTCAGCAGGTCCGCCACCTTTTCCTCTTTTCAGTCGTTTCAGTGCCGTTGCCATTTCTTCTTCGGTGAAGGTCCCTGACAGATTCATGTTGGCACTTGCTGCTTTCTGTAATGCAGCTACGTCCATGTGCACTTTTCTTGTGAAGTGGCGATTTTCCATTCTGCATAAGTTGCGAGCTCTCGCGACGCGATGGCATTAGCTGTGACTGGGCACTTAGTGTGTGCAGGTGTTCTGTCAGTGAGGCGGTTGACTGTCTGCCATGGCTTTCGGCTTGAGTGGGTAACGTCGATTGACACCACAGTCTCTATCCAGCGGGTCTTACGTGTTTCGTCCAGGCACTGGAGCAGGGCGGTGGCTGTCGCATGTGTGTTTCTGCTTGAAGATGACATGTGTTCATCGTAAAGGCCCTGGCATCCATTATCCCAGCATGGCATATAGTACTTTCGGCAGCCTCGATGGATGTTTCGCTTTGCTACATTTGTCAACAGTCTTAACATAATAAATATAACACCATGACCTGTATTTAGTTGGCTTAGCCGTCAATTCCTGTATACATTCCTGACGAATGCTTATCTGTGTATAACAAGTCGCCATAAGAAGCTAGGACTGGGGAATAGCACATGACAGGTGGAATAACGCCCGCGACAAATTGACAATGTTTTCTTGCAAAGGAATACACATGTTAAAATCGAATACTGTATCAAAACGGCTAAGAGATTATGAGATGGGAATATTCTAAATCGATGACAACACATTTTGATACTAATACCCTCTATAAGTCACCAGAAATCAATGACCGTCAATGGTTAATTTGATAAGATCTCTTTAGTTTGGGCATTGTTCA
>OZ023208.1:2234236-2275349 GCA_963995525.1 Escarpia spicata
CAACACCAGACTCTACCAAGCAACAAAACACGACAACACGTGCATCATCGTGAAAAAGAGACGATGGAAATCGCTCGGACACATCTTCAAAATTACCATTGACCTACTAGCAAAAACAATTGACACTGATTTTGACGCCAGAAAAGGGACAAAAGAAGCAGAACATGGAGATGAACCAAGAGGAAGAACTGAAGGCTGTTGGGTAGACATCCTTGACGGACTCCGACTGATGTGTGGAACCATCCACCTACAGCGCCTTGCACCAGTACTGCGCTGCTAGCTTTAGCGTATAGCTGCTCGGTGGTGTGTACTAGTTTTCGTTCAATATTGCAGTTCTTCGTTGTAATTACTGTATGTGAATACAAACTTTGTGTCTATTGGCCTGTTTTGTGGGTTATACACGGTATGTGAAAGGCTGGGACCATCGGTAGAGTTTGCGTGACTAGTCAAACAAGTAGACAACGCATCGAGTCGACTAACCCTCTGACTGTTTGAAGGAAATTCGATGTTCATTCATCAATATTAATTTGTATCCTCTAGTCTTTCTATCTTTCTTAAATGAAACAAGAATGCTTGTATCCAACTGTTCATACCATTCAACACATTGAAAACTTCTATATGATATCTTGAACTCTTAATCTTTAGGGTCGTTAAGTAAAACACCACTTGAATAACATTCGAACCTACCTGTAGCTGTGTCTGCCTTTGTCGGGACATGATACATGTGGTACAGGGCATACGGGTAGGGCGTCGGCAGGTAGCTACCGTCGATGTGCCATCCATCCTGCCCGATTCCCACGAAACCCTCGCTGTCGTCATTCGACAGACGTAATACAACCCTCTCTGGCGACATTGGGTGGCGAATGAAAGGCGCGTCGAGTTCACCGAACCAATTACTGATCTGTACTTGTCGTTTGCCGGTCACTTTGCCCTGGTCACGGAATATCATGATGCGATGTGTGTGCACATCTTTCTTGATCTGGTCAATGACATCTTGCGGAACTGGGTCGTTCAATTTGATTCCAAACACGTCGACGCCAAGCTTGCCCGGTTTGACCGTGTAATAATCATGCTGTTGCGTCTGATTCTCTGTGGATACACACAGTGTCACACTGCTAATTAGCGTAACTAGTGGTAATAACGCTAAATTAAATCTAGACGGATTCATCTTTGCAACGCGTACACCACGTATTGTTCTAGCGGGTGTCTGTCACTAAGCTGTACGGTCGCTGTTTTTCAACTGGTCCCGGTGAACCTGCTCAACCGCGATGGGTCACGTATGTGATGCTCGCGTCAATTCCACAACAGATGGACTCATAAAGTATTATAATTACTGGTTAAAGTGTTAACATTAACCTAACGTGCTACCTTCGTTGACGTCCGCTTTAATACATGTCACGCGCGCGTGTAGTGCGTGCGTATACAGCGTGCGTGTGCGTGTACTGCATGCGTGTATGTTTGTGAATGTAGGCTACGTAGGCGTACACATGTCAACGTAGACACTACTGGTAAATGATGACATCGCTGGTCGTCGTTTGATCCTTAGTTATCCTTCACCTAAAGACAAATGTCACAAAAATATAAGGTGTCAACGTAGGCGTCAGTCTGTCTTTACGAACGGATTATCGACTGTTAATTGCGCCATTACTTCGTACAAACCCACAAAGTGGTATCCTGGATGCCGTCTTACAAAGCAGTGGTTGTGAATAACTAGTCACTAAGGGTCGTGGGCATCTAGCTACTACTTGTGTTCTTACCATAACTAGTCACTAAGGGTCGTGGGCACCTAGCTACTACTTGTGTTCTTACCATAACTAGTCACTAAGGGTCGTGGGCATCTAGCTACTACTTGTGTTCTTACCATAACTAGTCACTAAGGGTCGTGGGCACCTAGCTACTACTTGTGTTCTTACCATAACTAGTCACTAAGGGTCGTGGGCATCTAGCTGCTACTTGTGTTCTTACCATAACTAGTCACTAAGGGTCGTGGGCATCTAGCTGCTACTTGTGTTCTTACCATAACTAGTCACTAAGGGTCGTAGGCACCTAGCTACTACTTGTGTTCTTACCATAACTAGTTCTTACCACTACTTGATCTACCTATATGTCGATCTATCTATCTACCTACCTACCTACCTACCTACCCACCCACCCACCCACCCACCCACCCACCCACCCATCCATCGATCCATCGATCCAGCGATCCATCGATCCAGCGATCCATCCATCCATCGATCCATCCATCCATCGATCCATCCATCGATCCATCCATCCATCGATCCATCCATCCATCGATCCATCCATCCATCCATCCATCCATCCATCCATCCATCCATCCTTCCATCTATATGTCAACACAATGTTGAGGTCGGAAGGTTGTAGCCCTGCTGTGTGTGGCTGCTCCTGGAAATATCATAAATACGAGAGTCGACGTGTGTGGGTGTGACAACACGAGACATCGGCGTTTTCTTGGACAGTGGGCTGGATATGTCAGTGCAAGTTACCCGTCCGTGCCAGGCGGCATATTTCCAGCTGCACGACAACGCCAAGATACGACATTGCCTGACCGTTGACGCATGTAAAACCATCGTTCATGCTCTAATGACCTCAAAGCTGGACTACGGAAATGCAGTGTTGTTTGGCATCAACGAGTGATTGCTACAGAAATTGCAACGGGTGCAAAATTCAGCGGTGCGTGTAGTAACGCAGCAACGACGCCGAGATCACCTCCACATCATGCCTGTGCTGATCGCACTACACTGGTTGCCCATTCGATGGCGTGTAATATACAAAATACTGGTGTTGACTTTCCGAGCGATGCACGACCTCGCGCCCGAATACATCGCTGACATGATTGTTGAATACACGCCGGGCCGCCAGCTACGCTCCGCCGGAAGCCGTCTCATGAGAGTACCCCGCCACAATTTAGAACGATATGGTCGGCGTGGTTTTTTAGTGACGGCACCGTGCCTGGGGAATAATCTGCCGGACTGTCTGCGCCTGATAGACTCTCTTGAACTTTTTAAGTCACATTTGAAAACATATCTTTTAAAGCCGCATGTGTCGACTACTTGTAGTATGTACTATATTGAATTTATCTTGGTTATAATTAAAGGTTTTTTTCAATATTAATTTATTATCTTATTGTATTATTAATTATTGACTTATTACCCTATTTTATTATTAATTTATTATATTACTTTACTATTAATTATTATAGATAAGTTAGGCTTATACATTACGCGTTTAAGAAGCCTTACATTTTTACATAATAATTTACGTATCTTATGTAATATATTTAGCATGTAAGCTCGAACAATTGTATACTTATATTTTAATAATGTTGTATCTACCTAGTTGGGTCAATGATGACACAGGAAGACGGGGAGGGAGGGTACTGGAGAACATTGGGAGTGGAGAGTGTGTATTGGGTCATCGTTCTGCCGTGTTCGCTCTGTTCGACTTGCCACCGCTCCCCTGATGTCTGGTGGGGCGATTCCGGCAAGTAAAGTAAACAAAAAGTAAGGTCTTATATAGCGCAGGACTGCTCAAAGCGCTTTACACTTTATTCCCTGGCAGACCTGCTTAATCGAACACCATCTCGACATCTCTGGGAAGCGTTCAAGCACGCACATTCACAAGCCTTGCTTCACGGGCGTGGTCGGGACACCTAGTGCCACGAGGCTGTGCCCCGGTGGAAGGCCCGGTAGACCTTCCACCCCCACTCGACCACCCCAACTGCCATCAGTTTCATATCAACTTTGGTGATCCCCAGGCAGTGACACATGCTGGCGGACCGAGGCGACATTACTCCTCTCCAATTGTACACCAGGGCCCCGAAGGAAACTGTGCCCGGCGTCTCAGGAGAAGGCCAGTTCGACTGGCACAAGTCACGGGCAGCCGGGGTGTCGTACTTCACGCATTTGCTAATGTGGGCGTCATCGAGATCAGCATTGTCAGCGACAACGGACGCATCGATGACCCAGCAATACCTCTGTTTGTACAACACTCTATCCGGGATCTGAGGGCTCCCATCCCTCACTGGAATCACCGGAGCGCGCACAACTGACCAGCCGTGGTTCTCCATATATCGGAGGAACTTCTCCATGAGAGCGTAGTTATTCCCACCGTTTACCCGCGCTTATTTGAATTTCTTCAATTTCTTTCATTCAAAGCACTGGGCAGAAAAAACACTGCGTCAATACCAGGCTGCGGCCATCGCAATGCTTTATTTTAATTATACAGTCGGATTCCCCTGATTCGTACCAGTTCTAAGTAAGCTGTTAGACGCCGACCGAAGAGACGAGCGCCCGAGGACGCCGCCGCGCAGCTGAGGCAGTCCACGGCCAGGTTCCGGCGACGGTCCGAACTCGACCTTGCGGCCTCGCCCAGCCCCGACAATTCGTACACAAATATCCACCACTGTCTATAGCCAGGTACTCTTTCATACAGCAGGCTGTTGGTGTTTGTTGGTTTCAGGCAACCTGTGATCAGTCGGCAGGTGTCATCCTGTGCCGGGTTCAATTTCTTCGCGTCGGCTGAGCGTTCCTATACAGGGCATGCATACTCTGCAGCCGAGTAGCATAGTGCCAGTGCTAGTGCTAGTGCAGATGCTCGGACTGTCGTGTCGTTAGATCTGCTCCCCACTTTGAGTTTCTGAGTTTGCGGATGATGTTATTTCTGATTCCAACTTTCCCTTTGGTCTTTTTGATATGCGCTTTGAACGATAGTGTTCTGCCTAGGTGTGACACCAATATACACAATGGGCTAGTTTCACTCAATTCCAGTTGAGGTTCAGCTGTCTGGCGCATTCGCTGTTGCGTAGGTGGAAAAAACTCACTTGTGTCTTTGTTGGGTATGCTCGGAGTTGGTTGGTGTCATAACACTCCGACTGCCCCACGAGTGCTGGTGATAGGATTTCGCCCAATCTGGGTAACATTTGTACCTTGGGAAGTGACGGCGAGATCGTCTGCATACACGACGCTGCGCGTGTTCGCGTGGATGGGCCGATCATTCGCATTGAAGCGTAGCGATGCGAGGACACTTCCCTGTGGTAAGTTGTTCCTCTGTAATCGCCATCCTCGCCGCTTCCCTCCATTTACTAGGAGTTGATGTGCGACTTCATCCGGTGTTACGTTGTTGTGTTCGTCTGCTTTCTGTGGGTCACTGCTCAGCTTCCTGGTCAACGACCAGGCTTTTTTGCTGTTTTGCATCATATCAATGTTCTCGATGAACGTTCGCCACGTCTTCCGCCGTTGCGTGGCCTGCCCCTGCGTGAGTTCTTTTCCTGCCGTGATAGTATCTGCGGCGATCTGCCTACGAAAGTTGCCCTTGGCTAGTTGCATCGTGGGTCGGGGTAAGTTTAGTGGCTTCGACCTGCATGTTTGTGGAGAAGTACAGTAGGTCTAGCCGTAAATAGACCACACAGTCGTGACACGTGGTCAATCTACGTGTAACTTGTTGTGGCCGGAATCATCAACTCAGGTACATAGGCGTCGGAACTGGGCGGGACGTCGGGTCACAGACCCAAATATTTGGGGCGGCGGCTGGAGGTACGTTCAGGCCTCCGGTATTTCGCGAAGGACGATGCAACTGGAGGTTTTGGTGAGCGTCAACGGGTGCAGTTGGAGGGTTTTGGTTACCCTCAACACTGACATTTATAAGCGGGTCAGGGGTGCCCAATAGTCGCCATGTTCCGACGCCTGTGTAGTACATGAACAAAACACACTAACCCACGCTGTACGAGTCCACAGTGATTTTAGCAAGATAAACATAAGATCATTGTGATTCGAACACACTCGAAATAGCACAACTGATTATGCTAATTAAAGGTATTTTTTATTGGTGAAGGCAGTGTAACAGTGACGCCACATGGCGGGTAGGTAACCAGGCAACACGACTGACAATGTTTGGTTGGTCCGCGGCTCACGGAGTGGCGCCACTAATATATCTAGCTAGACTGGATTTTATATATTATTGTTCATTGTTACCTTCCTTGTATGGCCTTTCGAAATAGTAATTGTGTTTCCTATAGTTATTTTCCTGGGGTGGTATTTTACAGTAGGTAGTTAAGTATTTGTTGGTAATTTGTTGTTGTGGTAACCTAAAGATGTCATCCAAGATTCCTTAGACTCGCATATGAGAAAAAAAACATATTTTTGGGTATTTTACAGCCAGAGAATGGATCGGAGAGCAAATATTTGGTTTTCCTTATTTTTACAGGGTCAAAAATAAACTAAAGGTAGAAGGGTCTTGGGTGGACAGACAAATTTTGAATAAGCTGAAAGGGAAAGTCCCGACAGCATGTATTACACCGGCATACCTGTTGGAAGTCACAAAGAACAAAGAGGGGGGGGCAGAAGAAGAATGAAAGACCTGACGAAAGAGGTTGGGATGGAATGCAGCCTAACAGGAAGACTGGTGAGAAGCTGGATAAGATGGTCAAGCCACATGGCAAAGGTGGAACAATACCAAGGACGCATGAGAAGACGAAGGCAACACCTGAGATGGGAGGACTGTGTGAGGAGGGCCATGAGGCGATCAGGTAGAACAGAAGGAAGAACAGAAGAAATAAATTATGTCTGTTCTTTGTCATGTTGTAAGATCTTTTACGGTTGACTACATTCAACAGGGTCTGTTGGGTAACAAGGAAACAGCAATATTATTCTGAAAGACCTAAGGAATACCTCAGAGGCAGATCCACTATTTTGGAAAAAGAAGGCTGCACTTGCTGCCACTACAGATTCATTCAGAGCTGGTGCTAACTACAAGCGAAAGGCTTCCTGTGCCAGTATCGTGAACTAACATGTCGTTGCATACGTTCACAAATTCCCAAAACATAGTACTACATAAAAGTGGGTGGGGGTTGGTCGTTAGAATGTATCATGGAGAAAATAAACTGATACCATGGCGCCACCTATCGAGTAAAACATATTAACCAACATTGATGTTATTGTGGATGTCAGAACTGGACAGTGGGGTAGGTGATGTAACGCCAATTGTCACGTCAGTTGAATCTGCCGGCTGTTGGCTGCAGTATTTTCAGTCGCACAAAATCGCATATTCGTAGGGGGTTTGAATCAATAAAAAAATGTTTTTTTACTTTACACACTTAGGACATCACCCCTTAAATTTGGCAACTTTACAGGACGAGAACGATATCTCTATCTTGTTTTGTTACGAGTACAGTTTTACATAAACTTTTGACTAATTTACAATGAGATCAGTGAATGAAAAGTCATCATCTTGACAGAAACCAATTTTATTCATATGCAAAATAAGCAGATCAAATAGTCTTAATTAGGGTCTGTCGTGACCAAAGCTACAGACTATGTACATGGGTGTACATATTAGAGTACAGGTGAGGGCGACTAGTAGCAATACAATGAACTACGATGTGTGTATGTTTGCAGGTACACCACTGTACTATTACAGCTGTTATGTCCATGCACATGTATCATGTATATCCATTTACATGTTTCGTTCAATACAAAATAAATAACACATAAAGTCAATTGCTGACTGGCCATGTACATTTTAACAAAGTGAGATACAAAATTAATGTGAACAGGCAAAAGTAAAATGCAAATATTTTCATGTAGCTTCAAATTTTGTACATTTCAGACTGGTGCAATAAATAAAATGTTACTTATTACTCATTTCTGTTCTGTGGTGTGAGGCATGAACATGAACAATGCTAACATGGAATTGTATAGTATGCAAATTATTTTTTGCAAATAACCAAATTTAATCTTTAGTGAACTTTTTTGGTAGCAAACCTTGCATTGGGAAAAGGTGATGCTTTTAAGGCAATGGGTGTAAATTCATAGGGACTGTTTGATGGGGAACATTTCTATCTCTTGTTTGTTTTGAGCACAGAGACAGTCTATATTCAAAGGATTGATGAACAAGAACATTTTATTTATTTTGCACAGATTCATGACAAAAAACAGGATAACTAGAATGGCAGTAAATCTATACTTTACTACGACTCATCACGGCACATGCAAATCAGATGACTAAAAACAAGGTCAGAAATTACTAAATCTGTCAGATCAATACACAAATTAAACACAATCCTTTCAAACACAGCCATGTGTATGTAGCACAGTGCCTAAAAGTAGTTTATGGCAATAATTCATTCCTTTAACACTGACCTTATATATACGTTGATTAGTACATGACACATACATACTAATGTTATGGTGACTATTTCTCCTCGAGAATCAGGGTTTCTTGTGGGTAGAGTTTCAACTGTTGTAATGTCTGTTCACTGTCTAACTGTGTTAACTGAAACAGAAGACACAACACTGCCACCAGTTACCAAAATACAGTCTATCAGGTATAATAACAACCACACATTCTAACTGAACAAAAACATGAGACCGCAATGCAGCCATGACCTTTGTAATCCTCTAACAGAATAGTAAACCATTAATTAAATTGCTAAATGTAAAAAAATATTATTAGACATATTTATCTCTCTAGACACTTGGCTTTTCGTTCTGTACATTTCAACCGCCTTCTGCAGTTTTCTTCAGCAGACTGAAAATTTTGGGTTTGTCACATGACCAATGTCATATGACACCAGCCTCTGTTGATCGTCTCCTTTTATCTTTCTCCTGTGCCAGTTTTCCTCGTGGTCTAGTATTTTGACGTCCTTGGTTGACCACTGATGGTCTGTGTTCAGTTTGTGTTCACTTACGGCTGACAGGGGTTGGCGACAGACAGATGTTCTTTAACTTGTGAGCCAAGTGTCCTCAATGTTGCTCCTATTTACTGTTGGTTGCATTCTGGGCATTGGATGACCTATACCATCTCACACTTTGCTGCTTTCTTTTTTGGGTGTACCAGCAGGGACCCAAGGGTGTTGATAGGTTTCTCGTATACTGGTGTCATAAGACTTGACAATTCTTGCTAGTTGTTCTAACAGTCAGTCCTTCTCCAGGTGGTGTCACATGACATTGGTCATGTGACAAACCCATAATTTTTAGTCTGCTGAAGAATACCAGTTGAAATATACACATCAATATATCTAACAATAAAAATATAAAACTGACAGATGTCTGATAAGGACAAGCTCAGTACATATATTAGCATATTTAATTTAAAGTTGATTAGTATATTTAGAACAGTCTTGTGTAGACTTAAGTTACCTTTAAAAGTACAATAACTGGCAATGTTAGGAAACGATTAACAGTTAAAAGTAGGCAGTCTGTTCCTACTTTCTCATTTATTACTTAATATATTATGTTCTTAAGACTAATAACTATGTTGAAGGTATACTGTCCGCAAAATCGTGTTCAGTAAGACCATAAGAACATTCACAATTGGAAGATATGCACTGGAGCATGTTCAAATGGTAAACAAAACATCCAGTTTAAAAACAAACTTTAATGGCAATAATAATAGCCAAGCTGGGCCGAGGTAACCAGAATACCCTTTGATGTTCAAAAATTTTCCATTTTTCCACGTTCACCACGGCAGACTTCCTGTTACAAATTACTTTTAACAAGTGGACTAGAAGTGTAGGAATGCGCTGGGATACTCACATCTCTTCGCGGGAACGTTGTGAGAACTTTGTAGTTGGCTCTGTCGAAACCTTTCACGGTGACAAAGTTTAGCAACACCTGCAGGCGGGCGGTGATGAGAAATCGGCGCGTGATCATCTCGCCTCCCGGACACCGCAGGCGAATGTTACTCAGCGGCTCCGCGCAGTTTTCTGGTGGTTCAGGAGGCAGCTGGTCTTGTATCGACTGGCGAATCGCCTGCACAGAGTTTACACACCAGACACACTATACAAATGTCAGTTCTGTAATTCCTGCCAGTGTTATTCTCTAATAGGACAACTCTCAATTGTCTATATCAGAGATAGGAAAGTGTAATTACTGTTACATAGCCTTAAAGGTACAGTGGCTGATTGTTTTGTATAGAAAAGTTTATCGTATCAACTACAATATCTATTCCTGCAGGCCGACTGCCCAATTGCTTTGAATGAATCCAAGTGAGCTTTTTTACTTTGAATGTCTGAAGTTGAATGAAACGTTAATATTCTACAAGCTGAATGGATGCGTTCTAAAAGGTGGGTGCGGGAGGGCTGGGATTAAAGTTACTCTGTGGATAACGTTTACTCAGTGGATCAGATTCACTCAGTGGATCACATTTAAAAGAAGGATCAGATTTACTCAGTGGATCAGGTTTACTCTGTGGATCAGATTTACTCAGTGGATCATATTTACTCAGTGGATCGGACTTAGTCACTCCCTTGCCTGCCAGTATATCACTTAGTAACAGAAAGAAGCTAAAGAGGAGCACAAGGATAGTAGCCCAAAGACTGACCCTGGTTAGCAGCGTTGGTGAATGACGATACAGCTGCAGGGGGACTGGGAGACACCCTCACGTGTCTGTAAGATCTTACCTCCTTCTCTGCCTCTGCTTCTTTCCTCTTCTCGTCTATCAGTTCCTTTTTCCTCGCTTCAACCTCGACTTGCCGCTGTCGCTCCTCCTCTACCCGTCGTTTCGCTTCCGCCTGTTGTGTAACCATGGCAACGCTAATGTCATTCACTCACCCGGAACACTGCTCTATCTCTGACGGTTTTATAATATGATATAAGGCATTTGTAAGTGAGCACTTTGGTATTAAAACAGCAAGAATGTCTCAATGGTCACTGTTACTATTACTATTTGGTAAACTTAGTCATTTGAAAATAGCAAGAAGATACAAGTGTATCTAGAAATATTCTTCATCGTCCCACATAACACCAGTTGAAGGCAACAGTTGCAGCAACACAGCAACACGTCCCACATAACACCAGTTGAAGGCAACAGTTGCAGCAACACAGCAACACGTCCCACACAACACCAGTTGAAGGCAACAGTTGCAGCAACACAGCAACACGTCCCACACAACACCAATTGAAGGCAACAGTTACAGCAACACAGCAACACAGCAACACGTCCCACACAACACCAGTTGAAGGCAACAGTTACAGCAACACGTCCCACACAACACCAGTTGAAGGCAACAGTTACAGCAACACAGCAACACGTCCCACACAACACCAGTTGAAGGCAACAGTTGCAGCAACACAGCAACACATCCCACACAACACCAGTTGAAGGCAACAGTTGCAGCAACACAGCAACACATCCCACACAACACCAGTTGAAGGCAACAGTTGCAGCAACACAGCAACACATCCCACACAACACCAGTTGAAGGCAACAGTTGCAGCAACACAGCAACACATCCCACACAACACCAGTTGAAGGCAACACAGCAACACAGCAACACGACACATCAAATACTATCACCTGCCTACTGTTCTAAAAAAAACATCCCACACAACACCAGTTCAAGGCAACAGTTGCAGCAACACAGCAACACGTCCCACACAACACCAGTTCAAGGCAACAGTTGCAGCAACACAGCAACACGTCCCACACAACACAGTTGAAGGCAACAGTTGCAGCAACACAGCAACACGACACATCAAATATTATCAACTGTCTACTATTCTCACAAACACATCCCACACAACACCAGTTGAAGGCAACAGTTACAGCAACACAGCAACACGTCCCACACAACACCAGTTGAAGGCAATAGTTGCAGCAACACAGCAACACATCCCACACAACACTAGTTGAAGGCAACAGTTGCAGCAACAGAGCAACACGTCCCACACAACACCAGTTGAAGGCAACAGTTACAGCAACACAGCAACACGTCCCACACAACACCAGTTGAAGGCAACAGTTGCAGCAACACAGCAACACATCCCACACAACACCAGTTGAAGGCAACAGTTGCAGCAACACAGCAACACATCCCACACAACACCAGTTGAAGGCAACAGTTACAGCAACACAGCAACACAGCAACACGTCCCACACAACACCAGTTGAAGGCAACAGTTGCAGCAACACAGCAACACATCCCACACAACACCAGTTGAAGGCAACAGTTGCAGCAACACAGCAACACATCCCACACAACACCAGTTGAAGGCAACAGTTGCAGCAACACAGCAACACATCCCACACAACACCAGTTGAAGGCAACACAGCAACACGACACATCAAATACTATCACCTGTCTACTGTTCTCACAAAAACATCCCACACAACACCAGTTGAAGGCAACAGTTGCAGCAACACAGCAACACGACACATCAAATATTATCACCTGTCTACTGTTCTCACAAACACATCCCACACAACACCAGTTGAAGGCAACAGTTGCAGCAACACAGCAACACGACACATCAAATATTATCACCTGTCTACTGTTCTCACAAACACATCCCACACAACACCAGTTGAAGGCAACAGTTGCAGCAACACAGCAACACGACACATCAAATACTATCACCTGTCTACTGTTGTCACAAAAACATCCCACACAACACCAGTTCAAGGCAACAGTTACAGCAACACGACACATCAAATACTATCACCTGTCTACTGTTCTCACAAAAACATCCCACATAACACCAGTTCAAGGCAACAGTTACAGCAACACGACACATCAAATACTATCACCTGTCTACTGTTCTCACAATGATGCTGAGTGAGACAAACCAAGATCTCACCTTTGCCCTGTCAGCGGCCAGTGACAGCTGATAGGCGTCGTCCTGTTCCCTCTTGACCGACTCTCTCGCATTGCGTTCGTCCTGACAACACCATGTATACGAGATGAGTAACATTAACCGTCTCTGGTCACACACTAACTATCATGTATCGTAAATGTGTTTATTCGCCCACCTAAAAATTATCAAATTATCAGCTGTCTGAAAACACATTAGAAAAATATTAGAAAAAAATTATTTAATAAGATTATTATTTGCTTATTAGATATCTATTTATTTAAGTAGTACAACATTTCATGATGAAAGTCTATGTGCTAAATGTTACTCAAAGTCCCTTGTTGCCAGTGCTCTAACACACTTCATAATATCACGTACAGCGTTCAGCTTACAGGGGAGAGGGGCACCAATTGTCTGTGGTTCCTGGGTACAGCCATCTCAGCTGACATGACTTGCAAATGATTTATGCTTCCACATATGAGCAAAGGGAGACCCAAACGCTGTAGTCTGTAAACTGGTAGTTCAGGTGGACCTTTCAATATCTTTTATCTCTGAGCTTTGAATCTAGTGTGACATTGATAGAAATTAAATTACAATAATGGATTCAACAGACAAGGTCGGCCTTGGAGATCGCAATCACGGTGTGAGATGCTGCTAAAAGGGTGTGTGTACCAATTAGGGCAAGTGCGCTGAATATGATGAGTACAGTACTAACCTCCTCTGCTATCTCAGATATCTGTTGCTGATTGAAGAGATCAACAGATCTGATGAGATGTGTCATCAGTTCATCTAGGGTTGTGTTGCCTGCAATCAATAAGCAACAGCAATGAGGCACTTCATCAGCATGTTCAGGCATCACTCATTACGCTGTCTTTGTATCTAGAGGCATTGAGGGCGCGAAGAAGTTGGCCATGCACCAAAAGTCTATGAGGAATTTTTCCCTCATGGATTTTGATGTTATTACAGGCTGCAAATGGTTTACTTAGTTCAGTTAGTATCTAACTACAATGAAATGTCTAAATGTATTTGGGTTGATAGGTGAAAAAACAGCAAGGTTGCTCTCACCACTTTTCACGAACCAGGAAAACAGTGCTTCACCCATTATGCGAAATGTCTGCATCTCTCTTCCAGTCATTTGGCGTAATGACTGAAATGTCTAGTCTTTATGCCAAATGACTGAATGAAACAGTAATTTTGACTAGTAATGCCCAAAACATTCAGTCATTACAAAAAATGATTGATTATGTATATAAAATAATATAATAAATAACAATGGATACAATACTAATAATATTTAAAGATACAACATAAAATATACAGTATGCAAAGGGCACTGGGGACTTTGCATCACATGACGACATTTTGTTAAATATGTAGGTGGGTAGGTGTGTGTGTGTGTGTGTGTGTGTGTGTGTGTGTGCAACTTAATGCGTACAACCTTTTACAAATTTACATTGCAACAAACCTCATTTATGAATTCTGCATTAAGCTGTCTTCACAGTCTGTGTGTGTATAGCGCCATCTAGTAATTCTTGCTAGTTCTCAGTAATTAATCAGTTTAATAAAAACACAAGTTAAGGCACCCACCATGTACGACATCAACGACCTCATTTGTCCTTCGACTTCTTGAAAAAATCAGAAGCAGTGGCAGCTCGTCAGCCTTGAAGTTACGCACCGTGTTGGCAGCGATACTGCCAAAGTACCTTGTACACAGTGTAAGCAACCTGCAACAACGAGAGTGCTTCACGCAGGGCAGAAGAAACCTCCAAAGGTGGAGAAGTTTACACTTTTATTACACAGAATTCTTTAGAAAAATGAACTCGGCAGTACACCTAGACCAACAGTATTCAGTGATTGAATGTATATAAACTTTGTTGTTTGGCACACAAAACAAAACAATTACAGCACTAACAAGGCCCAATATTGCAAAACAAAAACAGGAAGTATGTCCGAATAACGCGACTGTTAGTAGCATCACCTAGGTATTGCAATCTGCAACTAAGACACTCAGCTGTGACTGTCGCACCTGGCTTTGTTGGACTCTGACGTCAAGTCCCAGGCCCACGTGATGAAGTTGGAGCTGAGGTAGTCAACTACTGTCTCTGAACACAAGATCTGGGAGCAGAACACATTGGCTAGGATGCTGTCGTCATGATGCAGGTACACCGCGAGAAGTTTTCTCTGAAAAACACAATGCAGAATACTGAGTACATCGACTTGTTTAAACTTAACAATAGTTTTTTTCCAATTTTGCAACTGTTGTTAGTTGGACATAGGAACAACTAAAAAATAAAAATATATTGCGAAAGATGGAATTAACGGATGTACACTGTTCAGTGATCTTGTTAGACTACTTAGGGGAATGTGAAAAGGTAAACATTCTGTCCAACGACCACCAAGTAATGTGAGAGGTCAGCAAGTATACATTGTCATCACTACACAGCCCTAATGCCTTAGTGCTTGAAAACATTAAAACCACTTCCATAAAAATCATGCAATCTACACTTTTAGGGCCTGAATGCAAAGGAATCAGTAGTGACCTGCAGTAGATAGGCGACAAAATCAATCTAGCAAGACAATAGATGAACTGTAACAATGTGTCGGTGAGTGCGACTCACTTCCCGCGCCCTGCATTGCAGTGCATCACTTATTGCATCCTCCAGACGGCCGATGTAGAATATTGGGTGACAGTCTCCGTACCTTCAATGCAAATATATCTGTTATCATTACACCATTCACATTAGCTGGAATGCTTAGATAAATGTCGTGCAAATGCACAAACTTGACAAGGAAACTAACTTTTTTGAAGAACAATATTAATTATATATGTGTGTGTGTGTGTGTGTGTGTGTGTGTGTGTGTGTGTGTGTGTGTGTGTGTGTGTGTGTGTGTGTGTGTGTGTGTGTGTGTGTGTGTGTGTGTGCGTGCATGTATGTGTGTTTCTACATCCATATTATGCGAAAACTGACCGTGTTGAGAATTCACGGACAAAATGTTCCAGCGCCTTGGTCTGGTCATCGCAGTCTGGGGGCACTGTAAACAAACACACTCGGTTAGCAATGTAAACAACCATGTTTACTAACACATTCAGGGAGTCAATATTTTAAATTACACACATTGTCTTTTTAGTTATTAACATCAGGCAGGGGGGTGGTTGGCCTTGATTTGAGTTTGTTCTCCTTCTTCTGTCATTGATACCTCAACGGCATCTCCACCCCCACCTCAGGATTAGGGGAGACCCTCCTAATCCTGTGAAACTTCACCCAGTCCTCCCATCTCAAGTGTGGTCTTCGTCTTCTCTATACACCCTCCACTGAGGGGATCAGGGGATCATCTCACTAAGATAATGTTACGCAGTATAAATTATATCTAGTATAACATACTGACTGCCCAAAGACGTTCCCCTTACATTGTTTTTTATTTTAAAACACACACCAGACACACTCACATACACACCAGACACACACACACCAGACACACACACACACCAGACACACTCACACCAGACACACACACACACCAGACACACTCACATACACCAGACACCAGACACACACACACACACCAGACACACACACACCAGACAACCAGACACACCAGACACACACACACACACACACACACACACACACACACACACACACACACACACACACACACACACACACACACACACACACAGTGCTGTCGTATACGCTACTCACTAAGAGGTTGTTGTTTAGGTCTTTGTAAAGTGGATGTGTCAGAATCAAACATGTCTTCCTCCACTCCAAACGTCTCGTGTGCGTCCTCAAAATCTTCGTCACTGGCATCTGCATCAACGTCCCTAGACACCAGATTGTATTCCGCGTCCATGTCTTCCTATGAACACAATCCCCGCAGTCTGTGTCATTACAACTGTAAGCTGAGGGACTAACACAGGCAGGGTGAAATAGTTAGTCATATCAGGGTTAGTTTCGGGATATCCATTAGGATAAAGATACTATTACTTTTCCAAACAGCATTGCAAAGTGGTACAAATTAAACAGGTATACATACACGTTTTAAAATGTAAAATATACAATATAAATTAAAAAAATATCTAATTAACAAAATATACATTTCACAAAAAAAGAAAAAACAATTGCTGTGTGAAAGGAGACTCCTACTAAGATCAAAACTGATTGCTTTCGTTGAAGCCACCCAAAAATTAACTCACAGAACATAACTAACACAGCACTTCATCAAATAAAGACCATGCATCATTAAAACCACCATTTGGAAAATGATTATGATTATAACAATAAGTGCGTTAAAAATCAAATCTAATCTAGTCTACCCCGAGATGTTACACTGTATGATACACATAGGCAACATTCTATCAGTAATTCATTAAGACCATATTGTTGATCCCGTAGCTTATAATCTGTTGCACAACTCCACAGATTGTGGCTGGTTGTAGTAACAGAAAGGTGAGATGCACAATTGTTGTAAAACCTCCCAGCCTATGACCGCACAACACAAAGTGCACATCAATGTTTCTCTTTCTGGTGCCCCACATTGTTGTAAAACCTCCCAGCCTATGACCGCAACAACACAAAGTGCACATCAATGTTTCTCTTTCTGGTGCCCCACATTGTTGTAAAACCTCCCAGTCTATGACCGCAACAACACAAAGTGCACATCAATGTTTCTCTTTCTGGTGCCCCACATTGTTGTAAAACCTCCCAGCCTATGACCGCAACAACACAAAGTGCACATCAATGTTTCTCTTCCTGGTGCCCCACATTGTTGTAAAACCTCCCAGCCTATGACCGCAACAACACAAAGTGCACATCAATGTTTCTCTTTCTGGTGCCCCACATTGTTGTAAAACCTCCCAGTCTATGACCGCAACAACACAAAGTGCACATCAATGTTTCTCTTTCTGGTGCCCCACATTGTTGTAAAACCTCCCAGCCTATGACCGCAACAACACAAAGTGCACATCAATGTTTCTCTTCCTGGTGCCCCACATTGTTGTAAAACCTCCCAGCCTATGACCGCAACAACACAAAGTGCACATCAATATATGTTTGTCACAAAATCGTTAGAAAATCAGATAAATACGGAGGGAAAATACATTTAGTAACAAGCCATACACAACAGCTTAAAGAAACAGTTTACGTAAATGTTAGGGTGTGTATTTCCGTGAATGCACAGCTGTGTATCGACATGAACGAAGGATAAAACTAACCTCCTGTCTTGCATCCACCGTTCTCCGACAGACTTCCAGATTGTGTGTGGGAAAGGAGACTCCAGCTCCAGCGAGTGTCATCTACAAACACACATGACAAACACATACTAAGACACATGTACTTTATCAATTTACTAAATCAAAACAGATGAAACGTGTAATTTATCAACATTTAACTGTAATACAATATAATCTTAAGGTCACCCTTGGGACTGAAACAAAATGTCCTGTTTAGTGACATGGCCGTATTAGCTTAACAAGTTTCTTATAGCGTCACCTAGAAACATACGGGTCAAATATGCACTAAGGTGTAAGGTACATGTACTTTATATCAATTTACTAAATCAAAACAGTTGAAACATGTAATTTATCAAAACATTTAACTGTAAATACAATACAGTCTTAAGGTCACCCTAGGGACTGGGCCAAAATGTTCTGTCTAGTGAGATGGCCATATTTGCTTAATAAGTTTCCTGTACTTTATTGTTACAGATGTAATTTTGGACTGTCCTAGGGCGAGAATAATAGCGAGGTGGTTGTTCTACCAATGTCAATGTACAGTGAGGTTGAACTGTACATGTCATTTATCAACTAATCAAAAAAGTAAGTAAAAAACTTATATAAAGTAAAAAACTAAGTAAAAACAGATTAAATGTGTAATTTATCAAATCAATGTACTTATTTGTAAATATAATTAAAAAAGACATTTTTAACAAGAAATACAGCATTCACCAATTTAGCATGGGTCTTACTCTACGTTGAAGCCTTGAAGGTGACTGTTTTTGACAGGAAATCAGTTGACACTCTGTCTTTCTATTTTTAACATAAACCCATTATGTGTTAATTTATCTGTCTGTAGATACACACACGTGAGAACTTACTGTCTCTTCTGTGGCCATGTCTGGCCAGCCCGTCCACTGCTGGTGTCGCACTGGGACGTCAGTGACTGCGAACACATCAGCCTTCACCTGACACAACAAACAAACAAACATCCAACTGCACACACATTCAACTGCACACAAGTCTTCTCTGGGAAGCATTTAGCCATGCTGCAATTAATGCGCAAAGACTATTTGTATGAACATGTCCATAGACATGTACTCATTCATACAGCTGAGTCAACTGGAGCTATGTATAGTGGACAAAGTTGCCCAAGGTTCTAAACTGAAGCACTCCCAGGTTCTCTCGATTGAGAGTCTGATGCTCTAGCCACTGCGCTCCATAGAATCTATTACAATATTTCACTCTTTTATTTCAGCCAACATATGCATTATTCATGGCGTATAAATGATCACAAAGGCATGGTTCCATGTCAACATTTATAACAATCTAGAAACAAGAATTATAACATGAATCAACTCACTGAACATAGCTGTTCTACAAAGAGAAACGCCATGATTTGGTAAAGGCTATATTTTTGCTAGTTTTATCTTCAAAAGGGAATCACGTGGAAGAATGACACATACCTCGTGAATGGTCAGACTGCCGGGGTAGTGAAGCTGGTAGAGATTGTCCTTGTCTTTGTCACGGATGTTCAATGTGAACATCTTTGACAGGCGTTCTATGTCCTCTGGCTTCCTGAGAGACAACCAAGGTATCAAGGTTAGTGAGCCGCATGGTCCAACAGTCTAGTGACAAACGTGTACACAGAGTGGCATCCACAAATCTACTTATAATCAAACCTGGCAGCTAGTGTATGTATGCAGGTAGGTTCACATTTTCCTCTTAGATGGCTTGAATCCCAAGTGGCAAACTTTCAGGGATTAATCTATGACAGGGGCCGGCAACCTTTTCGACTGGAGGACCAGATAAGTGAGAAGGGCTAGGTCAGCGGGCCACACACTTTTTATGAATATTGATTATTATTCGCCTAATCCTCATGCGGTATATCATTTTACGAATATATAAGTTGAGTGTTAAAAAGTATGCATTATTCATGTTGTTGTCCGCGCTGTTGGCAGGTAACTGACATGTTGACTAGTGTGCTGCCTGGGTTTGTTCCTGTGCTATGAAGTGCCCCATGCCTGCAGACTTGTTCTCACGAGTTTCCGTTCGTCTTGCAAGTGTCCGTCAGCTAACTGCATCTCCGCCTTAAAGGTCATGAAATGTATGCTCGAGACTTCGAGTACTGCTGCTCAGATCCATGCCTAGTCCTGAAGAGGCAGGCAATTAAATTTGCGTGTTTGATCAGTTTATAAAACTAGCTGTTCCATCGGCAAATGTGTGTGATATAACTCTACAAGTGGTACCTTAATTGTCGACTGGTGCTTTGATTGTCACAGAGGCACATTGCAGTTCGATGAACTTCATCTACAAAAAGTCCGGCCCATAGTCGACTTCCATCTGGAATGGGCTTTAAGATAAGAACAACTGCGAGCTCTGGGATCTGTAAAACGCTCTTCAAACTCCCGTCCCAGCAGCCCAGCGAACGCTGCGTACATGTCCAAATTTTATAGCTGGTTCATTTTCGAGGAGTGTTGAGTAATGAATGTAGTTGACGTTCTGCAGTTGTCTTCCATGAAAGCAACTTGATCACGAAAGCAAAAACGAACTGGAAAAAACAAATGGGAAAAGTTTCCTGACTAGATATTCTCGTCCCTTATGTTGAACATTCAGCACAGATGTGCCGTGATGGCGACAAGAAATGCAAAATCGCATATGTATTTCTCTGGATTTTTGATTGATTTTGCCACACAGGCTTTGAGGGGGTGATGCAACAAGGCACCTGCATCATGTCAAACATTTCCCATCAACAAAACATCTCATTTGGTTCTTTCTCCCACAGAAGGTGCACCATGCAAATACATGTTGTCATCCCATGGGCCGCATTGTATGACATTTTACTTTTAGTCCGCGGGCCACATGGAACAGCTTCGCAGGCGGCCTGCAGGTTGCCAACCCCTGGTCTATGATCCCTAAAATAGGACGTAAGACCTATATCAAAATACCTGATATGTCAACATTCCGACCTTTTATGGAATAAATCAGTTGTTCAGAAGTAAACCGTAATGTGCGCGTAATACATAAAAGGTAACCTAGCAAATAGTTGCAATGGAAGGAACCACGTGCATATGGCAAATACTTCGGGAAAACGGCCTGTGTCATGGACTTGGCAATATGGCACAATCATGCTTATATCTACCCTCATGCCAATAGAACAGTAATACTATATGACAATTCTACATTATCACGAACAGGGCCTATCGATGGGTGCAAAGTTCACATTCTCTCTGACCTTCATCAGTTTGAACAAACAACAAGTATCTGCGAGCACGTTATGGTGTTGATGAAACAATGCCATGTTTTCTAATATGTGGTAAATATTACTATCATGACTGCCAACTACCATGGCATCCTGTCAGGTGACAGGCTTATTTGCTAGTCAATTTAACAATGTTCCAGACATACTAAGAATATTATAAACAATTATAAGAAAGCCTGCCCAGCTGATACAATAGGAGAGTGCCTACAGTGAGCAACCTCAGTCGACTGTTTGGTGACAACTGGTAACTTACAAGTCTCCGTTGTGTGCGACTGTAACTGTCGGCTGACTGACATCTGGGGTGAGCAGGAACAGGGTGTTCTCCTTGGGAAGATGAAGTGCCCTCAACAGTTCCTGCAATCATTGTTACCGTCATCATCAGTCCACCAGGAGCTACAGTTACAGGTGTCAGCTTGTCATTTGAAAAACAATTACCAGTGCAGCAATCAATACCATGAAGTTTACGAACATCGACTCGAAGCTTAGATATGCTCAAAGATGAAAGAATGCTTCCTCAGTAACCAATGAATGTTCTCTGGTAACTATACAAAGTTCAGTGTATAACGAGCAGGTATTTTCCGACAAAGACATAGATCTGCTCCAACTCATACTGTATGAATAAGAAAAATACACAATACTTCTGCGATGATGTTCGTAGAACTGCGATAAGTATAAACAAGTGCAAAAATAATTTTGAAGTTCCAAACATTTTGGTGAATGCAAAACAAAAGAGGAATAATTGCGTTATGAAAAGTGAAATAAAACTAGCTGTACTAACATCATCTGCTACCCGGTCCCCGTATTTGTTCAGCCAACCAGACAGCTGCATCTTGGACACCGGCACATCCAGCAGAGGCTGCAGCAGCTCTTTGATTCTCACTGAAACATAAATAAAACATTTCTCTGTTACATCAGAATCCAATAGAATTACACGAGCTTATGAATAAATGACCCATAAACTGATATATTTATTTGATCCTGTCTGACTATGACACTGTGTCGTGATTATTTTGCAATGAGCAAGATGGCAGAAAAATTACCAACAAAATGACGACACTTCCATAATATTAATCGAATTTTACTTAACAAACAATAGTAATTATTCTTGAGATCGAAACTATAAACACTATAGTAAATTTTGCTAGCATACAATATCTTGCTTGATTACAAATTGTAAATAAGTATTCCTAATGTCAAACCTTGCTGTTTCCCACATATTTATGGAATGTCAGTATGTATGGTAGGTGAAGTTTAGGTAAAAGTAAATATCTTTACTGATTATTCTGTCATGATGAATAAAAATAAAAGTACATAAAAAAACCTTAACATGAGTAGTGTCATTCTAATGCTGATGTGTGGATTGTTAGTTAAAAATAGCAACATGATTAGCAAGTTATTACATATTTGAAATGTTGATATTTTATGGCTTCTGTTTTTTATTATTTTGTTACCAACAAAGACAGCTATTTTATTCAGCTGCACCAAAACCATCAATGAGAGTGATATCACACTCACACATAACAAATACCCACCTACTGTCTCCGAGTCTTTCACTACCAGTGGAATAGTGCGATCTCTGTATTCAATATTAAAGTTAAGAAAGCGTGCCTGTGCGCCACCAAAGACCTGACTGGCTGATGGTATGTACGACGCTACAGGCAGGGCAGCCTCAGGGATTCTACTACTGCTGCCACCCCCACCAGAGTCAGTGTACATTGCGACTCTCTGAGTAGAACGTAGATCACCGAAGGACGAGTGGTAGGTGTCGGTGGCTTGCACTGGGAGGTGCTCATCAGAGTGACTGGGTCCCATCAAGGGAGGTTCCATCGCATTCTTGACAGCCTCCTGTTTGTAACATAACAAATACATCCAATTTTATACTGACAATCAAGTACATATTTGCTAATATCAAGAAAAATGTTACAAAATTATGTATTTATTTCTAGGTGTAACAAACAGTCTGCTCCAAGAAGATTGGACTTGATAAGAATGAGTTAGAAACTTGAACTATGAAACAAAGACCATTTTTGTAACAAGAAAATAGTTGTCAACAATATTTACAGCTGTACTATCAGTGCGTGATAGATATATATTTTGTATAGATATATTTATATAACATGTACTTATTTCAACATACAGCAGTTTGCAATTAGTAGATTACGTCTTGTTGATTGATCAACTGTCAAAGAATATAATAACTGTCAGAAACTTACCATCAGGTTCCAGTCATACTGTTCAAGAATGACTATGCATTCTTCTAAATTTTCTATTCCAGTGCATGCCTACAACACAAACAGATAAGCCAATCCAACATGCCTACCTTGTAACATTTATTAAATCTAAAATATCTAGAATCTCTGGGACTATCCATCTCTGGAACACAATCACCACATGGATTACTCAAGCTTGTACACTATCCTAGATCTACACCTATTTTTACGAAGTGTATATTGCACCTAAAGTCAGTACAATAGCTGTGGCACTATTTAACTGACAGTTTTGTGGTGAATGCGCATTACCTTGCGCTGTAATGCGCACGCCGCCTTATGGTGCTACTCGATTAGGCTGCCCTCATGATGAAATGGGGCAGACCGATCGGGTTGCCAAAGTAGAAACAGCGAATTGGATACGTGGCATTCGTAGATCTAGTGCCTAGCAAGATGGAGGAGAGGATGCTATTTGTGGCTGCAAACCATGTCACTGCTGTGCTTGCTGGCACAAAGCTGACAAAAGAAATGGTAGAGACAATACTTAAACAGGTGGACAATGCATGTGTCAGTGACGATGTGTGCCTTGCAACCATCAAACACTTCTTTACGTTAGATGCCTGGAAATGTGTGCTGAATATAGTTTGTGTTAAGCAACAGAGCTGTATTTATGTATGTAATGCTTGTCAGAGGCTCTGACTGAATGCCAGTTATATTTTGGGCTTGTACAATAATGTTTTAGAAATTATATAACTTGTGTATTAAGTATTAACACTGGTAAACCAAAAGTAACATGACGATCGTAGCTTGGTTGTGGCACTATTCAACCACTATGAGCCATTAATACCAAGATTTCTTTTGTAAATATAATCAGTTTTTAATGAAGGCCGATGTGAATGCTCAGTTCCTACTGGCTCGAATAAGGCCTCTGATAATATGATAAAAATGTATATATATGGAGTAATGTGTTAATCATCTAGATATGTATCACCTTTAATGTTGTTGTATTTGTGTAAATAAAGGTTTACACAAATATATTGTTGTCTTACAATTTATTTCCTGTTTAACAAAGCCCTAACATCCCATGCAAAGTAATCTTTATATAGAAAGTAAATGCACATAATACCTGCTAGATGGCTCCACTACCATCGGCGATGTCGACATTGTAGCGGTAATGCTCATATTAACCTGTTTCCATTTTGTACATTTCTATTTATTCAAATAATATTTATACCCCGATAGACAAGGAATTTCTAGGTAGCCGATGATATCATAAAGAAAAGAGATGGCTGAGCCTCACCTCAGGCAGCGCAGGCTCAGCGTGTATTTGGCTGAACCATCAGTACAATAAGTATGTATCAATAATAATACTTTAATTAAATATACTAGCACCTGTAACGATTTTGCCAATTTAGCGAATATGGCAGCGTCAGACCACCTATCGGTGCAGTATTTAGCTGACTGTCGGTGCACTAGTAGTGCGTTATTAGCCGCCTGTCGGCGCATTAGTAGTGCGTTAATTAACCGACTGTCGGTGCACTAACTATGGCCTATTTTAGGCGTATAACACTATATGCGCTCTAGGCCAACTCTACTGCAATTTCATTACTAGCTAAAATAAGGGTTTAAGCACATCAAGAGTGAGATAAGCGTAATGTCGTTGACATCTGACGTCATGCCATGGGCATGGAAGCAGACAGAAATTGAGAATATGTCATTCACCATTTCCAACACAACTCGCAAACACTGAATCAGTGTGGAACACCCTGGAGTTCACTTACTAAATGATGGACACAACCGTTAAACACCACGGCCAGCAAGGCGCTATGAAATGAAACCACTGATTTTCTGATTGCTAACTTTAAAAATCAAATAGTAAATAAACCTTGTCCGCAACCAGCTGACTCACATCATGATCATCGTTCATTCGACGGTCAAGGAACAAGGCCAAATTGAAGTTTACAGTGGGGTGTGACAATGGATTGGCGATTTTTTGGGCACACGAGTACATAATAAACATTAAAACATTCTTTATTCAACCAAAATTATGTGATTGCTGGAACCGTTAGGATGAAATAAACTAAAAATCACCTGAAAATCTGCCAAAATCTGTTCTCGCTCAGCCATTGTCGTAATGTTATTAGTACGCACGCGCAAACATTGTATTTCCGGTAAATTCCTTTGGAAAACAAGAACCGTAAATACTTATTAAACGACACATGTGTGTTGCAAGATAAAATAGTTTTAAGAATATATTTCTACAACTCATGGTATGTCTAATATATCGATTGTCATGGTTTTACCAATTACAGATTACGCAAGGCGCTAACCAATCACGTGATGTAAATAAATCCACGTGCTTCTAGTACTCACTGAAAATTACATCTTTTAATTGGCATTACCAATGATTTAATATATTAATTGAATTGACATAATGAATATGAGCATTTCAATGTACTTGAAAGTGTCGAACTATTTAAATGCATGTGGTTGAGTTCATGCCGAGTTTGCGCGGGTAGGCGCAAGACATGTTTTGGGCGACTGCCAAATCGCGCTTATTTTCAACAAGTTGGCAAACGTGTCCGAGCGATCGAACCAATGACGGCCCGAGTAGCGAACGTGTTTGGAACATGAACATTGTTTTGTGCCATGTGCCGTGCCGTTACGAGTCCTGATTGGACGGGAAAGGTATAGAAAGCGGTTGAAATTAGTTGGCAAACACAGAGTCCGGAAATGTTTCGCTAAGTCGGTAAGTGTGCTGATCATAGGAATGATCAGTTCTAGGAACATAATGTTTTGACGTCTTCACAGAAAGACTGAAACAACCTGGCAGTTGACCGTAGCATATAATATCACATATGTTATGGATGACGTCCGGCTGACCGGTAGCGCCTTGAGAGTGACAGCTGTGACGGTCGGATCATACACGCAGTTGTATACGGTTGTATACTATATCAGTGGGGTGCATTTCGGGGGTTGTTTATGTGTGGGGATGGTGGTGGCTGCACTGAACTTGAACATAACATGTTGCGCCAATACAGTTTAGCATAACAAATTAACGGGTGGCCAAAAAACCTTGCTCCCCATGCACATACCCCACTGGGATCTGGGTGTAATGATTGCGTAAGCACCCCTTCACCCGACGCTGAAGCAAGAGTTCCGTAGGGGGGGGGGGGTATTTCAACTTGGAGGGAAGTATAGTTGTGTTTGAAATTAAATTGTGACGGAAACAAATTTAAACGATCACTCAGCTACATTAAGCTCCTCGATGACAACAACCCCCAATACTATCGCCTCCCGCGACGATGTTTGTTGGAAATGTGTCCAGGTCGAAAAACGCACCCCCAAAAAAGATCAACCAGACTACGGACCTGATATATTTCCAAAGAAATAGTCAACAGTTCAACAGTTGTTTTTGTCAAATTCACAAACGGCATCCTTCACAAACACGCGCGCAATCGCATCAAAAATGTTTCACGCGAGCGACGACAGCTATTCTAGATTTACATGTATTTGTATATATATATACCTGCAACACGTGGAAATCGTTAATCCGGACCCAGATAATCCAGGAACCTCAACATCCGGACACCATTATGCGGGAACGAAATTTCCAGACGTTAATTAATACACCCCGTTATGAACGCGATTCGAACGTTTATCCCCAAAACCTCTTAATCCGGTCACAAACACGGGAGTCAAACTCGCCCATATTAACGAGGTCCCACTGTACCCGAGTGCGTGTGAAACTGCGATATATCATATATTTTGTGTAGCGCCTCGCTCAATTTTCAAAGTTTTTCACGAAGTTAGTTTGCCGTTCGGTAGATGATGAACTTTGTCCCGTCATGTCGCACGTAGATTTTATTTGTGTTTGCAAAATCTACTTCGCCGTCTGGTTACACGTAGGCAGAGTCAGTATAGACCAAATTATATAGACTTGTGTTCTTCACATGCGTTTAGTAAAAAATCATTTGTAACTATATACGTATGCGGCGAACAATGCGTTTATCGAAAATAGTCGGCGTCGGTGCAGTTCATCGAATTCTGACAAAGGTGTTCCAAAAATAACACCGTCAATTATGACAAAGGTGGTCCAAAAATATCACCGGCGATCGACCGTTATGAAGTGACACTTACCAAGCTATGACACAATAAGTGTAAACAGCTCGTGTGTGGCTGTACTGCATATACCCCGATTTACGTAATAGTTTGAAAGTTCGCGAAGATACTTGTAATCACTGCTTGAAACACGGCGACGCGATCAATAACTGTGCTTGTGTGTGCCATTACATGACGCGTGGAATAGAACCTAACTGGTAGCCCGGGTACTCATGTTAGTAAAGGGGGATATCGCGTAGAACGCCAGAAACGTTTGCCGTTCGACTTGACCAACTCAACGACGTTGGTTTAACACTATGCAAGTTACGTCTGGCAGCAAATATTCAACGTAGACCTTACGTGTGCGATGACTTTTCTGCATCTTCATCACTGGAAGTGGACACAAAAAAACACCGCGTGATTCCACGGATAACTACTCTAACAGTTGACCCATAAACCTTACGAATATCACTATGGTATGAGCGTATATATATATATATATATATATATATATATATGAGATATTGCTTATGATTTTATGAGTTTTAAACAAGGCGTTTTATTACGGGATCCAGCCCATGTTTGACAAAGGGCATGCGAACACCATTCGTGGTTGGCATGTATGGTATCTAAACTATGTCCGCGTCCCAGAAGCTGGTTTCCGCCACCATATGATAGATGTGCGTCTCCTTATGGTGAACAATTCAGACACACAGGCGCAGTTGTTGACGAGTTTTCTCAGTAAGGCCACATTTTGTTTAGAATAATATAATATTTGCCGCACAGATACTCCACATACCAAAAGATGGACAAAAAGTATAATTTATATTTCAAATTCTAAACAGTTGTAGATCTACGTCTCAAAGTTGCATTCTCGGGTAAACGGCCATTTTCAACTGTCTTTAAGAAAGTGTATGCACAACTTGAACAACATTTACCCATGTCATCGTAGGGCCTATACTTGCTACCATATGTCATCGTAGGGCCTATACTTGCTACCATATGTCATCGTAGGGCCTATACTTGCTACCATATGTCATCGTAGGGCCTATACTTGCTACCATATGTCATCGTAGGGCCTATACTTGCTACCACATGTCATCGTAGGGCCTGTACTTGCTACCATATGTCATCGTAGGGCCTATACTTGCTACAATATGTCATCGTAGGGCCTATACTTGCTACCATATGTCATCGTAGGGCCTATACTTGCTACCATATGTCATCGTAGGGCCTGTACTTGCTACCATATGTCATCGTAGGGCCTATACTTGCTACCATATGTCATCGTAGGGCCTATACTTGCTACCATATGTCATCGTAGGGCCTATACTTGCTACCATATGTCATCGTAGGGCCTGTACTTGCTACCATATGTCATCGTAGGGCCTATACTTGCTACAATATGTCATCGTAGGGCCTATACTTGCTACCATATGTCATCGTAGGGCCTGTACTTGCTACCATATGTCATCGTAGGGCCTATACTTGCTACCATATGTCATCGTAGGGCCTATACTTGCTACCATATGTCATCGTAGGGCCTATATTTGCTACCATATGTCACTTTGGCATTTGGTGTTATTCAATAAATTATGCGTTTTTAAAATTATACCGGTCGCCATGTCCGCCCAGCAGAATTATAAACGCATGACGTACGACTATAGGTCTAATTTTTCGTCTTTTGTGGTGTTTTATAAAAAAATGGTATATTACGTGAACAAACGTGTACATTGAGCTGAAAAAAACCCGTGTTTTATATATATATACACACACACGCACGCACGCACGCACGCACGCACGCACGCACGCACGCACACACACACACGGGAATTTTGTATTTAAAAGATGGCCTATGTCGGAATGCAACTTTAATACAATAGGCATTAATACAAGTTATATTTGTAGCGTTTCGTATCTACGTATCCTCCTTCCGCATTCGGCCCCTTGCGGGCGAAGTCGTCACGACGAGCCCGCCATCCTCCGAGAGGAACAGAAACAATGGGCTGTAGATTATGGACAACGGTTGCATTGGGAATCTTGCGGACGCCAACTCTTTGTCGACTGCGAACGATGAGCCCGGAGTAGACGACTTGACGACGGCGGCTGCGCGCGGCGACTTTCCGGAAGTAACGCGTCTGATCGAGGCTGGAGTGGGCGTAAACGAGGTGAACATCTACGGACGCACGGCGCTACAGGTAAAGGTTGTTTATCCGACTCGAACTGCCCCGAAAACAGTTTTCATGTGCGCGAAATTGTACATTCTGGGATATTCTGAACCAAATGAGGTGGCGGGAAGCAATTTATTTATCCGTTGTCCACCTGCTTAGGTTCATATATATGTCCATAACTATCGCATATTTAAGCGCGTTCTACGGGACTACGCGTGTATATCCAATGTCCATTTGGTTATTTAGTTATTGCATCATATTCTTAGTTTCATATGTTATGTAGTTGTTGTTAATGTGTTCTTATTTTCTTGTCGAACTGTTTTTAGTTGTTATGTTATTACCGAGGAATACAGTGTTATTTGTCATGTTATTTCCACGAAGGATTTCACAGTAACGAAGTTTAACAAGATTGCCATCCAGAGTATACATCCAGACGACAAGTGGACAAGGAAGCCTTCAGCATATATCACAAATCCATCCTATTATATTGATGTGTATGCCTAATAACCCGCCATTCGGTTATATCTCAGCATTTACACAACCAACAAATAATCTATTTCATTCCTTTAGAGTAACTTTTATGTGAGAACGAATACTTTGTGATATATAATTCACACTGTTCCCTGGCACCGCGTCCTCTAGTTCTTGTATATTTCTCGGTCCAGCTCTTGGTGACATTTGGTTGGTAGTGTCCGTTGGGAGTCGTCGAACGTCTATATGCGTGATCAGACGCGCACGATGTATTGCACCGCAGACACGGTCGAGTTCGTCGTATCGCCAGTCGAGCGATGAAAGGATACAATTGTTGCTTTATGCGTTCAAGACTTCTTATCGAGTCACACATGATAAATGAAATTAAATTATAGCGCTTTATGCGCACGGAACAACACTGTTCGCAGTGAGCGTGAGTTGGCATGAAGAGAAAACAGCCACTGCAACGTTCCCCTAAAATTTAAAGACATCTACCGAATTGCATCCTGTTTGTTTAATTCACTGGGCCAATCTATTATTTTTACCGTCACATGGAATCACGACATGAATCGCTCCATTGGTTTCTCGTGTTATTGTCGTCTATAGATCTATGTTTAATATACTGTAGAAACATGTCATGTAATCCATGCACATTCCCTGCCGTCTGTGTGAATTATCAAGTCTTCGGATCGGTTTATCTAGATTTACCTTAGTCTCCACACGAGAAGTAATACCGAACCGCCTAGGGCGAGAACTAAGCGACTTGAATGAACACGTAGAAAGTGTAACGTTCCACATGCAGGCAGTTAATGTAGCCGAATGTTCCTTTCACACGGGTCAGTAGTGTTTGTGCGAGTCAACCGTATAACATCAGAATAAGTCAGTATTAAGAACAACGTCACAGTGTGGAACTAGCCAGTCTGCTACAGATCGAGCTATCAAGCGAACTTCTTGCTGCAAAATATTCGAGCCGGCACCACTGAATCAATATATGTTAGGTGGCATAAGGTTATGTCT
This sequence comes from Escarpia spicata, assembly GCA_963995525.1. Taxonomy (NCBI): domain Eukaryota; kingdom Metazoa; phylum Annelida; class Polychaeta; order Sabellida; family Siboglinidae; genus Escarpia; species Escarpia spicata. Next base: position 2,265,268 of record OZ023208.1, read on the forward strand.
ACTTATTCTATCGTTCGCGTATCGAGAACCATACAATTTTAGATTAAATAGGCCTGAATGTTACCGTTTTATTCAGGTAACTAAGTCATCCCGGCTTGATATATTCCCGGCTTGATATATTCGAGATCCTTCTGCGGAATGGCGCCGATCCGAACGCGAGGGATCGCAGTTACCCAGGTCACCAGGACACGCTTGTGACTCCAGCACATGACGTCGCTCGGGCCGGCTACCTGGACGTGTTGAAATGCCTGCTGAGGTACGGTGCTGACGTCGACATACAGGACTCTTGGGGGAACACACCAGCGCACCTAGCGGCCAAGTACGGCCACTATGACGTCGTGATGTACTTGTCACATGCGACTGATCTACGGAAGGCAGTGAATATGCACGGTTTGACGCCCATGGACTACAGTACCGGAAGTGAGGGACAAGATGGCGGCCAGTGCGAATGGATGCAAGCTATGAAAGGTAGGTATCCCTGGGTGTCTGACGTATGTTATGTAGACGTGGCCAGCTTCTGTCTTTCGAGACAATGCTTGCATTAGCTGATTTATTCCGGTAAACTGTTACTGCCTGCCAGTATAATGCTTCGCACGCGTGATCTCATGGTTTATCTAAAACCGTTGTAAGACAGCCCCGCTCTGTAGACATGTCTTCAGCAACTGTTTGCCACTGCAAATGGTCAGTGCCATAATGGTTTACTTTTCTTTCGATCACATCTTTTCATTGTCTATTGGGAATGTATACGGGACAATTGGTTTTGTTAACTCCCCCTAGAAAAAATAAATTTGGCCAGCGGTCACTGGAGATGTCCCAAACCATCGTAGCCTAGTTGTCTACGTATGATAATGTTACTTAAATAACGACTGGTGTTATACTGTTAAATAGTATAGTTTATGGAGACAGCTGCTGCCAATCCGATGACCAATATTAACTTTTTATGTTTTCAGTGAACCCGCTGAGATTAGACGACTTGACGACTATATGTGTTCGCGCTGCCATGACAGGGCGTCTACGCCAGTGTCGCTGTCTACCGATAGCCGACAAGTTGAAAGCACAACTTCTTCTACAGTTCGGGGACGACTGAATCATGACGCAGACTTCGCCTCACAGAAAGCCGTCTCACGTAGCCGACGGTCACGCTTCCGAGAACAGGATGAAAGATGTATCCGACAATAGTGTTTCGTAGTCAAGGTATCTCCAGACTCCGCGTGGTGGCACCACAATTATATCCTATCATCCCAAAGACGCCGGGAAGTGGCGCCATCGCGCGTTTCTCCGTAAGCTTAATCGTTTTGTTTGGGTGCGTGTGGAAACAACAATGTTAAAGATCATGGATTAACTCTTCAAGTAGCGCAACCTAAACAGTTTTATTGTGTTTTTGCCAACGTCATCTGAGGTTAAATAATTTCGAATTTTTACAATATATCCGAAATGTGTCACAACCAAACTATTTGGCAACAACATTAATTGACATGTAAATTGATTCCCGCAAAACACAATAATCATTAAATAATTTGAGTTCGACTTTGTGAAGAATACTTATTTATTATTGTACTATACTGGACTGAATCTGATGTAGGCCCCGATGATGGCCTCATTTCGTGGAGACGGGATAATGGCTACTGTTGCAAGCAACATTAACTTATGGCAGAACCAGGGATATAACCACACGTCTTTCTAGTGTGACTACTCTTTCAAGGTAATATTACATGCTAGCTGGTGACACCGAGGCACGGTTGTAATGATCGATGTAGTAGATTTTCACGTTTTCCAGCAGCTCTGGTGGTGTCACTGCTTAACGAAAACGGGATGTGTTGGTGAATATTATTTTTAAGGTGTATACTATATATTTATATATATATATATAATTATTAATTTCACATTTTTTATGTCCAAATAAAATTTTACTAGGTTACCTAACTGATAATCACACAACTTTGAATACAAATTAACACTGTACAGTGCCATAGTCCTACATCAAATTGTTCTTTCTGTATGTGAGTTTAGTTATATGTTCGAATGAACACTTGGTCTTCTAATCCGCACTTGTGTAAGGAATTGCTATATCATATAGGTGGGTCACGGGATTCCATAAACATAGTATATTATGGCTAATTAAGTAATGTAATAATTCAAGAGTTTATCGTACTGCAGGCGATTAGCTTGACTTGAATAACTCTTGATGTAGTTTATACTAGTGTATGCGTCTTGCCGCTTAACTGTGCCTCATTAATAATTATATATATATATATACATATACAAATGTGTACCAGAGCAAGTTCCTGCAAACGTTCGAATGCATTACACATTTAGAATGAATGAATTATAGAATCCCTTGCATGCTTGGCTACTGACGGCGCAATTGCCAACTGAAATAAGTTCTTGTGTGCGGTGTAATGATTACTGATTTGCTGACGACGTCTGTATAGATCACCATATGTGAATGTGACACAATATTGTGCAATGTTCGGGAAGATTTATTTTGTATTGCTGATCTGAGTGTATGTTCGTATAAATTATCGCAAATGTGATATGCAGAGAATCTGCTCGGCAATAAAGCGGCAGAACAGTGTTGATGATTCGAAAAAAAGTATTATAGTTAGTGAAATGATCGAGAACACTTCAGTCAAGTATTATGTATGCTGGTTTGTTTGCATGCCTTTGTTTAGTGTAGAAACGTTAAACCAGAATAAATTACTGCATCAGTTGATCCTTAGCCTAGATATTTGTCTTGTGCACAGCTGTGATGAAGCGTGATACGTTGTAAACAGCATGTATTTAGTTTGTGTGATTTATTTGGCTGATGTAAACTGCAGGCTGTAAATAAAGCAAAGGTACTTTTACATTTACGTCGTTCGCGTTGCATCTTATGCCGTTGATGAACAGAACAGGTCAGTCCTACCTGCCTGCCTGCCTGCCTGCCTGCCTGCCTGCCTGCCTGCCTGCCTGCCTGCCTGCCTGCCTGCCTGCCAGCCTGCCTGCCTGCCCGCCTGCCCGCCTGCCCGCCTGCCCGCCCGCCCGCCCGTCCGCCCGCCCGCCCGCCCGCCCGCCCGCCCGCCCGCCCGCCCGCCCGAGTTGGTGGATGGATGAAGGGAGGGAACTTAGCCATGAGCGAGTGAAAGCACTCTCAAAGAATGCGAAGAATTAACAAAAAGTCCTTACTACCGTCATGAAAACAAGACATCTACCCGATGGAAAGAGACGTACCGTGCGAAAGTACTAATTTACGAAATGCGATGCTTATTGATGTATCGGTCGGTGCACATCGGAGGCAGACAACAGTGTCACGCTCGGTACACGCCATTGTCACACGCCGTCAGAGCGGGAAAGCGGAAACATCACTTACGCTACAAGATGGGCCCTGGTTGGCACCGATCAAAGAGGAGGCGGGTTCGTAATTCCGACAGAGCGCCAGGTCGACAGGGCTGGTTGGCATCCATTTGGGCCCATTGTTAATACTGATTGTTAGCATCTCTTTGTGCTCATTGTCTGTCTGAATTTTTAAGCCCAACACTAGTTCTCGCCAAAGCAAATTTATGTAGGCCTACGATACACTTGTGTTGGTCGATAAGTAGAAATCACGAGTAATTACACACGTGTATGTCAGTGTTATGTCGTTGAGAAGACGAAATCGGTTTCTTGTTAAACATATTGATATCTTTAAAAAAAATCCGTTTAAAAAGATAAACAAATTAACGGAGACGTTTTATTCAGCACGTCTGGATATATATCGGAAAGGTATTCACGAAGCAGCACCGTTTACAATTGAAAATATCACAGGGTCATCACTATGTATACGCGATTGTGTTTCTTTAGTTTGTGATGGAATACGTCGAACGATAAATGTAACAATGCAGAGCCAGATATGAGTTCTCCGATTGGTCTACATTGTTAAAATGTATTATTTTGAGAGTGAAGCACGCGCATGCGCACGCACGTGCATGCACACGCACGCACACGCACGCACGCACACACACACGCATACACACACATACCGTGGCTCTTGCGCTCCCATTGTCACGCAGTCACTGTTAACTACGAAATTCCAATATCGAACCGATATAATTTACGTCAAAGAAACACGCGTCTCTCGTTAGCTCTCGGCATTTTATGATGGCGGACAGGAACACAAACCTGGATATAGGCAAAGAATAAAAATGCATTAATAGTAGAACCAATGGCACGGATGGCGACAACTGTTAATCACACAACTGCACGGATGTCCATAATGACCGTTACTAGACGTTGCACTAGAATACAAAGAATTCGTCTTTGGATTCACGCCCTAACGACATTAACGTACATGTAGTTCTTATATTGAGCATTCTGCGAAATAACTGTTGCGAGGTTTGGACATCTGTTGGTGGCTGGCGTAAGTAGATGACAGTAGACGCTAGGCACCCTCTAAGATACTACTGGCAGTGAACTGAATATGGTACTGTTTTCTTTAAGTTTGCTTAAGCAACGAGTTATTTTAATTTATAATTTGTTGGAGTTTTTTGTAATTTATCAATATAATTATCTATGCATATTTATATAACGCATAACGAATACTACTACGTTTGTCACATCTTACAGGCATCGGGTTATCGGTACATATTTCATTAAGGAAACTAATCAAAGTGTGGTCTACATACGAACGCGCGAAAAGTTAAAACAGTTAAATATCGCACGCACGCACGCACGCACGCGCGCACACACTAAACACATGCGCGCGCCACGCACGTATACATATATGTACAGATAGGAAACCTTATATTTCATGAAAATAAAATATTCGTAATTGACACGGCTGGCTCGGACAGAGTGCTGATTTTATCATTGACGCGTCAATTGGTGATTGTTTCACCAAACATCCAACTCGTTGTTTTCACCACTTTCACACGTTTGTTTGTTGTGCATAAGGCATACATTGTCTGCGCTGGAAGACATTGTATTTATAGTCTCAAAGGTGGCGCCACCGGGTTGCGTTTCGACTTGAACCTCTTACCAATATGACGGAACATTTCAACACGTACAAGGCATATTTCGTCGTCGCCCGTTACTGAAAGTACCGCAAACAAACCGGCATCTGGCCCAAAATACAGCAAGAAATCAAAGACTTTTAAGCTTGTTTCCAAATACAAATTGCTTCTGATAACCGACAAATTCAAGTCGCTTCTGATAACCGAATGTTCACGTAATGCTCCTATTATCTGATAAACAGCTACGACATGCGATACACAACCACCCGTGCCCGCCGACTTATTCTTCCATTACGACCTTTCTACCTAGTTGGAATTAATTCATTAATGGTTCATTGTGTTATCTCAGCAATCTCAACTATCGAAAATGGCGTTTTGTGAGTGTGCCTCCGTAGTGGCAATTCACACAAAAACGCATAAACTGTCGCGATTTTGTTGTTTACTGAATTTTGCCACTGGCGTTTAGCGACAGATTTAGTCTAGATTTTGTTGTAAGACACATAAGCTACTTATTTGTGAAAGAAATTATGCAACATTGGGGGTGTCTGTAAATTAAAACCCAGACACGCTGTCGCGACAACATTGTGCACGGACTGTTTGACAATAACGCCTTTGGTGACATCGTTTTTAAAATGGTCCTTACAAAAACTCGCGTTGGAGGTCATACTTTTCACAAAGAGTTGGATATTGACACTACACGTATGTGAACTTTAAAATAGATGGACGATTGTGTTTTAATGTCTTGGCACGCGATGCATTTCTTTATCGCTCAATAAAGATAGAAGGATTAGAGGACACGACGCAGCGGTAGCGAAGGAACAGTGTAGCTTAGACTTTCATTCTCACACAGATGAATGGAACAGTCAATCTACAGGTTGTGTAAATGCTAGCAATGTGAATATATGTTTAAAAATAAAACAAAAAATATCTCTGGACGGCGGGTTGCAAATAGATAAACATGTTAGACTCTCGATAAGTCATAGTTGATTAACGTACTGTATATTCAATTCCGGTTATAAACAATTATATACGGTCACCCCTTTTCACTATTATTATTATTATTTATACGTGTAAATTAACTTATTATGTTATCGGTCATGTGTTTGGTTTTTCTGGGGGAAGATATGCTTTATATAATTCGAAAGCTCCCGCTTTCTTCCCTATTTCCCTTTTTACGATTTTTATATTCAGTTGATATGTGTAATGATTCGTGCACCATAAACTCGAAACTTGTCCACTTGCCGTCTGCAGTGTATATGCACGCTCTAGGTGGCAATTTTGTTAAATCTTGTTAGACAACTTAGTATATACCTCCAACTCAACGAGTTTAACGCATACAATGTCCGTACAATTAATGTTCTTCAACATCCCCGACCCGTCGCCCAATCTATTCTGTTTGTTTTCTTTGCCGGTTCGATCGACGGCCACCTCGAACTGGCGTGCAACGATACCGGTGGGGTGCAAATGGCAGGTCTGGAAATGTGTCCGCGTCAGCAAATATGGCTAATTTATTCAGCTGGCTGCTGACACGTGTTAACTCAAGGTAAATACGTTTGCCTTCTGTTTGTTATTGTCGATTATGTTCGATACAGCCCAGTAGAACACGGTCCTTCACACCATCATTTACAATTGCGTTCACCACACGCGTGGATTTTTACAATAATTATAAAATTCGCAACAAAGCTATAATTAGGCATATATATATATGGCTTTGAAAAAGTTAGAAGAGTGTGTTTAATAGCCTAAGGTAAGTATTGCGCAAATGGAACCTATGTACCAGATAAGCAAATAACGGGTTTGTGTGTTGTGTATATAAATATAGTAGTATTCGATGCAGAACAATCGTTGTATCGAAACAAAATTTAATGTCGTCAAAGCTATTATGACAATAAAAGTGGAGTATTATATTAATAATAAGATAACTTCTTGCGCCTAAATCCTTGGAAACCAAGCTCAGAGGCGCATCAAAATAAAAGGATTGGTCAATCTCAAAATCCATAAGCAGTATTCCAGTTGTCAACAGATGGGTCAACGCGCTAAGGAACTATGGTGGATAAGCAAGGTTGTAAAGATAAGTTTTTAAATGGCGACGTAACTGTGTAATATTTTCAACTGATCTAACACTAAGAGGGAGCATATTCCAAAGAGTTGGTGCAGCAACAGAAAAAGCCCTAGTTCCAATGTTAGTGTTAACTCTAGGAACAAAAAGTAGGTCATAACTAGATGATCGAAGCTGGAAGTTGGTTAAGGGAGCGATTAAGCCAACGAAATGTAGATCTGAGTATCATCAGCATAAAGATGATGATCCAAGTTATGTGTTTGTATAACAGAGCTTAGTGGCGTGGTGTAAATAATAAAAAGCAAAGGCCCAAGAACAGAATCCTGGGGACACCAAATAAAGCCGGCAGTGCAGCTGGAAAGCAGTTCCCAATCTTTACAGTTTGGTATCTATCAGTTAGATATGAAGAAAACCAGCTTAGAGCTGTGCCAGATATGCCGTACCACTTTAATAGGCGTTCAATGAGAATGCTGTGATCAGTCGTGTCAAAACTGGCAGAAAGATCTAATAAGGTAAGTGCAGCCACTTTATCATTATTAATGTTAGTTAAGATATTTGTGCTAATGTGAGACCTTAAACGACTTACTACAACCTTTTCTATTATTTTGAAAATAAAGCTAAGGTTAGAAATAGGTTTATGACTGTTTAGGTCTTGTTTAGGCAGAGATGACTTCTTAAGAAGTGGTGTGACATGGGCGTATTTGATATCATCAGGAAAACAGCCAGAGCAAAGTGATGCATTTATAATATTTGTTATAGGTCCAATTAGTGTATCGACACATACGTGCACACGATTTATTTGGGAAGGACATAATTATTTTCCTAACTTCATCAACTGTTGCAGGTTCAAATGATACAAGTAGAGAATTTACTTGTGGAAAGTCCACACTGACATTACTTATATTATGACGTGGGAAAGCAGAACGAATAATACTGATTTTATTCTTAAAGTGACTAGAGAAAGACTCATATAGAGACTTAATTGACACATGATCAGGTAGCGATGGAGTAGGCCGTCAGTGTAAAATGTTATTGATGCAGTTCCATAACTGACGCGGGTTATCAGACTTATTTATGACCATATTTGTAAAATAATCTGATTTAGTTTTGGCCATTTGTCTCTTACAGAGGTGACATTGCTTAGAATAGCGCGACCTGTCTTATTATATGAATAGGCATTGATGTGGTTTTTGTTTCTGATTTTTTTTTATTAATCTGACCGAATATGATAGAAGTGGGAAAATATAAGCCCTACAAAGAGTGGAAGAAATTGTACTTGCTGATGTCACGATTTCGATTACTTATTACCTTATAACAGTGGTGCTTGGAAGTCGGTTTATAATGTAGAACTTTCGTACGAAAGAACATAAATAGTTAGGCCTACGTACAATTGTTTGTAACGTTCTGCGTGTCTTCTGTGGTTGCTCTCTCTCTCTCTACCTTATCTATGTTAAGCGTTCCCGTAATAACTGTTCTATAATCGAGCAAGTGTATGTTAATCTACGTTAAGTGTTCCCGTAATAACTCTACTATAATCGAGCAAGTGTATGTTAATCTACGTTAAGCGTTCCCGTAATAACTGTACTATAATCGAGCAAGTGTATGTTAATCTACGTTAAGCGTTCCCGTAATAACTGTTCTATAATCGAGCAAGTGTATGTTAATCTACGTTAAGCGTTCCCGTAATAACTGTACTATAATCGAGCAAGTGTATGTTAATCTACGTTAAGCGTTCCCGTAATAACTGTTCTATAATCGAGCAAGTGTATGTTAAGCTACGTTAAGCGTTCCCGTAATAACTCTACTATAATCGAGCAAGTGTATGTTAATCTACGTTAAGCGTTCCCGTAATAACTGTACTATAATCGAGCAAGTGTATGTTAATCTACGTTAAGCGTTCCCGTAATAACTGTTCTATAATCGAGCAAGTGTATGTTAATCTACGTCAAGCGTTCCCGTAATAACGTTACTATAATCGAGCAAGTGTATGTATACATAATGTGATAACATTTCCCTCTTAGCTGGCTTGAACCTCGAGCGCCAAACTTTCAAGGATTAATATACGACCCATAGAATAGGACCTAAGTAAGACCTATATATTTTCAAAATACCTCAAACATGTCAAGATTCTCATCTTTTATTGGTTAAACAAGTTGTTCGGAACGTAAAACCACGCGCGCGCGACAAATACTTTGGGAAAACGGCCCCTGTGACAACACGTAATAGACGCTGACACAATAAATCTCATGTCTGCCCTCACGCCATAGTATTGCAATACAAATCTTATTTGACAATTCTACACTATCACGACTAGGGCTTATCGATGGACGCTAGACCATATTCTCTCCGACCATCGTCATTTTGAACAAACAACGAGTATCTGCGTATGTTCTAACATTTGGTAAATACTACTATCACGACTGTCATCTACCAAGGCAGCAATCAAATAAGTCTTGAGTTTCTTACGTAAGAACCTTCGAACAGAACGAACAGTTCGTGCGTGAAACCAGCGCACGGTTGTTAAATGAATCTCAATAGGCCCTGTGTTGAACCTGTCTTGCGCATTCCAAGCAAATACTTTATATATAGAATATGTGTTATTAAAGATATTTAAGAGGTAAAACAATCCAAGAATTACACATAAGCGTATCGTGTAAGAACGTATTGTATACAAGACAAAATTACAAACATGTCTTAACGAAATGTTACTCCTTGTACAAAGTGTAGGAGTCATATACAGCGTAAAGAGAAGTGGCAGATTAGGTTGTGGTTGAGTGCAACATCGGTTTCCAGTTTGGCGCGACTGGTCATGTGGCAATATACATCTGCGATCAATGTTTATCGAGCACACAAATAGGTGCGGTGACAGTAATCACTTTACCGCTCGTTAACTCCACGATGCATGATTGCCGACCGACAAAAGATCAACAATGCGGCCAGCGTGTGGCCTGTAAGACCGAAGTTATGCCCTGGCCGTGCGCTGATTGGCTGACGCTTATTGTAGCGCCGCCCAGATCAGAGAGAGAGAGCGAGAGTAAGGGGGCGAGAGAGAGAGA
>OZ023208.1:2275549-2278049 GCA_963995525.1 Escarpia spicata
GAGTTTAACTTCAGTGATTTGCCAATTATTAGAAAGACTAATTAAAGATCACATGGTGGATTTTCTTGTTAAACATAACTTGATAAACCCATCTCAACATAGGTTTCTAAAAGCGAGGTTATGCTTAACAAATATGTTATGTTTTTGGAATATATCACAAAGTGGGTAGACGAGGGACCACCAGTAGATATCATCAACTGAGATTTTCAGAAAGCTTTCGACAAAAGCTAAAGGCCTATGGCATAGGAAATGGTATAATTAATTGGATAGACAAATAACTGATTGACAGAAAACAACGGGTAGTAGTTAATGGGAGGTTTAAACCGGAAATCAGTTTTGAGTGGGGTACCACAGGGATTAGTACTGTGATCTATATTATTCTTAATACATATCAACGATTTGGACGATGATATAACAAGCAAGGTGTTGACATTTGCGGATGACACAAAAATGTTTAAAAGGATTAAACGTGATGGAGAAAGACAGCATTTACAAGATGATCTTGACAGGTTGATCAAATGGTCTGAAAAGTGGCAAATATTGTTCAATTTTGGGAACTGTAAATGCCTCCTGTTTCCTTGTCCACCTGCCATCTAGAGTTACTTCTCTGTGTGGCAATCTTGTTAAATCTTGTTAAATCTTGTTAAATCTTGTTCAATCTTGTTCAATCTTGTTCAATCTTGTTAAAGAGTGGAGGCACAGAAGAAGACGTCAAAGCAAGGATACAAAACGGAAGATTGGCATTTATCATTTTGAGAAACAGTTGGAAGGCAAAACAAATCAAGCTTAACAGCAAACTGGTGATATTTAACTCAAATGTCAAGTCAGTGTTACTCTATGGCTCGGAGACTTGGCGAATTACACAGAAACACCTAAAACGAATGTAGACTTTCACCAACAAATGCTTGCGGAGAATCATACACCTAAAACAGTCAGACAATGTACCCAAGGTAACTGTGGGAATGGACCAAACAACTACCAATAGACAACGAAATAAAGACGAGAAGACGGAGATAGACAGGACACACACTGAGGAAACATGCAACAAACAGCACTCGACAGGCAATCACATGGAAGCCCGCAGGGAAGAGAAGAAGAGGAAGGCCTGACAGAGAGAGACACCGACAGGGGTGGAAAGCAGAGGGGATACACAGAGAGAGAGAAATCGAGAAAATGGCATTAGACCGACAACGTGGAGGACCACGGTCGATGGCCTATGCTCCCAGCGAGCAAACAGGCCTGAGTAAGTAAACAAGTAATGATCTGTCTGTAGATGACCACGATACTCCAACCGTCTATGTCTATATAATGTCAACGATACTCCAACCGTCCCTGTATATAGATGACCACGATACTCCAACCGCCTCTGTCTGTAGATGACAACGATGATCCAACCGTCTCTGTCTGTAGATGACAACGATGATCCAACCGTCTCTGTCTGTAGATGACAACGATGCTCCAATTGTCTCTGTCTATATATAATAAAGTCTATATATAATAAAGATGATCCAACCGTCTCTGTCTGTATATGACAACGATAATCCAACCGTCTCTGTCTGTAGATGACAACGATGATCCAACCGTCTCTGTCTGTAGATGACAACGATGCTCCAATTGTCTATGTCTGTAGATGACAACGATGATCCAACCGTCTCTGTCTGTATATGACAACGATGATCCAACCGTCTCTGTCTGTAGATGACAACGATGCTCCAATTGTCTCTGTCTATATATATAATAAAGATGATCCAACCGTCTCTGTCTGTAGATGACAACGATGATCCAACCGTCTCTGTCTGTAGATGACAACGATGATCCAATTGTCTCTGTCTATATATATAATAAAGATTATCCAACCGTCTCTGTCTGTAGATGACAACGATGATCCAATTGTCTCTGTCTATATATATAATAAAGATTATCCAACCGTCTCTGTCTGTAGATGACAACGATGCTCCAATTGTGTCTGTCTATAGATAATAAAGATAATCTAACCGTCTCTGTCAGTAGATAACAACGATGATCCAACTGTCTCTGTCTATATATATTAAATATGGTCCAACAGTCTCTGTCTATAGATGATAACGATACTTTAACCGTCTCTATCTCTAGATGACAACGATACTTCAACCGTCCCTGTCTATATATGACAATGATACTCCAATCGTATCGGTCTTCTTGACAACGGTGCTCCTTCAGTCATATACATCTTAGAAACAGTATCACGTCCCATTAGCATTGAGCGGAAATTCAGGTACAGCCACGGAAAGTAGTGGGTGTTATAACCATATTCAGTTTCCTAAACAATTTTGGTGGCATAATAATCAACAATACGTGGTATCCATGTGTACAAATTAATATTGTTCCCTTTCCACCTCCGTCCCACCGTCCCACCGTCCCACCGTCCCAGTTCTGCCGGCGTGTATGTCAAGGAAATGCATGCATGCAAACCGACACAGCAGTGAAAATCTTCGATGAATGCCGAGTCTGTGCAACGCCG
>OZ023208.1:2283049-2343049 GCA_963995525.1 Escarpia spicata
ACACACACACACACACACACACACACACACACACACACACACACACACACACACACACACACACACACACACACACACACACACACACACACACACACACACACACCACACACACACCACACACACACCACACACACACCACACACACACCACACACACACACATACACACATACACACACACGCACACACACACGCACACACACACACACACACACACACACACACACACACACACCACACACACACCACACACACACCACACACACACCACACACACTGGTGTCCTCGTTCATAGAAATATATACCTACAGACAAGTATCCTTAACATTTTGTGAAATTATCATATTCTCACAGACTGTCGTATATGTCTCGTGGCTTAATGGCAAGTGGCACCTTTGGTTTCTTATAATGAAAGATGCCCGCAGTCGTGGGTGTTCAGACCCAGGACTGCCAACCACATTGCCGAAGTGTGATAACTAGACTACGCGCCAGTATAGAGTAAACTAGTTGAACACAGTTGCGGTAGTCTCCTAAATACTGCAGACAACTTCTGAAACAGTTGCGAATCTGTTCGATAAGCGTACGCTTACACGTGTTAAAAGCTTTTAACGACATCGTTCTTGCTGAATGGATCGCCTCCGCTTAAAAAAACGACCACCAACGTTAAACATCACCAGCATTCAAGTTTGCAACGATTCTCTTTGTGGTGGGACCTCTACAATACACGATGCGACTGCGTCCAACATAGTCCCATTACGCTAATAGGCGTAGCTACGCGCCTGCCATAATAGACAGAGTTAAAGTTCATAACGACTTCCGAAAAGCACGCCGCGTATTAACATTCCGCGAGCCTCTTCACCATTGGGCGCCATTCGAGCATCTAATTTTGTGTCACATTTCGACGATAAGTAGTTTTTGTGCGACTTGTCGCGCCTGAAACGAGGCATTGTCAAACGTAGCCAATGATAGATACAAATGTATTGCAGAAAACCAACATAGCCGGCGGCGCGATCCGGCCAACAATGGGTCCTTTATGGGCACGTCATTATGTCGCAGTCCCGTGCGCTTGTGTGCAGATAATAGTTTTTATGTCGGCGCTCCGGCGTCTGACTAGAGACAGTCATATTTTCCTCGCAGCAATATTTAACTGTTGAACCCGATAGTTTTGTTCACGCCTCCCGTTAAGTGGTACCTGTTCTCAAAGCCGGAGCAGGAACACTGATTAGTTCCGTAGAAATAGCCGGTTTTATTTTGCAACGTCACTAGTTCCTTTGTCGACTCCGGAGTCGCGCGATGTTCGGACACGGAGCATAATCGGCGTATAATAGAAAAGGGAAGGAATGGTAATTCCATTACAAGTGCCAACGTCGTTTCAACGTCAATCAGCCGCGCACACACCACCGTAAGCGTCATGCGGGTTGTTACGATAACGTTTCCCATTTGCTGAGCGTAGTAGCAATGCCCTGAGGCGGTTCTTTAAGACTTTGAGTTGATTTCATATACGAGCAATGGCCGTCGACAATACGATGATGACTGCGCATTGTTCTTTCTCAGAAGGGTTTCCTTTGATCGACTTAGATTCATTCCAGCACAACTCATTTGTGTTGCCGCCACGTTCCGACAGTATTCAACTGTTGAACACACTGTACACTCACATTTCAGTTTTTACAAGTTTTTACAGTAACGCCAAGCGTGCACTGTACAGTGCATCTAACATGGCAATGGTGGCAAGCACACGCACACGCACACGTACACGCACACGCACACACGCACACGCACACGCACACGCACACGCACACGTACACGCACGCACACACGCACACGCACACGTACACGCACGCACGCACGCACGCACACGCACAGTAAGTATAAACTAAATATATAAGATGATCTACGTAAATTAGTCAAATGGTTTTAAATTGGCGGATATCATTTGATTTTTGGAAATGAAGATGCTTATCCACAGAACGTGGGAACATGGTTGAAAATACAAAAACCGTTCTATGTGCAACCGCAATAGAAAAGGACTTTACGTACAAGTCAATGACTCGTAGCAGTGTTGGATTGCTACTTCAAAGTGTAATCATATTGTTTGGATGGTTGTGAGGACTATGGCATATAAAATAGCTAATTACACCTATATATAAAACAATAGTTAGGCCACACGTGATAACACTGCACATGTACAAGAAGATAAACTGATTAAAAACCGAAACACCTTTCATATGTCAAATGTTTACAGGAAAACCACTATAGAGACAAGGCAATTTAAAGGAGAGCGTACGAACGTTTATAAGGGGTTTTGTAAATTTAAAAAAATCCATAATCCCCCAAAATTGGATGTGGGTGGGTGGTGCGTGAAGGGTCCATTTGAATTTTTTTTTTTATGGAAAATGTGGACAAAGTCTGTTCTTTATATACATTTTCAGTTGTGCCTGTAAACGTATAGTTAGTTTTTTTATATAATAAACCAGTTACAATTGACTCACGTGTAATGTGTTCTAACCATTATTTTCAATAGAACGAATCGGGAACCTGTCTGTATATACCCCCGGTAATTATTTGTTAGCAA
This sequence comes from Escarpia spicata, assembly GCA_963995525.1. Classification (NCBI taxonomy): domain Eukaryota; kingdom Metazoa; phylum Annelida; class Polychaeta; order Sabellida; family Siboglinidae; genus Escarpia; species Escarpia spicata. Next base: position 2,285,624 of record OZ023208.1, read on the forward strand.
CTCCGTCACTTGAAGTCGTAGATACTTGTCAATATATCAATGCAATGTGTAGGCCATTCCCATTTGTGTGGATGGGGCGTAGGTGGTTGGCATCGATCCTATCCAATTTTGTTTACATTTACAAAGCCCCTAAGTTATTCGACGCTTATGGATATATTGATACAGTATTTTTCAGTCTTAACAATTCTTCGTCAATTTGATTTTTTCCCGCCTAAGTTCAAAGAGTTAAGCCTAGCTTATGTTCAATACGCCATGCCAACTGGTTAGGGCTAATTTCTTATTTAGTTAATAATAATCGTTAAAACTTATGTTTGACCGGTGCATGTGATGGCCCGAGTGTATTCCCATGGGAGAAGTTTGTAGGCGCCGACTAAGATCATGCCTGAAATAGGCGTTGTTTAGATAGCGATTTGTGCTAGCAATGCATTTAAGTTTAATATTCTAATTGTTTGAATACACAATAAGCCTAGTAGCATAAATGTGTACAATCATTTGCCAAACATGCAAGAAGACTTGCAGAGTACCGAAAACTAGCTGCTTCTGTCACGGCAGCACACTTCGTCGTCAAATGCGAACATATACTTTTGAGCACGTCAAATTGTTCACTGCGTTTGCGCGCGCATGCGCAATACGCTAAAGCTTACTTCATGCACCGGACTACTCTCGGCCCGTTACAACGGGTCCTGTCGCAAATAAGTGGAACGTTGCAAAGGTGGTTCTATACATACTATGACATAAGGCTATTCAGACTTTCTCAAATTACCTGGTCTAACGATCCATATCAATTATTTCAATGATGTTTAACACACGTTTGTACCCTGTTATTAAACTGACAGCGCATCATACTTAAACTGTTTATGCATTACATATTTGAACTTCAACGGATCTGTTTTGCGTGGCCAAACGAAATAGGGAGTGGAACACGGCAGATAAAGAGATAGAGGGTAAGAAATAGCATCAGTAAATTATATTTAGATAACAGAGTACAGAGGCCTAAGAGTGAACGGAACAAATTATATACCGATTGTGTAAATGCTTGCGGCGTGTATACGTTTTAAATCAACAATTATAGGTCGGGTAGATTACAATTGAAGGAACAGTCGGATTACACGTGTCGACGAATACCCGGTGGAATTCCGTGTCCACTTGCCGTGTCGGCATTTCCTTTGGACGGCGATCTTGATAAATATTGTTAAATGATGCATGACTTTATGTCTGATGCCCATGTGTCCATGGCTAATGTCGATTATCGCTGATGATACGTGTGTGTACGCTTGTCATGACTTGCAACGTGTGCCACAGTCAATTAATGGTTAGGCGTAATTTGACATAAGAGTGTCAACAGCTGATACCGATGGGTTCTGGCCGATCCGGTTTGGTTGATATTTGTCGTGTTGATTCCGATATGTACACATTATTTGATTGATCCGGATTGATCCAAACAGATCCGGATTGATCCTGATTTGTCCGGATTGGTTCGGAATGGTTCCGGTTTAGCCGTATATGTCTCGAAATGTCGTGAGTCGTCAGGTATAACAGTGGCAACGTTCGTTAGTAATGAGGAACGCCGAGTATGACAGATGACGAACGACATTAGCGGGTGCCGCTGACAGCCCTCTGGCGACGTCGTCATGTGATGCTACGTCGCACGGTCACGCGCTGAATCAACGTTGCAACACCGCCCTGACAACTCATATCAATACGCAGTTCGTGCAGTCTCGCAATTATACTTATCATTTGACCATATAATACTTAGCACGACATATCACCTTTGCCGTGATGTATTAACATAACGGGACGCCGGCTCGGTGTACGTTATTCGTACATAAATAATTTCTTCCAACATTTCCGTGCGTAACTTGTCGTGTTGGTCCCGGAATAGAATATTCGTACCAGGATGTGGGAGACATGCGTGGTCAACAGACCGTGACGTGTGCAACTAATTAGTTCACTTCTATCGGGCGCCGCTCTATAACGATACGCGTGACAGAAATGACTAATCCATTCGTTTGTCGGGTAAATTGGATGCGCGTGTCCAAACCGTTTGCCCTGGACGCCCACGACAAAGTAACGCGCTTGACACAACATTGTGACACGCGATACTCAGTGTTAGCTTCAGACATTGTAGAACACAACTATACAACGCAGTTGTCACTAAGACTCTACTTGTTTGCAAATACATACACCACTACAAAGATGACCGAGAAGGGTTTAACACTTTTTAGCAAAGTCGCAACGAAGTGCCGGCCCCGATTTAGTTGCCGCGATCGTGACAAACGCTATAGTCTCGCTCTTGTACCGCACAGACAAACGCGCAAAAAATGGTTGAAGAAGCTTCGAAGTGTCAAGCCAATTGTGTGCACGCACATACGCGTAAACATTGAACGAGACGGGACCGCCGCCATGTAAGCGGCAGATGCATCGACGACCAGGCAACGCAGAATTCATCGATTGTATTTATGTATACAAACGAACGACACAGAAACAATGGGAATCGAAAAAACCTGAATAAGATGGTAGACCCACAAAGTGGTGCGTGAACGCCGTTATCTAAATGCCAGCTCATGCACACAACAGCTGTCAGGTTGATTTGAAGGAACAAAAGATAGATATGAAACTTTAAAAGGATGTTCCGGGTAGAGACCCAATCGGTCAGTGGCAGCGACAAACGGGCGCTTGTAACCGCGCAAGGGAGCATATCGAGCTACTGTCATCTCCTTGACGTGATGGCGAGAGACACAGCTCTTGATAAATTTATCTTCGCGTTTATGCTTGTTTCCGTCATTACTCACAGCGCTACGCTAGCACGTTTTGTTAGCTGTTCGTGTTATGCTTCATTGAAAAACAAAAACAATTAACAAAATAGACCATCACTCAGGAACATCTGCAGACTAGTATCAGTTGTTCCGTTGGCTTTGGCAATCGACATATGATTTGACGACAGTTTATCGGCGCGAAAACTCCCCGCGTGAACTCTTACTTTTTAAAAACGGAACACAGTGTTCGTCTTGATCGGTAGATCACGGGAAACTCTGTGCATGTGTGTGTGTGTGTGTGTGTGTGTGTGTGTGTGTGTGTGTGTGTGTGTGTGTGTGTGTGTGTGTGTGTGTGTGTGTGTGTGTGTGTGTGTGTGTGTGTGTGTGTGTGTGTGTGTGTGTGTGTGTGCATGTGTGTGCATGTGTGTGTGTGTGTATGCGTGTGTGTATGTGTGTATATATGCATTGCGTGTATGTGTTGTGTGTGTGTGTGCGTGTGTGTATGTATGTATGCATGCGTGGATGTGTGTATGTGAGTATGTGTGTGTGTGTGTATGTGCGTATGTGTGTGTGTGTGTGTGTGTGTGTGTGTGTGTGTGTGTGTGTGTGTGTGTGTGTGTGTGTGTGTGTGTGTGTGTGTGTGTGTGTGTGTGTGTGTGTGTGTGTGTGTGTGTGTGTGTGTGTGTGTGTGTGTGTGTGTGTGTGTGTGTGTGTGTGTGTGTGTGTGTGTGTGTGTGTGTGTGTGTGTGTGTGTATGTATGTGTGATGGGTGTATGCATGTATGTTTATTATATACATATATATATATATGTGTGTGTGTGTGTGTGTGTGTGTGTATGTGTGTGTGTGTGTGTGTGTGTGTGTGTGTGTGTGTGTGTGTGTGTGTGTGTGTGTGTGTGTGTGTGTGTGTGTGTGTGTGTGTGTGTGTGTGTGTGTGTGTGTGTGTGTGTGTGTGTGTGTGTGTGTGTGTGTGTGTGTGTGTGTGTGTGTGTAAAACCGTTTGAATTTTAAAATAAAATATATTACCGAATACCTACGCAACCAGGGCTCAAATCGTTAAGCACACCGACTTTTGTCGAATGCATATATCACGAAGAAGAAGAACGCATCTATAGTTGGTGCGAGCGTATCACTCTGCACAATTTTAAACAGCTCAATTACATATTTATATATATATATTGGCAATAATTGCTGCACGGGAACACATCTCGTTCCGATGGATTGAACGTCAATAAAAGTTATGATTGCAGACATAATGTTCGTTCGATATGTTCCATTAACATTTTCATCATTAGGATATACAGGCCAACTGTGGTCCTCCGTTTTGATTGGCTCTATATACGTTGGTGGTCAATATCTTCTTTAGGTGTACGTTTAAAACAAAAAGTGAGCTAAAGTTATTTTCATATTACAAAATGCTTATGTTTCTCTGCGCAATATATATGAACTGCATGCTTATTTTTCTATCCAAAAGAACATTCACTGTAATGTTCACTAGTAAGGTATAGTTAACATTACAAAGTAGTAACTAAATATCCTCAACAGTTCGATGGTTTTTATGCTTTCGTTTCGTATTCACCTCGCAAAATCGAACATGTCACGATACAACGGTTTATACAAACGTTTTATGGTTCACGCGCAGCTTCTTTAATGCGTCTTTCTTATTTTCATTTTAACAAATTCACTTGTACTTAGTGTGTGAAAAGTGAAAGTCGGTGGTATAGAAATGCGATAGCGAGACGTCTGTAAGTAAAATATGTTGAAATGAACATACTTTGGAAAGATACGCTGCCGTAAACGACGCAGTTCTTATCATTACAAGTTAAATTCTTAAAGTTGCTCTCTGAGATTGTTCATCTTTTAATTACAAATTCCCAGTGAATCAACATGCTCATATACACTATTTATCTCTCTCCTCGACACTGTTTTCACAATATGCCAATTCAAAATAAAGTCAGCGCAAAAGAAGACAATTATATCCGCGTGATATACGTTTATCATTTCGCAGGCCAGACCTGGCGATCGATAGTTTTGCAAAAGCATAATTGATCGAAAAATGTATTAAATGCCAGTGACAAATATATGGTTGCATGTACAATTACATAAATAAATAGTATTCATGTATTTTTATATCATTATACACTTTCTTAAAAACAGTTATGATGTTAGTTTAACTCAGGATGATGCAACTTTAACAAGACCTCAGGATGCAACTTTAACAAGCCATTTGTACATATTTCAATAATGATTATGCTGTTACGGATATCTCTACATCTCGAGTGCAGAAGGTTTTAATGAGATATCGCCGCCGCCTTGCCGGGTCGCGCGTCTTTACACATCGACGGGCAACTGCAGAAGTGGAAAAAGAGTTCCCATCATCCAGGGTAGACGAGACAGTTTCCAAAAACAGAACTTTAAGTGGCTGGCTTTGAGTCATAAGACAAAGAAGGTCGTACAAATATAGGGGATGCGCTTTATGCGTGAATGCGCGGCGGTAAACATCGTTCGCTCTCCGCTTCAACTACGCCGTCTGTGGCTTTCGAACGAGGTGCTTCGTTGGAGCCAAACGAAGCGGATGCATGTTTGCAACAAACGGCAACTTACGTAAACAGCGTGTTTGTCAGGCCGATTTGCATCATCCCATATTTGCATCATCCCATTGTTAAGCGAGGACGCCCCTGACAGTAGGAGCGGGGCTCGCGGACAAGAGCGAATCGGATACGAGTTGCTTTCTTGCGAAACAGCGCCGAAAGCGTTTTCGCACAATGGTCTATTATCTTTTCGACAAGCTGTCAGACGGTTCTGGAGACGGGCTGCCTACGAACGGGCAACAAACGGAGGGTTGTGCGCGCGGCGAGTGAAACTATGCGCGCGCTGATAACGAATCTGTTTGCAAACATATACCATATATCCCGTCTCTCGCTCGTTTCTCAGATAACAAGGGAAACACCGAGGGCAATGTTCATCGCGCTTCCCCCAACCAGCGACATCTTACAAATTGTTATATCTGATTAGAATCAATTATGATGAAAACAAACATCGCATTGTGCGTAGTTCTATGTCTGGTGGTGGTGGTGGTGGTGGTGGTGGTGGTGGTGGTGGTGTGTGTGTGTGTGTGTGTGTGTGTGTGTGTGTTGTGTGTGTGTGTGTGTGTGTGTGTGTGTGTGTGTGTGTGTGTGTGTGTGTGTGTGTGTGTGTGTGTGTGTGTGTGTGTGTGTGTGTGTGTGTGTGTGTGTGTGTGTGTGTGTGTGTGTGTGTGTGTGTGTGTGTGCATGATTGCGTGTATGTATATATGTACGATTGTACGTAAGTATGTATGTACGTATGTACGCATGTACGCATGTACGCATGTACGCATGTACGCATGTACGCATGTACGCATGTACGCATGTACGTATGTATGTATCTACGCGTGTATGTATGTTTGTATGTATGTATGTATGTATGTATGTATGTATGTATGTATGTATGTATGTGTGCATGTATATGAATGCATGTAATTGTGTATGCGTGTGTGTGTTGCGTGTGCGTACATGCATGTGTATACAAATACATTTCAATAACCAACTAAAATATTTATTAACCAATTAAGACATTGATACTGATGGCGGTGATGATGACCCCGGGTGACGTCCTTGATGCCGATATAACGTCCATTGAAACAGCGACCTGGGCACCTCATGGTTAGGTTGTCCGTCACACGCCAGGTCCGTGACACCTCGTGGTTAGGCTGTCCGTCACACGCCAGATCCGTGAAACCTCGTGGTTAGGTTGTCCGTTACACGCCGGTCCGTCACACCTCGTGGTTAGGCTGTCCGTCACACATTGGGTCGCGTGCGATGAATTGCCTTTCACGATAAGATCTTGCCGAATGTCATAACCTGCATTCCACACGATGACATGTTCAATAGACACAGATCATCGCCATATTATTTTGCTATGCAATCTACAGCCCATCACATTGTGAGATAAAGTATCGTTAATAAATGGGAAGGCCCATCGAAAGGAACCACTTAAGACAGAAATGCAATATCTCACCCTTCAAAAGCGACACGGAACCAGTTAGTTCGTCGCTGTAGTTCATTGTATTGGGCCGCGGTTTGACTTTCTTTTGACACCGTTCATCATTGTGGAATTTCATTTAATCGGTGTTCTTATACAATTGTTCTACCAATGTTCCAATTGACGGGCAGAATGGAGCATAACGGTTAATAAGAACATAACTGTTGAGAACAACCAGAACGCATCTTATGATATACAGTGCGGTATGTTATCATTAACAGTGAACACTAAGACAATTAAATATATGTGTGTGTTTGTGTGTTTGAGTGTGTGTGTGTGTGTGTGTGTGTGTGTGTGTGTGTGTGTGTGTGTGTGTGTGAGTGTGTGCGCGCGCGCGCGTGTGTGTGTAATGTGTATAAGGCATATAAACATATGTAAACGATGCAAATAATATATATATATTGCATTGTTTACACATGTTTATGTGCCTTATATATATATATATATAACTCTACTCAAACATTGTTAATTATAATAATACAATCACAATAATAATAATAATGTATAATAAGCACTAGTTTATATATATATATATATGTATATATATATATTTAATTTATGTATTTATATGTTATAGATGTATGTATATATATATATATATTTATATAATAGCTGTATTTATATTTTATAGCTGTTTATATATATATTGTTCATTATATATATATATATATATATATATATATATATATATATTATAGCTGTATATATATATATATGTATATATATATATATATTACCTACGATTTGATCATATATGATCTAAAATGTATACTTTATATAATGAGATCACATACCGGTAGTGCAATTGCTTGAGGTATTATCTCTTCCCTAGTATTAGCCTGCCTCGGTGTTAGTATCTTCCGCGTATAGCTATACACATTACGCGTGACAATTTAATCAGCGATTCCCAACCACCACGAGGATTAAAAACACAATTCATCATGACTCAACTTAATATTTTACGTGACGAGTTTACGTAATTTCAGAGAAAATTTAAGAAAATTTAGAGATGACCGTCTTAGCTACATTGAACTATCTCGTGTATATTAACAAACGGATGCGTGTGTTCGATATGAATCCTGTTGCATTTAACTTGATATATCGTTAACGTTGATTTCTTTTTATACAACAAATACAACTTATATATGTAGGACAACTATTTAAATTGAACGAAAGCAAAATATAATTTAGTAATAATAGCATATGTGAATAATTAACTAGTTGTTTTGATCGACATCTACTATTGGCCGTTATTTCTTTGTCTACTTAAGTTGACGGGCTTCTTTCTGTCATTTCGTCAGAAATGAAAGGGAATCCGTGACACAATGACATATCGCTTAACTCTATATTACCATGGAATGCTGCTAGATAGTATTAGCGTACGTCACACACTTTGTTCGGTGCGTATTTCGCCAGACAATAGGACGAACTAAATATATATATGATAATATACGGCTTGTCATGGAAACATGTTATTTGCCGGTGCACGGCGCATCGCCGTGGATGCTAGAATTCTGACTTGAACCAACGGTAATTATGTACTATCTCCCGTCGTGGATCACCTAAACAGATACAGCTTTGCGAACAGACGTGTCTTTGAAGTTTGTGATCGTTGCCGTATGCCAATGAGAATATTTGTCTATAATGTTGTTTCTGTAGAAAGTCATTGCTTAGACTGTAGACATAGTACAATCACGTAGCATTTCAATAACATTTTGTGTAATCGCGAAACACGTGAGGTAATTTATCATGTGCTAAATTTCCTTGAATACGATCTAATGTGTAAATTTTATTTCATAATTTTGATGCTATGTATAACGCACAAATAATATTTCATTTAGCGAAATAATAGTTTATTTGATGCATGTGCATGGAAAGTGCTCGTTCTCGGTTGAGTAGGTTTTATACTGTCTGTATAACCTACAGTGATTTAAAAGCAATTATTTTCTCGTGTGGCCAATTTTTAATTGACATAAATCACTGTTAGGACACGGTTAACGCCGGTCTTCTTGATCGGCTGGACAGTTAGACTAATGAAGTAGCCAGACCGCCGTGACGGGTCTATGATGTCCTCATGTCCGCGTCCCTAATCCTCTGCTCGAGTGGCAGTCGAGGTTCGGCTCACTTCGGTGTCTGTCCCGTCTGTTCCGCTCAGCTTATTGCCACCGAGTGTCCTTGACTGCGACTCGAAGCGCGATTAATGTCGCTGCCAGAGCGCGCAAAGAGAAAACGTCTTTGGTCGGTCTTGATGGGCGTTCACCGGCCACAATAAGACCCGTCTTGAGCGGTGGGCCGAACGAAAGCGACCGACGTCATTTACACCATCTGACTCCCATTAATTTCGCCTTTGTGTCGTCTTGTGGTTATCGAGTGTATTAAACATTCTTTCATTTAATTTCTTCGCCTCCGTCGACAAAGGAATGCGCCGTCCCGTGGGAACTGTTCAATAAGGCCGTCTCTTTCGTCTGCTAATAACGACCCGATGTCTTCCTACGGTCAACAGATAAATGCTCATTTTCCGCGTCTTGAATTTTCACAGAAGAATGTGTAATATCAGCGGCAGTTGTATTAAATCTCCATTGATAACTTATCGAAGCTTGTCGATTAATCACTTTATCGATCGATAACGTGTCGGTTGTGTAGAACATGATTGCTATACGATGGGCTGCTGTAATCATTTATCAGTTGCATAAATTAGATTTAAAAAAATTGAGTTCAACTTGATATTAATTTGTGTAATTATAGTAAATGTAGATATGTCGATATTGTATTTGCAGTCAGTCTAAGCTGAGTTCAATCAATTTGTGTTATTCTGTCGCCGCTACAGGATATAGACCATAATTATGGAAAATAAATTGATGTTTCCTCTAGAAGTGTACACCAGCTGCCATGTTACTTTAATGTAGATGAAACCATATTGATTTTGACAAAATCAGCGCCAACGATCTTACAAAAGGTAATCTTAAACGAGTGCTTTGTAAACAGTACACTTCGCCGAATAACTTTATCGGCGTTCCCTTGCGTTGTCGACAGTTGCAGTCGACTATATCAGTGTTGTAATCTGGTTTTGTTTTACAAGCGAGTGTCGAATTCATACGGCTGGGGCTACTGTCAAATAACTCGCTGGTCAGATATTTTGTGGTAACAGGTTGAGTTGAGTCGTGTGCGACAACACGTGTTTCTCTTTAGAGCTTCGTCTGCTCGCAATTTGCTGCCTGCTTTGGCTTGAGCGCAGGCCAGTGCGACCGAACGCATGCCAGATGTCTCGTTAATACGCGCGAGCACGGGCGGCAGCGTTTAGCGAGTATTTGGAGAGATAGCAAACCCCAGCAACATTGACGCAACATGACAACGCCGAAATTAATTTAAATCTTACCTCCCGCATTGATAACATTTAATCTTTCTTTATATTTGTGGAATACAACATTGCTACCATGACTAAGATGACATTATTAATTAATTACGACGCAGAGGAATGGCGCATGAATTCTTCTGAAGACTAAAGATAGACCATGACGTACGAAGCGCATATGGTAGAAGAACCTATATACTATACTATACTATACAAGGAGAGCGCCAACATGCATTTCGATGACGGAACAACTACGGCCAGCGAAATGATAGTAGAACAGTTTAATTAAAAAACATTAAATCCCTTGCCCTGTAATTGCACGCGTAACTAACTTTTGCTTATTAAACTATAATTATTAGTATACCTTGGAGAGGTGTAACGCCAATTTAGGTATCATACCTACATATGCCAACCTAACTGAGTTCGCGACGACGCTCGACCACGCCATACAATCGCGTGATTTGTGATAGGGTGCATGTACAAGTTCAGATAGTTTCGTTAATCATTACTACAGTAAGCTGGTTGTGTCTCAACGTACGGGAGGCAGATCCACCGTCGATTAAATGTCGTCTTTGTATATGCACCCATCACCGTTTCATTGCCGGGCTAATTTCCTCTTTTACTCCTTCCTCTTGGGCCGTTTGGTTACTGTTTACTGACATTCAAATTTCATTTCCCCAACTGTTCTTACAACGGTCGCCACCTTCTTTACGTATGTCTGCCAATATTATACATGAATTAAAGTTGTGAATATACAATGCACGGGATTTCTCATATACATGCGTATATATATATATATATAATTATATATATATATGTGTGTGTGTATATATATATATATATATACAGTATATATATAATGATATATAATATATATATATATACATTAGACCATTTTTCTTATTACTTAATTTTATTAATTAAAGTGCTACTGCGCTAGCTGACAACAACCATAAATTGCTCTTTCTTCTTGACACTTCCGGTTTTTGTCCACAGAATAATTAATCTGAAACACCCATAGTATGGAAAACCGAATAATTCTCCACCGCATAATTCCTCACTTTTGTTTAGGTGTGTTTCAGTTTGTTGAAACAAAATGTTTAGTTTGTCTGCATTTATGAAGAATGTTGGGCGTGACAAGGCTTAATGACAAGTATTTTAATGTTTAAGGCAATTGACTCAATTTGACAATTACTGACAAATTAACACATTAACAATCAGAACGTATTTGTGACTTCAAGCACTTAGTATCTAAATTATTTGAATTTATAAGTGGATTTAAAATGTGAGTAAATTTAGGTGTACTGCTGTACGACTATTGCTATCTTTCGTCACTTTCTGACATTACATCCTTTACAAGAGTTAATTGATTCTTGTGAATAAAATTACACACAGAACGAGAAAACAATGTTAGTGTAATACCGTAATTAAACAATACACCTTTTTACAAATAAAGTTAATTTTTTAGTTGTTTTCATAACCTCAACATATTTACAAAAAGAGTATTTAGCAAATAACCGATGATTACATTTTTCTATTATTAAATTGATATATTTGTCATTAACGTTCGAGGAATATTTTCAAATGTTTGTATAATCATACATTACTTCGTAGGTTCAAATGTTCCATTTGAAACAGAAAGCATAGCGTTATCTGTAAGAATTACAATCGAATTGGCGTAAACTGTACATCATTTAAAATCAGGGTTTATACAAATGCATTTTATTAACACTATCAGAACACAACATTAATAAAACCATAGTTTTCACGGCTACTATACAGTAGGTAAATGAGGTTTTAACCTATTTACCAGATTGGATTCTTGATTTAGAAACACGGGACTTGTATCCGATTTTCCTGACATATATTTATATACCCATAAATGGATGTGAGGAAAGTCGGATACAAGTCCCGTGTTTCAAGTATCAGTGCAGACCAGAACAAGAATGTCAAAGTAGTTACTTGTACGTTTCAGCTGATGCTCGCTGTCGGTGGGAAACCACTGGATTGGCGACTACAGGTACATCATTACGTGTACTAGTCAATAGTAGACGCTGTGTAATGGTTGTATTTGGGTTATATCACTGCCGCCATCGTTTCTTCCATTTGTATGCTATTTTAATGTAGGTTTCCTTTACGAAATTAGTCGTCGAATTACAGTCAAGATCTGGAATGTACAGTTTTGGTATTTAATTGTTTGGCTTGAGTTTGTGAGATTGCACTTACATTAGATATATGCACCGGATGCTGAGAAATAACTTTTTTTTATCTAGTTGCGTCAAAAATAACCACGTAGACAGGTCGGTTAGTTACCCTGAAGAACAATGTAAGCCGTTAATGATCAATTAAGAAAATAAAATTACCCTGTTTCCGCTTTTTATGCTTCTCCTCAATGACGAATGTGTTTGACCTCAATGACAGATGTGTTTGACCTCGCTGTTTAACAATCGCCATCGAACCACATTTCACGTTTATTAAAACAGCCATGAATTCGGAATAATACTATTATTGTCGTATTACAGTTTCTCTTTTCTACTTAATCATCTCGAAAGTGCTGTTGAACATGTCTTTTCCACGGTCAGCTGTATTTCTATGCCCGAAAAATACATTTTAAAGCTACTTGTCTAGTTAATTTTATAACATCTTAAAAGTCATATATTCAAATGCATGGCTGGAGTTGTTTTTAACGGACGGTATACTATGGTGTTTGTGGTTGACTAGCATATTAATTTTTATATTATATTAATTACGCTTCCGGCTCAATTTCACAAAATGAGTCACGAGTTGTCCGACTTACAATATAAATTATGTCATGCTTTTGTAGGGATGTGCACCTGAATCGGCCACATTGTCTTACGTTAAAGCGTAACGAATAGTTCAAAGCATTGCAACAACTGTACGGGCTACCACTATATTTATAGACATTAAGCAGAGCATGAGCATGTTTTAGAGTAAGCTAGTACAAGGCAAACATTAAAAAAATAGCAGTCATTACGTGCACATTGTCAGTCAACTTAAATAATAACAATACGCATAAATCACAATGGATAAATAACTTGTAAACTATTTTGTTTGAAAGTATTCTGTCTAATGGCTGGTACTTTTCTGATGTTGTCAATCAAACATGGCTTAAAAGTCCAAAACTCTGACTTCGTGAAATGTACATATATTATGACTCCACATACATTTCCTGTCGAACAGTTAAAGAAGCATGTGAGTTTTAGCCCAACTTGCCATTGCTACCAGACAGACTAAGAATTATATTGACTAATTTCAGATCTGGTAATAAAATATTAGTATAATTGAAAGGTTTTGTACTTTGCTTAAAATATAATTGAGATTGGGTGAATTAGAATGAATTTCAACTAATGTTCAAATTTGACACTCTTCAACAACAAAGAATTATTTTCTATCAAGACGTTTTAATAATCACGTTCCAAATTTGAGGTTATCTATATGTTGCTTAACTGTCATAATTTAATAAGAACTTTTGAAGTAAAAATTGTCTAAGTCAATTTATCAAAGTTATACTTAGTAAGTTTAGCTAACATTGCTTGTTCGTGTGATTTTAGAATATTGTGAATATTTGCAAGTACACTATTTTACCTTAATCTAATACACCATTGCGTGCTTTACATTAGAGAATAAATACTGTCTTCTCTTACAAACTGTATACATTCCGTGGATCTGAAAATATGGTGTTTAGCAAATTAATAATCTACGTTATATGAATGGAAACGTTCAAAATAAAAAATCTGAATTATTGATCACGCAGTATATATATAATTATATATAATTATATTAAAAGCAAGTTCAACTTCTCGAAAACCAATATCGCACCTGGGTAATACCTGTTAAACAATACACATTGTAAACTTAGAGCATTACTTAAATATTGGTGGCCTTTGTTTATACACCCAAACATGTGTTAATGGCGTGTCTTTCGGAATCTCTCGTTACGGAAATGATCACTCGAAAGAATTATATTTGAAATCGAAGTTTCTTATAACACAACTACGAATTTGAAACTCACTAAATTGTGTATATATGGGACAGCCCGCTCGCCACACTATCTGGGGTGCAGAGGAAGAACAAATCAGTTTCCGATTAAAACTGCCGACGATACGTTGATGTAAGTTTCAAATTTATAGTTGCGTTATACAAAAATTTACTTTAAATTATTTGTTCAACTTGATGAAACTTTTTATCGACAAAATTACGATTCGTCATTGTCAAACTTGAATTAATATTGGTAACACCGCCAACAAGGTATACCGTCACCAACTATTCTTTAACATTTTATTGTAAATTGTACGAATTTCTAAATATACGACTTCGTATCGAGAATATCCAATTTACACACCACCATAATCACTGCGCATGCATCGCCAAGTTTATGTATACTTTTGATGTTGTTTAAAGTGATTACTCATTATTACGCATTAAGAACATTGTGTTGTGGTTCTTAATATTTGATGTTTAAAGTTTACACACTGGATGTGCTTCAATACCCGACAACATTAACTCTTTGCTCCGCGTCAAAGTCGCCTAATAATTATAGATTTTGTCTGCGTTTCCGAGCGGCAAAATCAAATTGACAATCAGTAGGCGAAAGAAGCCGCAGTTTCAACTCTTCTGAGAAACGATCGACGAACTGTAATGAAGACGACTTATCACAATAATAACCGGTTATCAAATATTGCGCTTACAAAGTTAAGCAAACAAAAGCCACGGCAACACCAGCTTGACAATTGCGCAATGTTTTCGGTACAGTATAGCTAAAAACAGAAATTTCGTCAGCGCAATTTTATATATTATAGAAGTCGACATGTATGTGTTTGAGAATGTTTCCACATTGGTCATTGTATTATAAAAATTGACAAAATACAACAAACGCGACCGTTTAGTGTCGCACGCGTGCCGTATTACAATATGGCATTATTAACAATAGGGGAATTCTAACTCGCGTTTCCTCAAGCCGGGGAATTCCAACATATCTCCTAATGACAGCTGTATGACGACAGGGGAATCCCAACATATCTCATAATGACAGCTGTATGACGACAGGGGAATCCCAACATATCTCCTAATCACAGCTGTATGACGACAGGGGAATTCCAACATATCTCCTAATCACAGCTGTATGACGACAGGGGAATTCCAACATATCTCCTAATCACAGCTGTATGACGACAGGGGAATCCCAACATATCTCCTAATCACAGCTGTATAACGACAGGGGAATTCCGTCAAATGTTTATTTCCCGTTTACCAAGGACAGGGTGTAAGTAATCAACCCATGTAAACAGTGTGAGACGCAGCGCAACACTGAATGGTATATTATTCGTTATTGTTTCATGATTCCTAATTAACCGAATTTTGATTTTCCGCAACATTAAACATACGCGCGTGTTTAGAACAGACTTGTTATTATTTGGGGTTATCGAGTTTATATTAAACGTTACAAGTTTAACTAAAGATACATATACTGCAAATCCGACGTATGGACGATTAGGTTATAGCCGGTTAGTCGGAGTCGCTAGTTGTGCCAATTATTAGTAATCAAAGCGGCTATATGTTATTCAACTATAGGGTCTTTGAAAGTTATACAAGTATGTGTGTACATATTATGTATGTATGTATATATGTATGTGTGTGTATATGTGTGTGTGTGTGTGTGTGTGTGTGTGTGTGTGTGTGTGTGTGTGTGTGAGTGTGTGTGAGTGTGTGTGTGTATGTGCGTGTGTGCGTGTGCGTGTGCGTGTGCGTGTGCGTGTGCGTGTGCGTGTGCGTGTGCGTGTGCGTGTGCGTGTGTATGTGTGTATGTGTGTATGTGTGTATGTGTGTATGTGTGTATGTATGTATGTATGTATGTATGTATGTATGTATGTATGTATGTATGTATGTATGTATGTATGTATGTATGTATGTATGTATGTATGTATGTATGCAGGTGTGTATGTGTGTAGGTGTGTATGTGTGTATGTGTGTATGTGTGTATGTGTGTATGTGTGTATGTGTGTATGTGTGTATGTGTGTATGTGTGTATGTGTGTATGTGTGTATGTGTGTATGTATGTATGTATGTATGTTTATTATATACATATATATATGTGTGTGTGTGTGTGTGTATGTATGTTAAACCAGTATATATAAAACGTAGACTTGTAACGTATTACGAATTACTTATAACGTGTTCTACAACTTCGTTGTCATATTCATTGTCGACGTATGTTCCGTCAGTGTCAGCGTATGGTTGTCCTTGCGAGGAGTTAGAGATGCCACCTTAGTGTGTATGCGACAACGATTTATAAAACTAGACACATTCACAATGTGAGGTCATCGTAATTCAGTGCTATTAACCAGCTATTAAAATAAAGCAGTCTGTTCGTAATTCATTGGTTGATTAATATAATGTTCTTATGACTATACTATAACTATGTAGAAGGTATACTGCCCGCCAAACTGGGTTTAGTAAACCCGTAACAATCCGAAATTTGGAAGGTACTACCTCGGAGCATGTTAAAATAGTAAACAAAACATCCAGTTTCAAAACAAGTTTTATTGGCAATAGGCCAAGTAAGAGTCGGGCTGCGTCAACTGTAATACCCGGTAAAGTTCAATGAGGGCCCATTTTCTCATGTTCAACACTACAGACTTCCTGTTACAACTTGTTGCACCCGCTGATTCTGGGTGGAGGGACTGACTGGCTCGCTTTAACCTCGATATGTTGGTTTGACCACAGGTGCGCCGCCTTGCAGCAAGCAGCCTGGAAGCCGGGAAGACAGAGAGGGATGTCAGCCGCCATCACTCGGTTCCTACCGACCTGCGTCACCGCCGACCGGCTTCAAGTCGCCCGCCGCTACCACGGACGACGTCGCTCCGAAGCTCGTCATCGTCACTGACGCCAGGATGGAAGCTGACGACGCCGAAGGCAGTCGCGCCTACACCCCGAGCGAGTCGCCCAAGTCCGCGGGCCACACCCCGACCAGCTCGGCGACATCGGGCGCGGGAAGTCCGGTCGAGTCGGAGCCGTGGTCGCCGTCGTCACCCCCAAGATCGGTAAGGCGAGCCCCCATCGACGTCCTGTTTTGCGTCTTCCCTTACATGAAGCGGTCCGTGCTGCAGCTGATCCTGCAGGGCTGTCACGGCGACGTTGTGCAGGCCATAGAACAGGTGCTCAACAACCACTACGCTGACACGTCGTTGCTGTACAGCTCGGCGCCTCCACTGCCCCCGTCGCCCTACGCCCTCTCCGCCCGTCCCAACTACTCAAACCCGTCGGCCGACGATGCTAAGTCCGCCTTCTCGCCTCTCGCCATGGGACCGAACCCGCTGTCTTACGGCTACACGAGTGCCAGCGGCCGCGGCCTGGCGTTCGCCCTGCCCTACCCGCCAGCACTCCTTCCTAACCTCGCGACTCTCAGCTACAGCTACAACGCCATGGCCGCCGCTGCCGCCGTCTCAATGGAGTCCCACAAGGCGGACGTCAGTGTCGACGACGCGCAGTCGCACTTGTACACCTACGCGACACCAACCGCTGAGAAAATAAACTAATCTCACGTGACCATTGCAAATCGTTTGCACCTTGGGATTGTTGTGTAGATTTGCTATTGTTTTAGCGGATGAACTTCTGTGGTCGAAATGTGTAAAAACAATGCGTAAGCTATGCAAATCGAACAATCACAGCAATGCCAGACAACTCAATGGATGCATTACGCATCAGGAACAGTGAATTATAATTACGTTGAATTTTTGTCGGCTTAGTTTTTGCGGCTAAGTGGCACGTACGCGTTTTGTTTTCGTGGTTATTCAATTTATAAATTGAATAGTTTGGTTTTCAGGAAATGAACCTTGCCGCTGAGACCGGCGATACAGTGTAAGCGTTTGTTTCGGAATGGTCTACAGAGCATAGACTGTTGCATACATTAATATCGGATGGCCGGCGCCATTTACGTGTGGTTATTTGAGAATGGGGGACGTCGTCAGAGATACATGTTTGCTTGTTAAATATCAATGGCGTAAATAATAGTAATTTGCGTAACTCGGAGATGTCTAGTTTGTTGGTACGTGTCTACGTTGTACAATTGTATAGTCATTGTATTGTTGCCGCGTGGCCCACAGAGATCATTGCATGAACCCACGTGACCGGTGCAATGAGTCTGCGCTATATTGGTATAAATGTTATGTATAAATTGTAATTTTGTATGATAGTGTGTAAGTTAGTCAGTCTATGCTATAAGCGCGTGCTTTCTTGTGTATATAAATACGCGCTTTTGATTCAGTAATGAGGTATGTACATATAAATATGCTCGTGTACACGTTGGCACACAACGACATACATAGTGACACATTGTGTCATACAGTGACACAAACCGAATGACGTACACAATGACACATGGATGGCACACATATTAATGCACATTGCCACACGCAGATGGTGTAAAAATAGTGCTCAAATTCACACACAGACGCACGCACGCCCGCACGCACACACACACGCACGCACACACACCACACAACACCACACCACACCACACAGACGCACACGCACAATGCAAACGGATAAATAAATGAACACAAAATAAACACGTTATGACGTGAAATACTAGCCAGTCACGTATGGTCGTTCGTTGGTCATTTTAATGTTGGGATAATTTCTTCAGAAAACGTGCATTGAGCCGGCAGTTAATTTCTGCTATATGTTTCCTTGACACAATCGTTTAGAAGTGTTATGGCGTCGCCAGGAATCACGAAACTCGCGTGCGACACGAGATAATTACGAGATTTTCGTGTGGTTACGATATTCGCGTGCAATCACGAGATTTGCGTGCGATTACGAAAATCGCATGCAATCACGAGACTCCCGTGCGAGTCTAGATACGATGTGACATTGGCGATGGCACGGAATGTTTGTTGTAGTTGAAGACAAGCAGCCCGCAGTTTCCTCGAAAGAAACGTTGTACCCCAAGTTCAGGCGGTGTCGTCGATGTAGCCTTAACGTCACATCAACTCGAGTGCTGTCTATAAGCTGTTATGTGTTGTGTGTAATGCTATCACAAATAAAATAATGCATCAACTTTCGTCTTCCATTTTGGCAATGCTATGGAAAATGCAGATCGATATAATCAATTTAGAAAGAAAAAAAAATTATGTCATTCAATACAAAATCAGATATCGTGTGGACAAGGAACACACGCACACACGCACACACGCACACACGCACACACGCACACACGCACACACGCACACACGCACACACGCACACACACAGACACACAGACACACACACACACACACACACACACACACACACACACACACACACACACACACACACACACACACACACACACACACACACACACACACACACACACACACACACACACACACACACACACACACACACACACACACACACACACACACACACACAAACACACAGACACACACACACACACACACACACACACACACACACACACACACACACACACACACACACACACACACACACACACACACACACACACACACACACACACACACACACACACACACACACACACACACACACACACACACACACACACACACACACACACACACACACACACACACACACACACACACACACACACACACACACACACACACACATACACACACACACATGTGCTATTTATATGCCTGTAAATATAACCACACTGCTAGAGTTTTCCCAGTCGGTAGACAATTCATTTCCTTAGTTTATGACCCGTTTATTTTACCTTCACTCAACTCTTTCATACTTTCCTCACTGTGTCCCCTCTATCTTCATCTCCGTGGTGGCTCTTATGTATTCCCTTTCTTTCTTTCTTTTCACATGGTCAAACCACTCCAGTCTTCTTCTCCTCACGATGACAACAATGCTCTCCACATCGGCTTCTTTCAAGATGTCCTCATTCCTCCGGTGCTTCTGCAGGCTTACACCCATTGTCCATCTAATCATTCTCATCTCCGTTGTTGCCAGTCGTCCCTTGTCTTCTACGTATATATACTGGATGTTAATCGAAATTCTTAAAGAACAAACTTGCATTTATGCAGAAGGAACAATGCAAGTCAGGTGTCGATTGAATTAGGCCAAATTAATGACATGCAATTTTATTGACTACTGTTATAAATTGCATACAAATCCATTGTTACAATAACCACAGCAAGCATGCCGGCCCCTGACTGCTAATCACTACTGTCTACTAAGTACAATTCACCATATGTGTGTGGGTCATTCCACCAATATGTACACTATTCACTATATGTGTGTGGGTCACTCCACCAATATGTACACTATTCACCATATGTGTGTGGGTCACTCCACCAATATATACACTATTCACCATATGTGTGTGGGTCACTCCACCAATATGTACACTATTCACCATATGTGTGTGGGTCACTCCACCAATATGTACACTATTCACCATATATGTGTGGGTCACTCCACCAATATATACACTATTCACCATATGTGTGTGGGTCACTCCACCAATATATACACTATTCATCATATGTGTGTGGGTCACTCCACCAATATGTACACTATTCACCATGTGTGTGGGGTTCACTCCGTCACCAGGTCACCCGACAAAACTTGCATATAGGCATCGGAACGTGGTGAATATCGGTGGGGAGTGGCCGGGGCTCACCAAAGACCCCCGTGTCGAAATATTGGGGGAATGACACATATCTCCAGCCCCCACCCAAAATATTGGGGGGGCTCTTCCACCCTGGTTTTGATGCCGATGTCGTGTAGGACTCTCAAAAACACTGCGGTAGCGTCCAAGCAAAATACTATAGATTTGTTCAACCTACGTTCAAAATACCCGTAGCCCAAGCTCAAAAATGATAGTTTTTTAATAAATGTTTGAGGGATCGTATAGTAATCAGGTTTGGGTTGTAACGCAACATTTAAATGCGAGTATACTGACCAAATTTCAACGTGACAATATTGTTTAGAACTGGTGGTATTTTAGATGTACTACGTCAGTTTCTACCCGCCGTTACACGTGCAAATCTGTGTTATCCAGCTGCACCTCTGCACCGCCGCTCCCATGTACCCTCACACCCCTGACCCCTACCCCTCATCCCCGTACCCTCACACTGCGCACCCTTCATCCTCCAATCCCCAACTTCGCACCCCCGTTCTTCCTCGCCCGCCCACGTTCCCTCGTTCCTCGTTTCCCAACCGCTACCGCCATCCTGCTGTCGGTCCGTATTCCGCCTGCTTCAGCGGACAACGTTGTCCATTGTTCCGAATCGGCGCCTCTTAGCGGCAGGTCTGACCCGTCGCGTCCGTCTCAGCGGGTCGGTACAATCGTTCGCTTCGTCCCACACGGCTACAGAAACGCTTCAGTTTCCGGGCCGTCGACCGGCAGCCGGCTGCGACAAGAGCGGCAGATGCGCGCTACAATGAGCTTCGACGGACGCCCTGGAGACGGCAGTGGCCCGCACTGTCCGTGACGGTCCGTCCAAGACCGCTGACGTCAAGCCTGCGTCTTACAGAAGATGTCACAGTTACCGACAAGACGACTGTCTTCGCAGAGACCGGCCCATACACACCGGCCTTGCTTGGCGTCTATGGGTCGCCATACGGAATTAGAATGGTCCCTATTTTGACTACGGAACGGACGTATTCTGTTATCTTGTCTATTCATCGTTTTTGCATTATTATTACTGTACGTAGTATCATAATAAACATGTTGAAGGTACAATGCCCGCCAAATTGCGTTTAGTAAAACTAACACAGTGTTCGCAATTTGAAATTTACGCCTGCGAAACGTATACAAACTATGGACATTGTAAATACAGCTGTTACAAGGGGAGGGACGCTAACAGCAACTTCATGGATTTATGTTTGAATCAACTAATTCAGCGTACTTCCTGGGAATGGACCATACAAGGTCGCTTTTAAATAAATGTTATGTTATTCCGAAATGTGTATTTGAATGTTGCATAATTTAACGTTATCTTGAAAATAAACATTATTTTACTACACATGTCTTAAAACCGGAAGCTTCGTTATTGTGTGTGTATAACGCAGGATAGCTGAATACTTACTACGGATCTATGTTTGTATACCTATTCAAATAGCTGTAGTATTCCAACAGATGTGTTCACAAACCTTTTTAATAATGCCTTTAACTCTTATCTGAGCCGTATGTGTAGATCTAGCATGGGGAATCGTCATAATAATAATAATAATAATTCTAAATCGCCTAAAAATTCAATGACCCGATCTCATAGATACAACAAACCAGAATCGTTAAAGGCAATGTCATTGGCTAACCGAACTTGACGACTGGTTTACGGACATTGTAACACTGTTTCGTTACAATAACACAGCTGTATATTAGTATTTAGAACATATCAATGAGTCAAAACTACTAGCTATACAAAACTTGTTGCTACCGTTGCTTCTTAGATATTTGGAAATACATTATATGGCAATGAAGTAAAACATGCGAGTTTTACGACATCTACAGCGATCACTTTACGGCATTAAAAGACCGAGGATTGAATATTCATCTTAAAAATGTAATACAAGGTTTTCACTGGACGATCTATTGGTCCGTCAAATCCCCGTTTTACATAATGTCTGACAATAAAGAAACTATAAGAAAAAAATATCAAACATGAATTATTTATATCATAATTAATTTAGCTGTATGTTGAGTTCGAGACCTATACAGAATTGGAGAATTGTAACTATACGAAACGCCAAGCTAGCTACATGCAGCGGTGTCTGTTTATTCTAACACATGAGAATCGGCGTGCATTCCTTTAAGCGTCATATAAACATAACACAACTATATTTCTTGTTATGAAGACAACGTGGATGGCTAATTTATTGAAATTACTTGTTTTTGTTTTATCTCTGCAATAGAGTGATTGAAAATGAACACGTATACAGGGAGTTGTTAAGACGTAGACGTGAATTCCGTTAGCGACATCGATACATCGCGTGCGTAACGTCGTTTCTGGGTGATATGTAAAGTAAGCTCCCAGAAGGCGTCAGATAGGAATGCACGATACCAAATGGGTGGGTGGAATAAAGGGGGTCGGGAGGGGGTGGGGCCGGTGAAAGGGCCGGGTTGGGGGGCAAGATCTTCACTTGTCAAACAGCGTAAGTTAAAACATTAAGGATGATGGCTCGTGTTTGGAACGTAAGTTTAAATAACAGTAGTTTAAATACGTTCGCATCCATCTGTGTTTTCATTTGCTGTCGTGGCAATGTGTCGGAATTCATGTTTTGAAATAAACCAAGTTGACAGCATATTATTTAGAATTTAGAAACTATTACGGGCATTCATAAAAATAAAAACGTGTTCGACTCTTGATAAGCTAATGGCTTCCTTGTTCACTTGCCGACTGGTATATCTGGATGACAATGTTGTTCACTCTCGTTACACATTGTCGTAGAATCTATAGACATGCATATTGTTTTTGAGACGATACTTCGAAGATTACATAATCTTCGAAGCATCGTCTCAAAAACAATACAATCAGTATTATGCGTAAGTTATCAGTTATTGTAAAAACATGATTTCTATTCACTCATAAATGATGCCACAATTCGTTTAAAACGCCGTCCGCAAATTATTTAGTCCAAATCGTCGTTCCTAAATAAATACTTAAAGTAGGACAACCTATTAACGTACTTAATTCTGGATACAGAATTAATTGAAGGCACTGGAATATTCACATGAATGCACGGTAGGATTATGCATGTGTTTCTGTGTTGAACTTGTCGACTTTAATTGCTTTCTTCTAAAAAAAACGGAGTCAGAGATCAAATAATTGTATTGCCTTTTTGAAATCTTAGACAAATTCGTTTATTCAACGTTGCTCAAGTTCATTCAGCTGTATGGTTGCATACCTTGCTGTAGCAAAAGGTCGGTAGGTGACACAAGTGATGGCATAATTAGCTGGATAAAAATAATGTCTGATTGACAGAAGACAACGGGTAGTAGTAGACCGAGCTGCTTCACACTGAACATCTGTTTTGGGTGGGTTACCGCAAGGATCAGTATCTTGACCTATAGTATTCGTACTAAAGACAATTGTTTTGGGTATACGCATCTAAGAGATAATACAAAATAATCATTTGCAAATACAATCAAGAATATTATGCCAGTACTTTACTTGAAATACCTTATTGAAGACACAGAATATAAGTTGTATGGACGGCGCCATTTTGATTGTAAGCTTGACGTCTGTCACTAAACTGAGAATACTAGTCTAGTTTACGACGCTCAGTAACCCATATATTCCGGCCAACCTTTTACTAGAATTTTGTAATTGTATTTTCTCACCTGATTATGCCACCATCAATTATGTAAGTTGTGTTATGTATATTGTTAGATGCTTACATCCATGACCATATATATAGCAGACCAGGTAGTTTACAACGTAAGCAATTGCCAAATTTGCTTTGTTGAAGTAACTTCTAAAACTGTTACATCCGCATCCGCATGACATGGTATTACAATAGTTAATGTTCTTGCATATAAAAGTGTACCTCAACTTCTGAATCGACTGGAATACGAGAAAGCAATATACGAGTCGGTGCATATACGTGCACAAATGTCGCACAAAACTAAGAACATGGCGCGTCATGACCGACGTCACAGCTCCGCGCTTATTGGTCAAGTCTCCGCGTCATGAGCATGATGTCAGCCTTCAGGAAATCGGACTGTTTATTGGAAACTTCCACTTTGAGACCACATTGTGAGTAAACAACTGACACATATAAAATAATGTTGATTATACAGTAGTTGCAAATGTTTAGTTTGCATTAATTATTTTATGTATAAAAAGTAAACATAATTAAGATAAACGACAGTTACAAAAGAACCTAGGCAAATTAGTAAAACTGGCAAAAATGCCCGTCCTCCGGATGGGTTAACATGGTAGCTCGTACAAAACAGCCATGATACAATATTTACCAAATAGTATGAAACACAACATAATTTCATAAACACCATAATGAGTTCGAATAGGCAAGCATAACGCCTTAAGTATTGGCCGCGCGCGCGTGGTTTCTTCGATTGTTGCAAGTTACGTTTTATGTTCCGAACAATTTATTCACCCTACGCAAGGTGAGAACCCTTAACCGAAGGGGAATTTCGAAAAAGTAAAAGCATACCCACACACAGACACACACACACGCACGCACGCGCACACGCACACGCACACACACGCACACACGCACACACGCACACACGCACGCACGCACACACCCACTCACACGCTAGAAAAAGTACAGAGAGCACCTAAAATTACCTTAGTTACGAAACACGTTTAAACTTGAAGAATGTGGTTTAACAACATATTTGAAAGCAGTAGACTATAGGTAGACAAGATGGATTTTTTAAATACTGAATGGTTGTGAAAATATTGATAGGAGTACTTTTTCTCAGTTAAGAGAGATAGGTGGACTACACGACTTGACGTAACATTAGTGAAGGTAAAATGTAGAATAGCGAGCTAAAAGCGAGAATATTAAAACAAAAATCGACAATTACTTCAGAAGGGCTGGATATACAATAATAAATAAAAGTTACACCCACCCCCGATCAATCAGACTTCTTTGTCCACTCCACCGTCTGGAGTTAACTCTCTGGTTGGCAACCGCGTCTTGTTAAGTCTGGTTGGACTCGTGTGTTACGACAGACAATGGTAGTTGTTTATTGTTACATTAGTAACTACATAATGTGATGTCGACGTTTCTGGGAATGTAAACGACCAATACACAATTTCATAAGCAATCATGTGGCAGTGTTCCCTCGTGCATCGGAAGTGGAGTTAGGGAAAGAGACGAAGTCGCGCTGCGATCAGTTATGCGAGGCATGTTTCTTGTGTGATAGAACAATGGCACATTTGTAACGGTCGCACATGATCTGTCGTCTGCGACTGCGGGGGACGAAATGTTACCAGTTGACAGAATGAGAAGTCTGTCCAAAGACGTCACCAGATAGCCGTCTGGATCGGCTCGTGTAATGAGACAGCGAGGCCAGGCATGAGGTCTCTTGTTGTCGCATTCTCGCACGTTGATTGCATTCTGTACAGCGATCGCGACGAGGTATTTGCGAAACAAATTACAACCGTAATTGTTAATATACTGTTGCCGCCAAAGCGAAAGGGTCAAAGTTCAAAACCCCGTCGGCTATACGTCTGTTGCACAGAAAATTTCTGGATTATTTCCGCGACGCCGACGGAAATGAGAAAATGAACTGATTCGCGTAGAACGAGTTCGGTTAATAGTAATGCTATCAGGCAGAACAACTTTGTGCAAAAAACTCACGTACTCAATTAGGATAATATGCGAGTGAGCGGCGCCACCTGACGGCTGTTTCGATCCCTGCTAACGAAGCCGTCATCGGCCGATAATAACGCCTGCAGAGCCCCGCAATTACCCGGCGACACAACACCGCCTCAAGGCGGCGCTCGCGTAACATGACACTATAATGGCGTAAATCCAATGAATAAAGAAAACGGAAACTTTGCAATGTACGGCGCGACAAAGGAGTGACGGTTTGACGAACAGTGCCGTCGTTTAGCAATTGTTTTCTTTCGCGGCTCGCGTCGTGGCGCTGATGGTTGTTTGGCGTGTTGTCTGCGCCGCGCTCTCCGGTTGCACGGAGCAATCAAGCCCGCGGTTACTCGACCGCGTCCACCGTCAAAAACAAACCATTCGACCTGTCCGCAACCGGGTTACATCCGTCCACTACTGTTCACCATAACGTCACGAAATTACGCCATGGCTCCTTGCGCGGCGCGTTGCGTGAACGAATCAAAGACAACTTATTTGTTTCTTTCGTAACATCTTTAAAACTACGATACAACACAATACAATATTTCTATTCTTCGCGGCTATATTTACACGTGTCGTGTGTTTATGTCGCTAAACAAACAACCTTGTGAAGTTTGAGTTCTAAGAAACGCTCATCCGGACGCATTGGCACGAAATATGCCAAGTGACTGGCTTCTCAGCGGAAGGCCACGTATGTTGGCAAATGGTTGGACTACCGGCATCCACGTTGTCGCTAATTGCCAGTAAAGTGCACGAACAAACGTCGCTACACGCCAGCAACGAACGTGATTTGTCCACGTAACTTAAACGGTCTAATAGTGATACTTAATCTGGAAATATAATTATGTTCATTGTCACAGAAATCATCTTGTCAAGCTGACGGCCTATTCGATACGGCTGGTTACTTCTAAACTGCTTTTTAGTCGACACGTCGCACAGCAGTTCCACGAATGCCATTCATTTGACGAAAGTGAATACGACAGAGATTAAGGCTATGTAGGAGGCAACAAAGTTGTCCATAAAAACCACTGAAACATCAGTATAACCGAAATGTAATCGATTCTAAATTATTTTGCTTTAAACAGATTGTGTTTGCGCTTTAATTACCAGCTGTTTCGTGTTTGAGGTTTCGTACAGAAAAAAGATACACACGCTAGTCAACGGGAAGTCAAAATTCAAACATATTCGACAAACATAATTGCGTAAGCTACACGAACAGCTCCCTTGAAGCACCAGGCACGGTTGCCGTCTACCTGTGATGGTTTCAACTAGCAAAAATGCCCGTCCCCTGACGGGATGCCTTGGTAGTTGACAGTCGTGAAAGTAATATTTACCAAATGTTAGTAAACACACAGCATCGTTACATAAACACCATAATGCGATCGCCGATACTCGTTCAAAATTACGAAGGTCGGATCAAATGTGAATTCCACGTCCATCGATAGGCTCAAGTAGTGATAGTATAAAAATGTCAAATAATATTTGTATTGCTATGCTACTTCATGTTGCTAAGTCCATGACGTAGGGGCCGTTTTCCCGAAGTAGTTGCCACGCGCGCGTGGTTCCTGCGATTGTTGAGTTACGTTTTATGCGCACATTATGTTTTACGTTCCTTACAACTGATTTACACCATAAAAAGTGAGAATCTTAATATATATGGGGTATTTGAAAACATAGAGGTGTTACGTCCAACCCTTGGGATCGTATAATAATCCCTGAAACTTTGTCGCCCGAGGTGCAAGCCGTCTATGATGAACATTCCCGCATACATACGCAAGCACGATTATAGTTAGATTGTTAATTTAACTGAAATTAATTGGAATTAATTGAAGTTAATTGAATTAAAGTTATTTGTAAATTTGATTTAACTGAGGATAAAATAAAGGTTAATTTAAATTAATTGACCTGATAAATATGTCGGGTTAATTTAATTTAATAATGAAATTGTCGAGTTAATTGTAATTTAATTAACTTTCCAAGTTAATTGTCCCATGCCTGCCTACAATATTTCTACTGTTTTTACTACCACTACTACTACTACTGCTGCTGCTGCTGCTGCTGCTGCTGTTGCTACTGCTGCTGCTGTTGCTACTGCTGCTGCTGCTGCTGTTGCTACTGCTGCTGCTGGTGCTATTACTACTACTACTACTACTACTACTACTACTACTACTACTACTACTACTACTACTACTACTACTACTACTACTACTATTCCTACTAATATTACTAGCAAAAATGCCCGTCCCATAACGGGATGCCTTGGTAGTTGACAATGGTGATAGCAATATTTACCCAATTTTAGAAAACACACAGCGTCGTTACATAAACACCATAATAAGTCCAGACGCAGGGGCCGTTTTCCCGAAGTGTTTGCCACGCGCACGTGGTTCCTGCTATTGTTAAGTTACAGTTTACGTTTTACGCGCGTATGACGTTTTATGTTCGGAACAACTGATTTATATGAGGTATTTTGAAGAAAAAAACTATAGTTCTTACGTCCAACCCCTGGGGACATGACATGGACTAGGTTAACATGACAGCATACACAGACAGACAGACACACGCACACGCACGCGCAAGCAAACGCACACACACCCGCACCCACACCCGCACACGCACACGCACACGCACACGCAATTAACACACAGAAGCGGGATTATCGAACATTCTTTAGGATAGTTAATTATACTAGTTATTCATGTGAACATATCCAAACGAATATCTTGCATATAGAGCGGACGACTGAGTGCTGCCGCTGTTGTTTGTATCTATATATATCTTCTTTTATATGTCTTCTACAAGCTAATCTACACCTTTCTTCCAGTTGTACCGATAAAGTCATCTTGGGATGAAGAATATACGTCTCTTTCCATGTTTAGGCATGACATTTTGGTACGAATTATACTAAGATGCTGGATGTCATCAGAATATGTTTGCGTACGGTATTCCGCATTAAGAAGAGACACAACTAACTAAGAGGTGGCTGGCTCGCTCTGCAATAACGGCGGTCAACGTCAGTCATCCATGACAGGTTATCACGGAGACTGCAACCTAGCAACGTATAGTGGCGGACTGTCACCGTGTGTTCGCTTTCATTACGAAGCGGTTGATCGATGTTCTGAAATAAACGAATCTCTTAGCTCTATCAGTGCGCTGTTGCACCCGAGCCGAACGGATACCGCGGTTCATTTACGATTGGAATTGAATGCGCTGCACAGATGTGTCAACCGTTAGTGCTTCACACAGATGTGTCAACCGTTAGTGCTTCACACAGATGTGTCAACCGTTAGTGCTTCACACAGATGTGTCAACCGTTAGTGCTTCACACTGATGTGTCAACCGTTAGTGCTTCACACAGATGTGTCAACCGTTAGTGCTTCACACATATGTGTCAACCGTTAGTGCTTCACACAGATGTGTCAACCGTTAGTGCTTCACACAGATGTGTCAACCGTTAGTGCTTCACACTGATGTGTCAACCGTTAGTGCTTCACACAGATGTGTCAACCGTTAGTGCTTCACACAGATGTGTCAACCGTTAGTGCTTCACACAGATGTGTCAACCGTTAGTGCTTCACACAGATGTGTCAACCGTTAGTGCTTCACACAGATGTGTCAACCGTTAGTGCTTCACACAGATGTGTCAACCGTTAGTGCTTCACACAGATGTGTCAACCGTTAGTGCTTCACACAGATGTGTCAACCGTTAGTGCTTCACACTGATGTGTCAACCGTTAGTGCTTCACACTGATGTGTCAACCGTTAGTGCTTCACACTGATGTGTCAACCGTTAGTGCTTCACACAGATGTGTCAACCGTTAGTGCTTCACACAGATGTGTCAACCGTTAGTGCTTCACACTGATGAAAAGAGAAATCCGTAAAATCGCAAACAAACCCTATGATTGGCTACATCCGAATGTTTGCCGCACATGCGCAACATGAGTTTTACGGGTAAACTGTGCTATATTGAATGGATACGGTGAGACTTTGGCTCAGCGAAAACATTTGTGACTATATATCGTTGGGCGTGTGTTGAAATAGCACCCATGATCTGCAATTTGAGTTGAAAAACAAAAAATTGCAACTTTCAAATAGTGTTGTATAAAAAACAACGGTACTTATTTAGAGTTATTTACTTTTTCAGTGGACAAATTGTGTGTTCAGCTATTCTCCTGTGGTGGCGCTGTGGTGTCATACTCGATGTATCGGGAATTCAGTATCTACTATATGCAATGCCGACATTGGCGACAGCGGAAGTTAAATGATCATGAGAACGAGTTTAAGTTCAAAATAACCTAACGGTGATGATTGCTGCCTGTGGACAGGTGTATGCTAAAACTGCATCAAATGTCTTGTTCAAACATTTGCATAAAACCGTTTGATTGCCTCCTACTCCGGTAAGACCGTCGACTTCGAGACATTTGTAAGGTTTACGGGCGAACCACAAGGGTTAGTTGGCATCTATGAAAGGTAAGTTCTTATATTGCGCAGTAACCAGTTATCGGGACTGCTCAAAGCGCTTTACACTTTACTCCCTGGCAGACCTGTTCACTCGAACACCATCTCGACTTCTCTGGGAAGCATCCAGCCACGCTGCAATTAATGCGCGAGAACTATTCGTGCACAAATATGCAACACTATCTATAGCCAGGTACTCATTCATACAACTGAGTGAACTGGAGCAACGTATAGTGGACGAACTTGCTCAAGGTTCGACACTACAGCACATGATTCGAACACGGGTTCTCTCGGTTGAGGTATATAATATGGTGTCAATGTTCTCGTGGTTTGGTGACGATGAGCTGAGATGAGCGTTACGGGGCCAACCACGCTACCTCGTGGTACTCTATCTAGCGCTGACGTCCCGTCATACGTTTGGTACTCCAAGAGTCCAAACGCATTCTTTCGCTCAGACCAGCGACATATATGTTTAGCCACCTTGCGATGCACGCTGTTCTCTTGCTTCCCTGTCGTCAGGGTGAGGCAGGCCTCGATTCCGTTCCTCGACTTCATTTATCTTTCTTTTCCCTCACCGATCTTGCACTGTTCTCTCCACCGACCGTCTCTATCCCCCTCTATCGTTCGCTGTCGTTCTCCACTCCTCTCCCAATCCTGCTTTCTTTGCCAGCTGTTCTCCTACCATTCTCTCCACATGCCCAGCCCACTTCAGTCGACTCCTCACCAGCGTCCTCTTAAAGCTTTCTTTTTCCCCAACCTCCTCCCCAGTTCCTCCATTCATCGCTTGTCACTTCGTTTCACTTCCGCACAAGTCTTCTGACCCAGTTGCTTTAGCAAATATGTACCTTCTCCTGTATGTCGTTTTTAAAATCATATATAAATGCATTTGTATCACCGAGTTACTCACAACAAAGTGTTCTCTGCATTGGACAAGGAATACTTACTGTCGATATATCGGCTAAACAGACACTCGTTATTCTATTATTTTATTATTGTATCACCGAGTTACTCACAACAAAGTGTGTTCTGCATTGGAGAAGGAATACCTACTGTAGATATATCGGCTAAACAGACACTCGTTATTCTATTATTTTATTATTGTATCACCGAGTTACTCACAACAAAGTGTGTTCTGCATTGGACAAGGAATACCTACTGTAGATATATCGGCTAAACATACACTCGTTATTCTATTATTTTATTATTGTATCATCGAGTTACTCACAACAAAGTGTTCTTTGCATTGGACAAGGAATACTTACTGTAAATATATCGGCTAAACAGACACTCGTTATTCTATTATTTTATTATTGCATTAAAGCAGTTGTATTTTTACATTTAACTTGTGACATTTTAAACCTCTAATTATTCCTGTTTTTAACGTGTCATGCTGTTACTAACGCAGCAGTTTGATTCCATGCGTACACGTATCAATTAACATTAATGTAACATGTTTTTTTTTAAATAACTACTTGAACTTATGACAATTTGAATATATAATTGTTAAGTGATTAAATCTATATATTACAAGTATATATAGACCCTATATTTCTACATGTTGTGTTCGTAAGGTACTACTAAATAGTAATAATACTAACAGTACTAATATTAATAATAATAATAATAGCTTGTTAATCTAAAATTAAAACTGGTACAATACACAGTCTCGGCCATTAGGGCCACCATAGTCGGCGTTATGTGGCCCGCAATGCTACGTGCGACATTATGCGTTTATCTACGGCGTGACGCCTTCGCTCGACCTGACGAATCATCACCGAAACGACACAATCACTCGTTTATTTTATTGTCTGATATTTTTTACAACCTTTTTACTCCAGTCTTAATGGTGTCGTCTGCTCGAATTTCATCCCCGCACCATCCTGCGTGCACGTTTTTTGCCGAAGTCAGCATTGAATTACTGACGCGAACCTGTCATTCCGGATCCGGGTCCCAGCGGGTGAAACGACACATGCGTCTAGTTATAATTGGGCGAAGTGTATGCGGATCGGAAATGTTTCCAATTGTCAACAGTGTTTCCTAATGCGGATTCTTTAAAGGTTCAGAAGCGACGATGTCTTCCCCGTCCCCGTCCCCGAAATTAAACGGCGTTGGTTGCGCTAAGGACCCACCAGAGGGCGACAGTAATACCGTCCTGAGTATTGTAACCGCTGGACGAAGTCAACCGTGAGATCGCGACTTTGATTCCGTGATAATGGTTTCAGATTTTCTCCAGATTGTAACAATATGAGGAAAGAAGAAATACAGAGCTGATAGTGTTTGCGTGAACAGGACACAGGCCTACATGGGAGCTACGGGATTGTTTTCACGTACTTATTAGCCTATACTATACTCTATAGGCCTATTCTATTTGTAACATCGGTTGTTTTCTTAACATATCTCAAATACGTACTGAAAACGACACGACATCAAGGACAGCATTAGTCCATCAGCATTAAGTGTAGGAGAAGAAGGACGTGGACAATAACTACACTTCAAATCTTAAATAAATGGAGTACAGAAACACATTTTAGAAAGGTTTGGGGATTTAAATGTTGGCACGCGAACACCTCCGTCGGGTGTCGCTGTAGTTTGCGCAAGTGTTGCCCTCTGCCGCAGTTGTAACGAACTACTTCCATTTTATAAACGCTTCTTTGATATAATAAATACGTGTTAGAGCTCTTGTTGGTGATCATTGTTGTTAACAATATTACGTCCCTCTAGCGTAATTCAAAAAAATTTCTACTCAGCTATTACTGTGCGCTGTGGCGTCGAGGGTGGAACATCAGACTCAATCAAGAGAAGCTGGGTTTGAATCTTCTTGCTGCCGTTTCGAAATTTGGCCAATTCTGTTCACCCCTCGTTGCTCTAGTTCATTCAGCTGTATAAATGAGCACATGGCTAGATACAGTGGTGAATAGTTGTGTATGCCTAGTCTTCGCGTAGTAATTGCAACGTGATGTGATATTTCCCAGAGAAGTCGGTATGTCGTTAGAAAGAACAGGTCTGCGGGGGAAATACGAGGCGCTTTGATCAATCTTAAGGACTGTATGCCGCGATTTATGAGAATGTAATTTTATGAGTCTACAATTATTGGCATTGGAAAATATTAACAATTAGTTTAAATATGTCGCTTCTCGATTTTCTTCTTCTTCTACTACAGTTAATTGGCGCGGTCTTTTTTCGGATTTTAACCCCAATGCGAGTTTAGAGAATGAGATTCCAGCTCAGTGAGTCCACGACAGGTCTTTCAATTTCCCTGCGTGGGATCTTCAGACTTCAGATAGACGGGACCAACGTGTGCGCAAATCAAAGTTTGCACTGGTTGAGAATAACGTTGAACTTTAATCTAGCGACTTCTAACCTAACCACACTTACCATGAGAAGTACTCTTTAGTTTCTGATATTTGTATATAAGTTTATTCTGTCCATATAGTAACACATTGAATTATCCTGACAACAGCCTACTTGTTTCTATCGACGCCTACCATCTACCACACCAAGCATCAAACCGTACCTTACCCTATTGTGTCAACAACTGTTCCTTGCAACTGAACTCCTACATCCAGCCCAAACACCCCTATACTATCCAACATAAAACCTTTCCCATACAGCCGACCTTTTGCCCCTATATTATGCAGCACACACCGAACCTCTATTCCATTACAATATCCAACTTGCCCCGTCCACTCACGCACGCACGCACGCACGCACGCACGCATATCGCGCACTGAGTCGATATATATACACATACATGATAAACGGATTTAACGTGTCAATTTAGAGATAATGGTAACTCGGAAAGTGTGTACGAATATGTAACTAGAAGACAAGCGTGTCACCTAAAGATACGTTAGTTGGCAACGTTGTGACACTGAATTCTTTGTTACATAGAGTAAGAAACATATTATTGTCTCAATGTCGTTCGAAGGGTTATTCACTCTTGTCAAACAAAGGCACTTTACCACACTGCGTGTAATAGAAACGTGCCAAACTACCCATGAATCATTTTCATCTATTCCAAAGGAACTACCCCGCAGGCCGATGACTATTACGTTACAAATGTCCGCGGTTGCAATGTCCAAGATGCGAGTTGTCCTCTCGTTCGGTTGGTTATTTACTATCTTCCGACAGCGACAATGCCTTATCACTTCAAGACGCCGATAGATAACTGCATATCGTGTGTCACATTCATAAAGTGTATTTAATGCGTCAAATTGGCTACTTAGGACAGCGGATCATGATTGCTATCACCATTTCAGAATGCTTTTTATCAAGGTCTTGTTTGCAGTTACGTTTCAATTAAACCCCGGCGTTGCGCGCTACGGGAAGTGACATAACGGCAGGCAGTGTGCTCGCGGGTTCGTTGCAAAATGATAAAATGAACGAGGACGTATAATTAATGTACCTGCGGATTCGTAGAATACGTTTGCTTTGATATGTGTTACATATATTTATTTTATTATTCCTTATAATTTTATATAACTTATTTATTACCTTTTTTAAACTTATCATTCTTTTATTTTATATATTGTTATTGCCTGCACCCTGCCAAAAATACTATTTACATGAAATTATCATATTTGGAATGACTGCAATGGCTAGAGCATCGGACTCTCAATCGACAGAACCCGGGTTCGAACTCTGTGCTGCTGTTTTAAGTTTTAGGCAAGTTCGTTCACTCTACGTTGCTCCAGTTCACTCAGTTGTATGAATGATTACCTGGCTATAAACAGTGGTGGGTATTTGTGTACGAATATTCTTCGCGCATTAAATTCAGCGTGGCTGAATGCTTCCCAGAGAAGTCAAGATGGTGTGCGATTGAACACGTTTACCAGAGAGTAGAGTGTAAAGCACGTTGAGTAGTCCTGAGGAATGGACACTGCGCTATATATAGATATATATATATATATATGAGAACTACAGAGGTTTTGCTATACGTAGACAGTATAATCTTATTTGTGTTAACATATGATGGGAACATCCCCCATGTTCATTCACTCGGGAACAAAATTGCACGATTTGACGAAAACTCTACGGCAAGTCTGTGATACGACCATGAGGAACTCGTATTGTTGAGATGAAATCTGAATCGTTATTTTGCGAAAAGAACTAAGAAAAATATTAACATTGTTTCCTATTGAAAAACAAATACCGGTCTGACAAGAACCAGTAGATAGCTTCACGTCTTATGCAAATCAACCCAAAACACATTCTCCAAGTGCCGCTAGCTTGTCTTACCAAAGTCAATGTTCTTGACCTAGGTACACAGTTGCAGTGCAATTCGACGAATTTAAATCTGATTGTTTTAGAAGCCAACCGGAGTATCGAATGTGTTTGTAAGGGAGATTATGCCTGCTAATCGCCCGACACTCGCCATGCCAGACAACACGGGCTAAGAACTCGGCCTCAAGTGGACGCCACCCCGTTTGTTGGTTGTAACAAGGGCCTCGCATAGTTCTAGGTTCTTAATTATACAAAATAAATACAACGCACTTTGACTAATCCTGCGTAACTTTTGCATCCAGCGATAATTATCCTCTCGGCCAGCATTCTTTGGCGTTTCCGCTGATATTTATGCCGGAATGATAACTTTTGAAAGACATCGAAGAATTGGATTTATACCACTCTCTGCCAACAATCGTGAGCATACGCGTTACAATTTGCATATCCGAGCATGCAACCAATATTTCACCTTTTCGTGGAAGCATCCAGCGTTGCTGCACCCTATGTTAATAAACTGTGCATTTCAATGATTCCATGACAAGTCCACCACAATGCACTGCCTATTCATAGATGCCTCCTTTACACAGCTGTATGAATCGAGCCTGTGCTAACTTGTCCCAACTACACTGGACACAATGCTGTTGACTTCGAATGCTGGCGCCCCAACGTTTATCCGGAAGATACAGAAACGGAGGAACGAGATGACGTATCGATAATAAACATGTGAATTATTAACTGGACACGTTGGCGAAAAATATTTCCTATTTTAGTGCTCCTCTTCCGGTGGGTTAGAAATGGGTAGCCACTTAAACAATACGCCGCAGTTCCATTAATAGTTGAAGTGATGCTTGATTGGACGCACCTTTAATTTGCTTTAGCTAATAACTGTGTTAATTGGCAACTTAGAACGAACAGGTATATATCGTCTGTCTTACGAAAGATTCGTGGGTCGAATAATTGGCTGTTGTGTGGTTCACAAACAATTGAGGCTCCTGCAATCAAGTAGTTAGCAAGAATAACAACAATTAATATAGTTATAAACCCTACGTCATACCCTACATTAGACGCCTGATATGGGAAACTGAATCATATTTAATTAATTAAGCATTATTAATTACATTTACTACATTTATGTTAAGACCAACGCAAAATCAGATCGTGTCTTTGGGTACGTGTTAGATCAATTCCTGCTAAAGATGATGAACGATAGCATTTTATAATTCATTAATAATTGCCGTGAAACGATCTTTGTGTCGTAAAACGGGCATATATCTGTTTAATTAAAATTTGTTTCAAACTTATTTGACTAAAATGCTAAGATATGAAAGATCCCGTTAGTATCGCACGTGTGAGTGTGTGTTTGTGTGTGTGTGTGTGTGTGTGTGTGTGTGTGTGTGTGTGTGTGTGTGTGTGTGTGTGTGTGTGTGTGTGTGTGTGTGTGTGTGTGTGTGTGGGTGGGTGGGTGTGGGTGGGTGTGTGTGTGTGTGCTAATCGATTGGTTTTGAAGACTGACCCGAAGAGGTTACCAATGCCAAGTTCCATTTGAATGATACTTCCTCTTATTTGCTCTACGATAAATATATTTATTTAGTTTGACAAGAATGCCGCCGTATCGCTGGAAGAACACCAGACAATCGCCATTTTTATTGAACAAATTGTACTGTTTAATAATTTGACGTGTCATTGTGGCTCATATAAAAGTGCCTCTATGTGACCTAAAACAACGCATTACCGCGTGCGTGACATTCATGTATGACAAATGGTGTCTGCGTGAGAGAACGTAGAGTACGCGAGTATCACGCCAGATGCGTTAAAAGTGACACGTGTATAAGTGAGTGCTTATTTGATACTATACGGCCATACTCTTCAGCCATGGGTGGTGGTAAGTAATTAGTATACACCAACCCTAGTATATATACATCCTACACCAGCGTTCAGCAAACGTTTTAAGGTGCGAACCAAATTTGGTCCGGTTATCACTCTGCGGGCCAAAGCTTTTAATAAGCTTTTAATTAGATAATCCATACCTCCTCGTAGGTGCTCGTAAAGAGCACGTGTTTTGTGTAAACCTGAACCGCATCTAAACCAAAAATAAATCACATTATTTAGTATCGAAGGTGTTCTTGGTATAATTCGTCGTTGGGAATTCCGATATCGCTAAAGCAAATGCTGCCGAAAAGTACCAACCATTTTTGAGCTGTCTCAAGCAATGTTGAAAATCTGCACTTTTATCGCATATCAAACTCACTATAGTTGTCCAGTTATAATGGCCCATCAATATTTGCGCAAATCAAGAGGTTGTCTTTCACAGTGAAACATTCTTCTTCCAAATCTTCAAGCTCATATGATGCTGTAGTTTTATAGAGATTCTCCTGCAAAGCATCTTTGTCATCTCCAACTGATTCCACACAGAACACGCAACAGTCACATAATTGTTGGTTGCTCTTGGCAATTTTTAATTCTTAGCGCGGTTCTCGCGGGCCAGCTGCAAACCATCCCCGAGCCAAATTTGGCCCGCGAGCCAGTGTTTGCGGAACGTGCCCTACACAATATACGGAAATTCGCTGAATCAGTTTTACTACGTCCTACTTGCTGTCTTCGCTGGTCTTGATTCCGGGAAACAGCGCCGAACATCAAATAGCAGTTCCATGAAATTCCAGTATTTGCTTCATTGCCCGTCCGATCCCCTTCACAAACTAGCAGTATTGTTGATACGTTTGGCACACACCTCAAGTACAAACAACTAAAATGTGTGATAAGGTAAATAGGTCTATGGTTGCACCAAGTGAAATTTTCATAAGCCAGGTACTGATATGGACAACAAACACGGTTCGCGATGATAGCTACGGCACAATTTCATCGAAAACAGTATAACCCATAGCAATTTTTATTGGAACATAAGGTTAATATTTTGTGTCAAACAAAAACGTGTTGTGTCTTGTGTTCCATTTTTAATCATGTAACGCGTCTCATCAATGCATTATGGTAGGACCGCATTGAACCTTACAAGACCGGGTACGGTAAGATATGGTGGTGACCGACTTGCGCGGCTCACCGGCGGAGATAAGGCTTATCTGACGCCGAGTATCAAAATGTTTGTGCATTTAAGTGCCGCTTATCTAGTAGCTTGCTGACGACACTCTCTACTGTCGCCGTGTCAATAAAAGTCATTCACACGGACAGTGTTACTTAACTAGCCGAATGCTCTTGGAACAATCTTCGTAGCACATTGTGTTCCCACGATTTGTAGAATACTATATAGAGACACCCCCGCACTCATGCTTACACTCAAGTACGCAACACCCCACATAAACACACCCACGCACGCACTCTTGTGGTGTAGTGGCTTCATTGTTTGCAAAGGAATCATACGTTGAACAGAAATCCATTCTATTGTCTATTTATTATATTAGCTCTTTGCGCACGACACCAAATACCTGCCATAATTACTCGACAAGCGTACTACAGCGACGCGGGGGTATACACAGGACCCGAACGTAATTAACAGATGTTTCTCAACTCCATCATTCATCTAAATTAGAATTCGTCCATGTCAAAATAAATGTTTAGAAAAAAGTATTGTAAATAAAAAAATATGTTATTCCATGTTGCGAAATGTTATTATACACGCAAGAAAGATGTCCTACCCAATGCATGAATGCAAGTGTGATTACATCGGAACTAAATCAGTTAATTGACATGAAGATGTGGTCATCGCGTGCAATTAACCTGTAGAAAACGTGGCAGTGTGTCCAAGAGAGAATCACAGCCAGAGGCAGCGCCAGTGAATATTGTCCTCAACTTCAAATTAAACAAAATCATTTGGCGTGTGAAATAAATATTTGTCTTCGAAGTTTGGCGGAGTAGCATAACTAATCAAATAATCGGAGGCGACATATCGTCTTCTCCGATTATTTGCGCTACTACGCCAGTGTTGAACGATTCGAGGGCGATGCCAAGGGTACTAGAGGATGGCTACAGCAAACGTTCCTCAAACTAACACAACATAAACTTATAATTCGTAGGTTGCTAGGCGACAGCCGGATGTTTTTTTCTCAAAATTATTATAGTTGTAGAAGTTGTGGCCAGCTTATGTCTCGAGAGACAATGGTTGTCATAGCGGCAATTCGTGGGGGTTGATTTCTGCCACGACATCTCGCACGCTTTGTCTCAGCAACATCCTGCCTGCGCAGAGGGTCAATGCCGTAGTCGTTCAGATCTCTCTCTATTACATCTTTATATCTACGTGTTGGTCTGCTTATATTGCGTTTGCCCTCAGTCAACTCCCGATAGAGGATGGTCTTTGAGAGGCGGTCACTGGGCACCCGCTGCATGTGTCCAAGTAGGCGTTTGAGAGTGTTGCACCGTGCATGGTGTTGATTGGTTTGCAACGATACGTAATCAAGAACTTTGTGAGACCTACAATAGATAT
This sequence comes from Escarpia spicata, assembly GCA_963995525.1. Classification (NCBI taxonomy): domain Eukaryota; kingdom Metazoa; phylum Annelida; class Polychaeta; order Sabellida; family Siboglinidae; genus Escarpia; species Escarpia spicata. The sequence goes on from OZ023208.1 coordinate 2,326,261, forward strand.
AAAATTATAGAGTGACACGTGTTGTTCCTTTGCTGTCTCTTTTAGTTGTCTTACACAGAAGACCACCCCTACAGTTCCTCTGTCAGAGCGGAAACCGCACTGTAAATCGTGGTACACCCGTTCAGCCAAAGTTTGTATACGTGTGAGGATGATACGGCCTACGTGCACTATTTTTCCAGTCAACACTGAGCAGAGACATTCTTCTGTAATTATTGCAGTTACTTCTGTCACTCTTGTTTTGAATATAAGGTGCTTATATGCTTATTTTTTGTGGATTTAGTGTTTCCGCCAGCATTTCAGGAGTAGGCTGTACATTGATGGTAACAAGGCCTGACTGCCAGCCTTAATTGATTTAATTTAACATGATCTCGATTATACTGCGATGTCACTCTTTCTACAAAAATATAATCTAAATATAAACAAACTAAATTCAGACTGCCAGTTACGTTTTTAAAATGTCAGTATTATCGTTCATCCCCCGTTACTTGCAAGACCATTATTATTTAACCTGTTCGATCGATTGTCATTCATACATGACACGTTTTAGGATCTACTGATCTTCTTGTATATGATAACTAACATTCTGCCGTTCTAACAGGCCTTGGATTTACGATGTTGTTACAACCGATACTGTAATAATTGATTGATAATGTATTAAGTGCCCGATACTGTAATAAAATCAACCGATAATGTAATAAACCTCCTGCCCGATAATGTAATAATTTGTTTACCGATAATGTAATAACATCGAAATTTAATGTGAACTTAGTAGTCGATTTTTTGGATTTCTTGGACTTAGTTTATTTCGTCCATTTCGTCCATTTCGTCCATTTTGTAATTCTGCAGATGATTTGTAATCAGAACATGCGTATTCGCACTTTACAGTGACGCGAAAATAGTCACAATACCTAAAATAAACACATTATGACACAAATTGTAAACTGACTTGTCTAGCAGCTCCACAAACTTTCTGACTCCTTGCATATCTAAAATGACAAGCCTATTATGTTTTTAGTAATGATCTTGAGCGTAATTGTGATAAATTGAAGAGTAAAATTTCCAACTCAGATAGAAATAATGCATTTTATTTCATAGTATTCTTTCAACGTAAAACTGTTGATAACTATACTACCCTGAGGTATGTTCTGACTTCACCAAATTGTAAGCCTAACTGCTAGAATTACAGACGTTACAAATGCAGATCACATAATTGCGTCAAGAGACAAAACTGGCATTGCTTTCATATTCGTAGATAAAGTAAAGATAACATGGAGATCACATAATTACACAAACGACTAAAATTATATTGTCGTCATTGTTCGCAGATAAATTAACGATATGTGCATCACAAAACTAAGTATTAAAAACTAAGTAATGATAATAATGAAGATACATTCACGTCTGAAAATAAATAAGATCACAAAGTGACGAGATTACTATTGCACAAGTCATGCGTCAAACGAGACAAAACAACAACAAAATTGACTTCGTCATCATGAAGTTAACGCACGCTACACTACGTGGATAGACAGAACATACTATATTTAAAAGGTATTGCTCTACAAATGATAGGTATGTATAATTGAAATATTCATTATTGGAAATGATCACAATAATAGCAAACAATATATATGCTCTGTCAGAGAACAACGAACTGATTGTTCCTAAAACGCATCATGACCGAGGCCTGATCTGGTCACCTGCGGCGCCAAAAATATCAGTTACCCTATACCAACCGAAAGACTCGACTGCCAGAGTAATCCGGGCGTTGTGCCATTGGGAATTTCCCGACAACAACTCTCGTACCCGAGAAGCTGATCCACTCCCTGGACGGGCCTCCAGCATCAGTCGTCTGACGTTCACAGTATTGTCACAATCAGAATGAAAGTTCAAAGCTTCTGATGAAGTAGCCGAAATATGTAATCGCGTGGTTGAGAAAAACCGGTTTGTCAGGTGAAGAGCTGCTAATTCCGTGAAAGTTACAGACACGAGATTTATGGCGGCTGTCAAATCGGATGCGAGAGTCATGTGTACGATATGTGAAAATAGTTCGTTCGGGAATAGTGGCGGATTGCTCATTAGATCATCACCATCATCATCATTATCATCATCATCATCACCACCACCACCACCATCATCAGCATCATCAACAGCAGCAGCAGCAGCAGCAGCAGCAGCAGCAGCAGCAGCAGCAGCAGCAGCAGCAGCAGCAGCAGCAGCAGCAGCAGCAGCAGCAGCATAATAATAATAATACTAATAATCATCATCTCTGTGGACTGTTTCGCTGCGAGTAATTTCCACAACTTCGTGACTTGTTCTAATCCTGCCATCGACACTATCATCTAAGTCCGGTAAATCGTCCATCTTTGATATATCATCAACTGATGTATCTTCAATATGTTCTTTCCCACTGTCTACTAACCCTCCTCCTCTGTCCTCGTCCCCACTGTCTGCTAACCCTCCTCCTCCTCTGTCCTCGTCATCACTGTCTACTAACCCTCCTCTTCTGGCCTCGTCCTCACTGTCTACTAACCCTCCTCTTCTGGCCTCGTCCTCACTGTCTATTAACCCTCCTCCTCTGTCCTCGTCATCAATGTCTACTAACCTACCTCCTCTGCCCTCGTCACCACTGTCTACTAAACCTCCTCCTCTGTCCTCGTCCTCAATGTCTACTAACCCTCCTTCTCTGTCCTCGTCCTCACTGTCTACTAACCCTCCTTCTCTGTCCTCGTCCTCACTGTCTACTAACCCTCCTCCTCTGCCCTCGTCACCACTGTCTACTAATCCTCTTCCTCTGTCCTCGTCCTCAATGTCTACTAACCCTCCTTCTCTGTCCTCGTCCTCACTGTCTACTAACCCTCCTCCTCTGTCCTCGTCATCAATGTCTACTAACCTACCTCCTCTGCCCTCGTCCTCACTGTCTACTAACCCCACTCCTCTGCCGTCGTCCTCACTGTCTACTAACCCTCCTCCTCTGCCCTCGTCATCACTGTCTACTAACACTCCTCCTCTGTCCTCGTCCTCACTGTCTACTAACCCTCCTTATCTGCCCTCGTCATCACTTCCTACTAAACTCCCTCCTCTGCCCTCGACCTCACTGTCTACTAACCTATCTCCTCTGCCCTCGTCATCACTGTCTACTAACCCTCCTTATCTGCCCTCGTCATCACTTCCTACTATCCTACCTCCTCTGCCCTCGACATCACTGTCTACTAACCCTCCTCCTCTGTCCTCGTCCTCACTGTCTACTAACCCTCCTCCTCTGTCCTCGACATCACTGCCTACTAACCCTCCTCCTCTGTCCTCGTCATCACTGTTTACTAACCCTCTTCCTCTGTCCTCGTCATCACTGTCTACTAACCCTTATCCTCTGTCCTCGTCATCACTGTCTACTAACCCTCCTCCTCTGTCTTCGTCATCACTATCTACTAACCCTTATCCTCTGCACTCGTCATCACTGTCTACTAAACCTCCTCCTCTGTCCTCGTCATCACTGTCTACTAATCCTTATCCTCTGTCTTCGTCATCACTGTCTACTAACCTCCCTCCTCTGTCCACGTCATCACTGTCTCCTAACCTACCTCCTCTGCCCTCGTCATCACTGTCTACTAACCTACCTCCTCTGCCCTCGTCCTCACTGTCTACTAACCCTCCTCCTCTCTCATCGTCATCACTGTCTACTAAACCTTATCCTCTGTCTTCGTCATCACTGTCTACTAACCTCCCTCCTCTGTCCACGTCATCACTGTCTACTAACCCTCCTCCTCTGTCCTCATCATCACTTCCTACTAACATCCCTCCTCTGCCCTCGTCCTCAATGTCTACTAATCTACCTCCTCTGCCCTCGTCATCACTGTCTACTAACCTTCCTCCTCTGCCCTCGTCCTCACTGTCTACTAACCCTCCTCCTCTGTCATCGTCATCATTGTCTACTAACCCTTATCCTCTGTCTTCGTCATCACTGACTACTAATCCTCCTCCTCCTCTGCCCTCGTCACCACTTTCTAAAAACGTCCCTCCTCTGCCCTCGTCATCACTGTCTACTAACCTCCTTCCTCTGCCCTCGTCATCACTTTCTACTAACCTCCCTACTCTGCCCTCGTCATCATTGTCTACTAACCTCCCTCCTCTGCCCTTGTCATCACTGTCTTCTAACCTCCCTCGTCTGCCCTCGTCATCACTTTCTACTAACCCCCCTTCTCTGTCCTCGTCATCACTGTCTACTAAACCTCCTCCTCTGTCCTCGTCCTCACTTTCTACTAACCCTCCTCCTCTGTCCTCGTCACCATTGTCTACTAACCCTTATCCTCTGCCCTCGTCATCACTGTCTATTAACCTCCCTCCTCTGCCCTCGTCATCAATTTCTACTAACCTCCCTCCTCTGCCCTCGTCATCACTGTCTACTAACATCCCTCCTCTGCCCTCGTCATCAATTTCTACTAACCTCCCTCCTCTGCCATCCTCATCACTTTCTACTAACCTCCCTCCTCTGCCCTCCTCATCACTTTCTACTAACCTCCCTCCTCTGCCATCGTCCTCACTGTCTACTAACCTACTTCATTTGCCCTCGTCATCACTGTCTACTAACCCTCCTCCTCTGCCCTCGTCCTCACTGTCTACTAACTCTCCTCCTCTGTCCTCGTGATCATTGTCTACTAACCCTTATCCTCTGTAATCGTCATCACTGACTACTAACCCTCCTCCTCCTCTGCCCTCGTCACCACGTTCTACTAACCTCCCTCCTCTGCCCTCGTCATCACTTTCTACTAACCTCCCTCCTCTGTCCTTGTCATCACTGTCTACTAACCTCCCTTCTCTGCCCTCGTCATCACTGTCTACTAACCTCCCTCCTCTGCCCTCTTCATCACTTTCTACTAACTTCCCTCCTCTGCCCTCGTCATAACTGTCTACTAACCCTCCCCTACGCCCTCGTCATCACTTTCTACTAACCTCCCTCCTCTGCCCTCGTCATCACTGTCTACTAACCTCCCTCCTCTGCCCTCGTCAACACTTTCTACTAAACTCCCTCCTCTGCCCTCGTCATCACTGTCTACTAACCTCCCTCCTCTGCACTCGTCACCACTTTCTACTAACCTCCCTCCTCTGCCCTCGTCATCACTGTCTACTAACCTCCCTCCTCTGCCCTCGTCATCACTTTCTAATAAACTCCCTCCTCTGCCCTCGTCATCACTGTCTACTAACCTCCCTCCTCTGCCCTTGTCATCACTTTCTACTAACCTCCCTCCTCTGCCCTCGTCATCACTTTCTACTAAACTCCCTCCTCTGCCCTCGTATTCACAGTCTACTAACCTACCTCCTCTGCCCTCGTCATCACTGTCTACTAACCCTTCTCCTCTGCCCTCGTCCTCACTGTCTACTAACTCTCCTCCTCTGTCCTCGTCATCATTGTCTACTAACCCTTATCCTCTGTCATCGTCATCACTGACTACTAACCCTCCTCCTCCTCTGCCCTCGTCGCCACATTCTACTAACCTCCCTCCTCTGCCCTCGTCCTCACTGTCTACTAACCTACCTCCTCTGCCCTCGTCATCACTGTCTACTAACCTACCTCCTCTGCCCTCGTCCTCACTGTCTACTAACCCTCCTCCTCTGTCATCGTCATCACTGTCTACTAAACCTTATCCTCTGTCTTCGTCATCACTGTCTACTAACCTCCCTCCTCTGTCCACGTCATCACTGTCTACTAACCCTCCTCCTCTGTCCTCATCATCACTTCCTACTAACCTCCCTCCTCTGCCCTCGTCCTCAATGTCTACTAATCTACCTCCTCTGCCCTCGTCATCACTGTCTACTAAACCTCCTCCTCTGCCCTCGTCCTCACTGTCTACTAACCCTCCTCCTCTGTCATCGTCATCATTGTCTACTAACCCTTATCCTCTGTCTTCGTCATCACTGACTACTAATCCTCCTCCTCCTCTGCCCTCGTCACCACTTTCTAATAACGTCCCTCCTCTGCCCTCGTCATCACTGTCTACTAACCTCCTTCCTCTGCCCTCGTCATCACTTTCTACTAACCTCCCTCCTCTGCCCTCGTCATCATTGTCTACTAACCTCCCTCCTCTGCCCTTGTCATCACTGTCTTCTAACCTCCCTCGTCTGCCCTCGTCATCACTTTCTACTAACCCCCCTTCTCTGTCCTCGTCATCACTGTCTACTAAACCTCCTCCTCTGTCCTCGTCCTCACTTTCTACTAACCCTCCTCCTCTGTCCTCGTCACCATTGTCTACTAACCCTTATCCTCTGCCCTCGTCATCACTGTCTACTAACCTCCCTCCTCTGCCCTCGTCATCAATTTCTACTAACCTCCCTCCTCTGCCCTCGTCATCACTGTCTACTAATATCCCTCCTCTGCCCTCGTCATCAATTTCTACTAACCTCCCTCCTCTGCCATCCTCATCACTTTCTACTAACCTCCCTCCTCTGCCCTCCTCATCACTTTCTACTAACCTCCCTCCTCTGCCATCGTCCTCACTGTCTACTAACCTACTTCATTTGCCCTCGTCATCACTGTCTACTAATCCTCCTCCTCTGCCCTCGTCCTCACTGTCTACTAACTCTCCTCCTCTGTCCTCGTGATCATTGTCTACTAACCCATATCCTCTGTAATCGTCATCACTGACTACTAACCCTCCTCCTCCTCTGCCCTCGTCACCACGTTCTACTAACCTCCCTCCTCTGCCCTCGTCATCACTTTTTACTAACCTCCCTCCTCTGTCCTTGTCATCACTGTCTACTAACCTCCCTTCTCTGCCCTCGTCATCACTTTCTACTAACTTCCCTCCTCTGCCCTCGTCATAACTGTCTACTAACCCTCCCCATACGCCCTCGTCATCACTTTCTACTAACCTCCCTCCTCTGCCCTCGTCATCACTTCCTACTAACCTCCCTCCTCTGCCTTCGTCCTCACTGTCTACTAAACTACCTCCTCTGCCCTCGTCATCACTGTCTACTAACCCTCCTCCTCTTCCCTCGTCCTCACTGTCTACTAACCCTCTTCCACTGTCATCGTCATCATTGTCTACTAACCCTTATCCTCTGTCCTCGTCATCACTGACTACTAATCCTCCTCCTCCTCTGCCCTCGTCATCACTTTCTACTTTCCTCCTTCCTCTGCCCTCGTCATCACTTTCTACTAACCTCCCTCCTTTTCCCTCGTCATCACTCTCTACTAACCTCCCTCATCTGCCCTTGTCATCACTGTTTACTAACCTCCCTCCTCTGCCCTCGTCATCACTTTCTACTAACCTCCCTCCTCTGTCCTCGTCATCACTGTCTACTAACCCTCCTCCTCTGCCCTCGTCCTCACTGTCTACTAACTCTCCTCCTCTGTCCTCGTGATCATTGTCTACTAACCCTTATCCTCTGTAATCGTCATCACTGACTACTAACCCTCCTCCTCCTCTGCCCTCGTCACCACGTTCTACTAACTTCCCTCCTCTGCCCTCGTCATCACTTTTTACTAACCTCCCTCCTCTGTCCTTGTCATCACTGTCTACTAACCTCCCTTCTCTGCCCTCCTCATCACTTTCTACTAACCTCCCTCCTCTGCCCTCGTCCTCACTGTCTACTAACCTACCTCATCTGCCCTCGTCCTCACTGTCTACTAACCTACCTCATCTGCCCTCGTCATCACTGTCTACTAACCCTCCTCCTCTGTCCTCGTCATCATTGTCTACTAACCCTTATCCTCTGTAATCGTCATCACTGATTACTAACCCTCCTCCTCCTCTGTCCTCGTCACCACGTTCTACTAACCTCCCTCCTCTGCCCTCGTCATCACTGTCTACTAACCTCCCTCCTCTGCCCTCGTCATCACTTTCTACTAACCTCCCTCCTCTGCCCTTGTCATCACTGTCTACTAACCTCCCTCCTCTGCCCTCGTCATCAATTTCTACTAAACTCCCTCCTCTGCCCTCGTCATCACTGTCTACTAACATCCCTCCTCTGCCCTCGTCATCAATTTCTACTAACCTCCCTCCTCTGCCATCCTCATCACTTTCTACTAACCTCCCTCCTCTGCCCTCCTCATCACTTTCTACTAACCTCCCTCCTCTGCCATCGTCCTCACTGTCTACTAACCTACTTCATTTGCCCTCGTCATCACTGTCTACTAACCCTCCTCCTCTGCCCTCGTCCTCACTGTCTACTAACACTCCTCCTCTGTCCTCGTGATCATTGTCTACTAACCCTTATCCTCTGTAATCGTCATCACTGACTACTAACCCTCCTCCTCCTCTGCCCTCGTCACCACGTTCTACTAACCTCCCTCCTCTGCCCTCGTCATCACTTTTTACTAACCTCCCTCCTCTGTCCTTGTCATCACTGTCTACTAACCTCCCTTCTCTGCCCTCGTCATCACTGTCTACTAACCTCCCTCCTCTGCCCTCTTCATCACTTTCTACTAACTTCCCTCCTCTGCCCTCGTCATAACTGTCTACTAACCCTCCCCATACGCCCTCGTCATCACTTTCTACTAACCTCCCTCCTCTGCCCTCGTCATCACTGTCTACTAACCTCCCTCCTCTGCCCTCGTCAACACTTTCTACTAAACTCCCTCCTCTGCCCTCGTCATCACTGTCTACTAACCTCCCTCCTCTGCCCTCGTCACCACTTTCTACTAACCTCCCTCCTCTGCCCTCGTCATCACTGTCTACTAACCTCCCTCCTCTGCCCTCGTCATCACTTTCTAATAAACTCCCTCCTCTGCCCTCGTCATCACTGTCTACTAACCTCCCTCCTCTGCCCTTGTCATCACTTTCTACTAACCTCCCTCCTCTGCCCTCGTCATCACTTTCTACTAAACTCCCTCCTCTGCCCTCGTATTCACAGTCTACTAACCTACCTCCTCTGCCCTCGTCATCACTGTCTACTAACCCTCCTCCTCTGCCCTCGTCCTCACTGTCTACTAACTCTCCTACTCTGTCCTCGTCATCATTGTCTACTAACCCTTATCCTCTGTCATCGTCATCACTGACTACTAACCCTCCTCCTCCTCTGCCCTCGTCGCCACATTCTACTTATCATCCTCCTCTGTCCTTGTCATCACTGTCTACTAATCTACCTCCTCTACACTCGTCATCACTGTCTACTAACCCCCCTCTCCTCTGCCCTCGTCCTCACTGTCTACTAACCTCCCTCCTCTATCCTCGTCAACATTGTCTACTAACCCTACTCCTCTGTCCTCGTCCTCACTGTCTACTAACCCTCCTCCTCTGTCCTCGGCCTCACTGTCTACTAATCCTCCTTCTCTGTCCTCGTCCTCACTGTCTACTAACCCTCCTCCTCTGTCCACGTCATCACTGTCTACTAACCCCACTCCATTGCCCTCGTCATCACTGTCTACTAACACTCCTCCTCTGTCCACGTCCTCACTGTCTACTAACCCTCCTTATCTGTCCTCGTCATCACTTCCTACTAACCTCCCTCCTCTGCCCTCGTCCTCACTGTATACTAACCTATCTCCTCTGCCCTCGTCATCACTGTCTACTAACCCTCCTCATCTGCCCTCGTCATCACTTCCTACTATCCTACCTCCTCTGCCCTCGACATCACTGTCTACTAACCCTCCTTATCTGCCCTCGTCATCACTTCCTACTAACCTCCCTCCTCTGCCCTCGTCCTCACTGTCTACTCACCTATCTCCTCTGCCCTCGTCATCACTGTCTACTTACCCTCCTTATCTACCCTCGTCATCACTTCCTACTATCCTACCTCCTCTGCCCTCGACATCACTGTCTACTAACCCTCCTCCTCTGTCCTCGTCCTCACTGTCTACTAACCCTCCTCCTCTGTCCTCGTCATCACTGCCTACTAACCCTCCTCCTCTGTCCTCGTCATCACTGTCTACTAACCCTCCTCCTCTATCCTCGTCCTCACTGTGTACTAATCCTCCTCCTCTATCCTCGTCATCCCTGTCTACTAACCTACCTCCTCTGCCCTCGTCATCACTGTTTACTAACCCTCTTCCTCTGTCCTCGTCATCACTGTCTACTAACCCTTATCCTCTGTCCTCGTCATCACTGTCTAATAACCCTCCTCCTCTGTCTTCGTCATCACTGTCTACAAACCCTTATCCTCTGCACTCGTCATCACTGTCTACTAACCCTCCTCCTCTGTCCTCGTCATCACTGTCTACTAACCCTTATCCTCTGTCTTCGTCATCACTGTCTACTAACCTCCCTCCTCTGTCCACGTCATCACTGTCTACTAACCCTCCTCCTCTGTCCTCATCATCACTTCCTACTAACCTCCCTCCTCTGCCTTCGTCCTCACTGTCTACTAAACTACCTCCTCTGCCTTCGTCATCACTGTCTACTAACCCTCCTCCTCTTCCCTCGTCCTCACTGTCTACTAACCCTCTTCCACTGTCATCGTCATCATTGTCTACTAACCCTTATCCTCTGTCCTCGTCATCACTGACTACTAATCCTCCTCCTCCTCTGCCCTCGTCATCACTTTCTACTTTCCTCCTTCCTCTGCCCTCGTCATCACTTTCTACTAACCTCCCTCCTTTTCCCTCGTCATCACTCTCTACTAACCTCCCTCATCTGCCCTTGTCATCACTGTTTACTAACCTCCCTCCTCTGCCCTCGTCATCACTTTCTACTAACCTCCCTCCTCTGTCCTCGTCATCACTGTCTACTAACCCTCCTCCTCTGCCCTCGTCCTCACTATCTACTAACCTCCCTCCTCTGCCCTCGTCATCACTGTCTACTAACCCTCTGTCCTCGTCCTCACTTTCTACTAACCCTCCTCCTCTGTCCTCGTCACCATTGTCTACTAACCCTTATCCTCTGCCCTCGTCATCACTGTCTACTAACATCCCTCCTCTGCCCTCGTCATCACTTTCTACTAACCTCCCTCCTCTGCCCTCGTCATCACTGTCTACTAACCTCCCTCCTCTGCGCTCGTCATCACTTTCTACTAACCTCCCTCCTCTGCCCTCCTCATCACTTTCTACTAACCTCCCTCCTCTGCCCTCGTCCTCACTGTCTACTAACCTACCTCATCTGCCCTCGTCATCACTGTCTACTAACCCTCCTCCTCTGCCCTCGTCCTCACTGTCTACTAACTCTCCTCCTCTGTCCTCGTCATCATTGTCTACTAACCCTTATCCTCTGTAATCGTCATCACTGATTACTAACCCTCCTCCTCCTCTGTCCTCGTCACCACGTTCTACTAACCTCCCTCCTCTGCCCTCGTCATCACTGTCTACTAACCTCCCTCCTCTGCCCTCGTCATCACTTTCTACTAACCTCCCTCCTCTGCCCTTGTCATCACTGTCTACTAATCTCCCTCCTCTGCCCTCGTCATCACTGTCTACTAACCTCCATCCTCTGCCCTCGTCATCACTTTCTACTAACCTCCCTCCTCTGCCCTCATCACTACTGTCTACTAACCTACCTCCTCTGCCCTCGGTATCACTGTCTACTAACCCTCTTCCTCTGTCCTCGTCATCACTGTCTACTAACCCTTATCCTCTGTCCTCGTCATCACTGTCTACTAACCCTCCTCCTCTGTCCTTGTCATCACTGTCTACTAACCCTTATCCTCTGCACTCGTCATCACTGTCTACTAACCCTCCTCCTCTGTCCTCATCATCACTGTCTACTAACCCTTATCCTCTGTCTTCGTCATCACTGTCTACTAACCTCCCTCCTCTGTCCACGTCATCACTGTCTACTAACCCTCCTCCTCTGTCCTCATCATCATTTCCTACTAACCTCCCTCCTCTGCCCTCGTCCTCACTGTCTACTAACCTTCCTCCTCTGCCCTCGTCATCACTGTCTACTAACCCTCCTCCTCTGTCATCGTCATCATTGTCTACTAACCCTTATCCTCTGTCTTCGTCATCACTGACTACTAATCCTCCTCCTCCTCTGCCCTCGTCACCACTTTCTAATAACGTCCCTCCTCTGCCCTCGTCATCACTGTCTACTAACCTCCTTCCTCTGCCTTCGTCTTCACTTTCTACTAACCTCCCTCCTCTGCCCTCGTCATCACTGTCTACTAACCTCCCTCCTCTGCCCTTGTAATCACTGTCTTCTAACCTCCCTCGTCTGCCCTCGTCATCACTTTCTACTAACCTCCCTCCTCTGTCCTCGTCATCACTGTCTACTAACCCTCCTCCTCTGCCCTCGTCCTCACTGTCTACTAACCCTCCTCCTCTGCCCTCGTCCTCACTGTCTACTAACCCTCCTCCTCTGTCCTCGTCACCATTGTCTACTAACCCTTATCCTCTGCCCTCGTCATCACTGTCTACTAACCTCCCTCCTCTGCCCTCGTCATCAATTTCTACTAACCTCCCTCCTCTGCCCTCGTCATCAATGTCTACTAACATCCCTCCTCTGCCCTCCTCATCACTTTCTACTAACCTCCCTCCTCTGCCCTCCTCATCACTTTCTACTAACCTCCCTCCTCTGCCCTCGTCTTCACTGTCTACTAACCTACCTCATCTGCCCTCGTCATCACTGTCTACTAACCCTCCTCCTCTGCCCTCGTCCTCACTGTCTACTATCTCTCCTCCTCTGTCCTCGTGATCATTGTCTACTAAACCTTATCCTCTGTAATCGTCATCACTGACTACTAACCCTCCTCCTCCTCTGCCCTCGTCACCACGTTCTACTAACCTCCCTCCTCTGCCCTCGTCATCACTGTCTACTAACCTCCCTCCTCTGCCCTCGTCATCACTTTCTACTAACCTCCCTCCTCTGCCATTGTCATCACTGTCTACTAACCTCCCTCCTCTGCCCTCGTCATCACTTTCTACTAACCTCCCTCCTCTGCCCTTGTCATCACTGTCTACTAACCTCCCTCCTCTGCCCTCGTCATCACTGTCTACTAACCTACCTCCTCTGCCCTCTTCATCACTTTCTACTAACTTCCCTCCTCTGCCCTCGTCATCACTGTCTACTAACCCTCCCCCTACGCCCTCGTCATCACTTTCTACTAAACCTCCTTCTCCTCTGCCCTCGTCACCACTTTCTACTAACCTCTCTCCTCTGCCCTCGTCATCACTGTCTAGTAACCTCCCTTCTCTGCCCTCGTCATCACTTTCTACTATACTCCCTCATCTGCTCTCGTCTTCACTGTCTACTAACCTCCCTCCTCTGCCCTCATCATCACTTTCTACTAATCTCCCTCCTCTGCCCTCGTCATCACTTTCTACTAACCTCCCTCCTCTGCCCTCGTCATCACTTTATACTAAACTCCCTCCTCTGCCCTCGTCATCATTGTCTACTAACCCTCCTCCTCTGCCCTCGTCCTCACTGTCTACTAACTCTCCTCCTCTGTCCTCGTCATCATTGTCTACTAACCCTTATCCTATGTCATCGTCATCACTGACTACTAGCCCTCCTCCTCCTCTGCCCTCGTCACCACTTTCTACTAACCTCCCTCCTCTGCCCTCGTCATCACTTTCTACTAACCTCCCTCCTCTGCCCTCGTCATCACTGTCTACTAACCTCCCTCCTCTGCCTTCGTCATCACTGTCTACTAACCTCCCTCCTCTGCCCTCGTCATCACTGTCTACTAACCCTCCCCCTACGCCCTCGTCATCACTTTCTACTAACCCTCCTCCTCCGCCCTCGTCATCACTTTCTACTAACCCTCCTCCTCCGCCCTCGTCATCACTTTCTACTAACCTCCCTCCTCTTCCCTCGTCATCACTGTCTACTAACCCTCCTCCACTGCCCTCGTCATCACTTTCTACTAACCTCCCTCCTCTGCCCTCGTCCTCACTGTGCATCTTCTTCACGACTTCACTGTCAATCAATCTCTTCCATTACCATCATGCTCGTTATCTGGTTCATCGTTACGGTCCTCATTATCCGCACTGTCAAATATGGAGTTGACTCTCGCCACGCCCTCGTCTGAGCCCTCAACGCTGTTCACCCCGTATTTCTCCAAGGTGGGCGAGATACAGTGTAGGAATGTGTCCGTCATATGTCGTGGCAATAACGGAAGTAGCAGCAGGTCGCAAAACGACAAAAGTGTAAACTGTACATTGAAAATCACAAAGCATCTCTGGAGGGTAATATGGTCTCCATAAGTACCGTCTTGAACCATCGTTTGGAGATGTGACATTAAATTCTGATTATTTCAAGAAGTTAGTTAGCGATGAAGCATCCCTGAGGTGGAGATACTGCTCAATGTCCCTCATGATCCCTGCACGTAAAATGCGTCCAGATCTCGGAATCCCGACGCGGCTGAGTTGGTTGGCTACTGCCTCGAACTGGCAATTTCCATTCGGTTCTGGGGTGTACCGTACCCTGAAGTCATGACGATCAAACCAGTCCCGCCCCGAGTATAATGTGATTAAAAAGTATTCATCAAAACTATGACAGGAGAAATCGACAAAATGGAAGAAATGGACGAAATGGAGATAAATAAGTCCAAGAAATCAACGAAATTCACAAGATTCACGAAATCGACGGAATCGACTAAGCATCGAAATTACATTTCTAGGTTATTAAATTATCAGTCAAAATTATTAAAGTATCGGGCAGCAGGTTTATTACATTATCGGTTGATGTTATTACAGTATCGGGCACTTATTACATTATCGGTTGTAACAGATGTAGTGAATAGAGTTGTCCCTGGTCAAACACAGCTAATTAAATCAAGTATTCATTATTCTAAAAGTGTGACCATTCTAGTTTTTTTTATTCAGAGTCATTTATTAATTATATATCTTAGTATACCTTTTAAATCTACATTGTTTATGCAAAATGTGTTTTCTCGACATGCTTCGTGTATTCTTTACTATTCAGGATTATGTATTCATTATACTAATTATGCGTTTTCATTTTGTTCTGTTCTGTTGCCTGTAGAGATAATGATTTTGTTTTATGTAAACAATTGATGTTTAATAATTTTGATGTGCTTTCTCCTAATCTTATTAGAATACATAATTCAATTTCAAGTTTATAATATCGTACCTACGTTTAAATTGTTCATATTGCTTCTTTTAGCAGGAGATGCCAGTCGGAACCCTGGGCCTGCCATTAGTCGCAATATTAGATGTGCTACATCGAATATGTGTTCTATTCGAGGCGAGACCGCATTGGCTGATTTGAATTTATAAATGATATTCTTGCTTATATCTTTCATCTTCCTCCGACCCTCTCAAACCCTCTTCACGCAGTTCTCCGCACACAAGGAAGAGGTACGCTAAAAAAAACCAAACGTAGTTAGTGTACACCCACTCGCACACGGACTCGCACGCGGACGCACCCGTACCCTGACGCGCCAGTACACATTCACACGCGTATGTGCACCCTCATGCATGCACACGTGCGTGCACGTATGCACACGCGCAAACATACACACACACACACACACACACACACACACACACACACACACACACACACACACACACACACACACACACACACACACACTCATATACACGCTGATTATTCGGCGGGCTTCGTGTTTCCGAGCATGACACGAAGGTGAGGGCTTAGTTTGTTTCATGTGATATGTGCGTGGGTGCATGGCGTGCGTGCGTGCGTGCGTGCGTGCGTGTGTGTGTGTGTGCATATGTGTGACTGTGTGTGTATGTGTGTGTGTGTGTGTGTGTGTGTGTGTGTGTGTGTGCGTGTGTGTGCGCGTGTGTGCGCGCGCGCGCGCGTGTGTGTGTGTGTGTGTGTGTGTGTGTGTGTGTGTGTGTGTGTGTGTGTGTGTGCGTGTGTGTGTGCGTCCAAGCGCTTTGTATGTAGGTGCGCGTGTGCGCGCTTGTTTCTTTTCTAGCGTCCTTCGTCGTCGTGTGGAAAGGACTGCGTGCCGAGTTGTTTGAGGAATACGGAAGGGAGATGAAAGGTCGATGGAAAGGCTAGTACCAAGGGAAGAGGAGACGGCAGATATATGGCAAACGCATTGCAGTAGTGCAGAGACTATATCCCTCGTTCACGTGCAGGGGAACCACAAGGACGAAGAGAGATCCTATGGTTACCGGACCCGGTTCGCTACGTGAGCCCACCGACCGCCACTGACAGCCGTTAATCCCGCTGACCCGTCGTCTTAAGGGTGTCTCTGTTAAGGCAACCAGCGCGTCTTCTACCGTCCGTCGTTTCTCGTTCAAATATTTCCCCAGTGGGGTGGTGGGGGTTGTTGATCCGCACCGAGGGAGGTGGAGTGTCAGTTTGAGATGACACCTACCAATCGGTGGTCACTGTCACCTACTTATTTCGAACGGAATCCTTTGGCGGGAGATGTTGACCAATCGCTACAACTTTGTGAGATTTGTTTGACTGCTACGGATACAATGCCTACCACGTTGAACGTGCGAGAAGGCCATCTCTATCGTTGAGCTGCCTTGTTCACTACTCGGTGCAACTGCGGAAGCTCTCTGGCGACTTTGCGGCAGTATTAACGTCGTTGTTTCTATACATTGTCATCTATAAAACTCGTGCGCCTTGTTGTGAGCGTTATTCGCCAACGTAACTATATTTGGTGACAACAACGGACGATTTTGATATTTATCTGTGACAATATTGCATAGTTTTCTTCCTACGCTGAAGCCAGCAGCCTTTGCTTTGTACGTTTCATGGAATGACGTCTTCAGGAGCTCTGACGTAAAGACGCAATAGACGCTCCCCGCAACCAGGCAGATATGAAATGCTACGTTTGTGCGGAATGCCTACCCAATCAGCTTGGGAACATTGCTTATTAAATCGAATTAGCGCAGTATCAATTATAACTGGCGTGGCGTAGATTACTTAAAGACGGGTCGCGGAGTGGACCACGGACAGATGTACCCGCT
>OZ023208.1:2348049-2358049 GCA_963995525.1 Escarpia spicata
TACTGTTACCTCGCTTGTCTCATGTCTGGTCGTATTACCGCTTAGCGATGATTATCACTGCAAATCAAGCGTATAACGTACAGCGTCTCAATCTACCCAGGCCAAGTGGTTTAAAAGCCGGCGAGTCATTAACAAATAAACGATTTCGACGCTTTGTGGCATCAAAATAGCGCGATGCTTGGGAGGTCGACGTCAAGTGTTTATTTACCCGCCGGGGTATCTACCCTAGCAGTAAGTTTCCCACCCGGGGCGATCTGACCAACCGGGGGGAGGGGGGGGGGGCAACGCACGTTGGACAGGGTGCTCGTCTCGACGACGTGGAAGCAAATGGATAGAGTATTGTTGGTGCAAACAACGGAAACGACGATGGAGTAAATCTGAATAAGATTATCACCGAAATGTGTTCGTTAGCGTGAATATGTTTAAAAATAAATTCGACACATACCTCAGACGGGCGGGATACACATAGATAAAAGGGTCGGACTCTCGATAAGCCAAAGGGCTTCCTTGTCCACCTGCTACCTAGAGTTAATTCAAATGCGTTGGTGCGTGTGAGTGTGCGTGTGCGTGTGCGTGTGAATGTGTGCGTGTGCGTTTGCATGTGCGTGTGTATGTGTGGGTGTGTGTGTGCGTGCATACGTGCGTGCGTGTGTGTTATGCAAGCAGAAGTTTGGCAAGCATAAAGACGTGTTGTTTATAATTTATTAACTAAACTGATGCCACAACACATAACAAATGCTGGGGAATATCGATATGTCGACATTGCAATTAGACGGTGTCAATAATTAACAAATCACAATTATGACATTTTAGAATAACTTTGTAGGCGTTGTAATTATTAAACCCAGTAGTGAATATTCCTATAGTTAACATAGCTTAGTTATTACAGTTTTATTAACATAATGTACGCCTATACAGACTGCGACTTTTAAAAACATTAAATAGGCCTATATAATGTTATATTCGAAGGAATCAGATGTTGTTAAGCTTTTCGGCAACCCTTCAGGTCACCTCTTTCATCTTTATAAGCGACATCAGGATCCATAAAGTCATTTTAAGATCATCCTTCGCCCGGATAATGGCAGTGGTACTTTTAATGTCACAGCCGGTAATTACTTATCTGCATTATTTGTTTTCCTCTTATAAAAATCGTCTTAAGAGGTGTTGTAAACCATTGATAGATCGACCGACACAACAGAAACAGTCGACACTGAAGAGACCGCTCTTCAAAGACCTCTTTGTACGAAGTAGTCAGAAGTATCCACGTAGACACGAATGCTACAAGCGTGCCTACTTTGAAACCTACCCAATTGTTTATCTTCACTTTATCAATACAACTCGATGACATCTTCCTGTGCAATAGCTTGGCCTTTGAGGGTCTTCTGAGAGTGCCGACCGACCACCAAAAGGAGGAACACTTTGTATTCTCTTGCTCACGCTGCTTGTGAATTTATCATGAAACGACCTGATTTAATTTTTTTTATAAAACTTCACAAACAAAACTACACAAAGTCGGTGTCGCTGCTTTGAGGTGTACAATATTATTTTTACTAGACTGTATTTTCTATGTGTAACCTGGTAAATGGTAACGTATATACATAGTTTCCTTTACTCCAGTATTGAAAACTTCGTGCAGCTTACGGGTGTTTAGAGCAGTTGATCTTGAATACAATATTCACTCGATGTTTCTATTCGATCTATACATGTAGGATTTGGAAGAATATACACAAAATAGTCCTCTAGTTCATAACGTAATATATTTGTCACCACAAACAAAATTGAACCCCTAATATTGAGGGTATGAGCTAAGCCCCCAATATGCAGTTAATTTTGTAGATGTTGTTGGTGAAGTTCACACGAGTTGCTGCAAAAAAGTTAGAACACATGAATCGCAACAGCACCCCCTCTCGCCTCCCTATGTCATATCCGACAGCAGTCAGTAGGGTCCGGCTCAAATGTTCAAACCAGCACGGCGAACAATGTATTTGGAACAGCACTGTCTTCTGATGTCCGAGACAGCAGCACAGTGCTGGGGCTCCGGCTTAGGCCCACTCCCTCCAATACTCACAACGTTCCGACGCAAGTGCTGACCATCATTTAAGTAGGCAATTAGTACATTTAGTCTTTATCAATATCTGGTGATATTTTAGGATATAAACAGAAGGTGTCTTTAGCAATGAGGTGGCTGTTTGTCTACTTTCTAGTCGAGATCGTGTCGAGTCTTCAAAGACACGTAGAACGACTGTTCGTCGGAAGGAGAGTTTTACATCAGCCAAACTGTAGCGTCCAATAACATGCCTTGTTCAGTTGAATGCATTAAGAAGAGGTAGTCTATTCCTATTTTTAAATTAATTAATAATTAATATAATGTTCTTAAGACTATACTAACTACGTTGATGGTATACTGCCCGCCAAATTATGTTTAGTAAGCTCGTAACAACGGTCGCAATTTGAAGGTACGACCGCGGTACGAGTTCAACTAGTAAACAAAACATCCAGTTTCAAAAGAAGCTTTATTGACAATACGGCCGTTCAACATAGAAGACTTCCTGTTACAAATGCCCGCAAATTCCGGGCTGACGAACAGATTACGTTCCTTTATAAGTAAGGTAATCCGAACCTACCCAAACAGCGGCATATCCAAAACAGCGACAAACCAAAGCGGCGACAAATGAAACAATACTTGCCTGTGATGCGTTCTCTCGCTGGTTTGGCAAAGATTGTTGTCATTTTGGTTGTCGCCATTCTGCTTAATTTTTGGAATAATCCTAGTTGTTTTTGCTTCGATAAAATCTATTTGGGCAGTCAGTATGCTATAATAGATATAATTTATACTGTATAACGTGATTTTACGATAATAAGATCGGATTGCCTCTCTTCAATTCGCCAGAAAATGTGATAACCTACTTTGTTGGGTTGTTGACGATTGTCGGAGACAGCCGGCTGCTAAACGGAAGCGGGTAAACTGTCTTGTCGCAGCAGACACCCGCGTGTGTTTGCGAACCTAACGCTCGGGCAGTATTCAGTCAGACTTTGCGTTTGCGAGCGGATGTTAGCGTCGCTTTGGTGATCTTTGATTTTGCGTTGGTAAATACGTATGACAAGCCATCAAGCATGATTACTGCCACCGCGTTGTTAGAATAACTTCAAATAACTTACCCTGGCTGCTTCTTTTGCCAAATGTCGCTACCATTTATATTTTTACATACAACATTTCTAAATGGCTACATTTCAGCATCCTAAATATTTCAATAGTCCAACTTATCTTCGTCTCAACAATTCAACATTGCAACGTTTTAACATTTCAGCTTACGATATTCTATATTACGGAAATAACTGTAGTGTGCTATTGCAATTTTTAATGTGCAAAAAGAAACATTTTATATAAAAACAAACCAAGAATTACACTACGTTTCTCGCTTTACGGTGCAGATGCTATGTGCGTACTATACATATTTCAAATACTGTGAATATTCATTATCACAAGGTAAACTTACTTTCAGTGTTACTGCATCACGTCCTAAGTATACACGGTAATAAGGCCACGTCCCTGGACGAACCTATATAGAACGCCGTCTGCTGCGTGTAGCACTGCCACCGTGACTATGTTCTGTCATTGTATTTTCTCTTTGGCTTAACACTATCAAGTAACCTCAAGTAATCGCAAAAGACCAGCACTACCACCTGCATTCGAAAGGCTTTCGGCGGATTAATAATGTCTTTCGTATCGATGTTTACCAAACATGCATAATCCGTTGGTTGTGTGCCTTATTTGTTAAGGAATTTATATAATTGTTTATTGTTTTATCGCCTACCAATTGTGACATTTTATAACATGGAATTTAACTTTAACAACTTAGATACTATCCGTTATAAATATTTGTTTTAACTTGTTATACAGAGCGTTTTATACAAAATAGTTTTATTCAATAACTATGGGTTTGTAATTCCTTGTATCTTTATATCTTTCTCCGAATTATCAAGACCGTAAGCGAACAAAATGTCCTCCTTCTAAGACCCGTTCGTGTTTTTTCAGAATCGTCCGATCCCGACACAAGTGGTGTCAATGGCTCCGGAGACTGCCGAACGTCGTCGAATGGCACCGAACACCGGCCGAACGACTCGCCACGTCTCCCGGCGAAAACAGATGGTCGGGAAGCTACAGTGACGCATGCGCAAAACGTCGATTTCGTGCGAGGGAAGGGACGGGGAAAGAGTGGGGATTCCCTCCCGACAGGATACAGGCCGGGCCGCCTGACCAGTCTACAGATCTTGGAGCGTGTGTTCCCGTTGCAGCCCAGGTCCGTGCTGGAGCTTGTGTTGCAGGGGTGTAGCGGCGACGTCGTGAGCGCCATCGAGCAGTTCCTCTCCGCCCAGGATAGTATCGTCGCACAACACCAGATGGCGCTAGCGCAGGCGTACGGTGGCGACACCAACGGCGCGGGGGTTGGATCCGTGTTGCCCTTCTCCCCGCCGACTGGGAAGATGGGGTGCGGGAACGTCGGCGAGGGAGTGAAGTCTGCCTTCACCCCCCTCCACGCCGCCTTCACTGCCCGCTCAGCCGCCTTCAGCGTTAATTCTCTCCTCGCAAACCCGTCGGCCGTTTACCCGAAACCCGCCCACAACAACCCCTCTCCCTCCTGCTACTCCTATCCCGCCTTTCCTCACTATATGCCCTCGTTTGTCAGCAGCGCCAGTCCGATGTTCATGACGTCATATCAACCGTACGGCGCACTTCCGATACGCGACGACGAGGGAGAGGCTACTTCCGGGAGCGCGTCGCCCGTCGAGCTCGTGTGTTCGTCCACTCGGAACAAGTCCCCGTCGACGAGTGAATGACCCGACCACCCACACCCTTGCACCCTACTACAATGGTCTACTACGAAGTCGGAAAAAACTTCTTTTGGTTCACTCGCTAATGATCGAATGTCTTTGACCCGACAAAAGAACTTCCGGAGACCTTTGTACGGGGCACGACTCGAATTACTTTCACTTAATTAAGGTGAACGTCACAAGGAAAACGCCACATGCGAACGACATCTGCACGATTAAATGCATTGTTACACGTGTACTAAACCCGTAAGTTCGTCATTAAATATGGCATTTTGCCAATTACCCGTGTCGGTAGTGAAATCAATTTTGATGCTGCGATCGTGCATGTTTTGCAAGTCCAAACTGGTCTGTTTCGCTGGGTGTGATTTATATATCCACGTCGGTGTAAAGAGTGGAACCCGGCTGATCTCTCACTGTGCAGCAGGAAGATTACGAACTCTATCAAAAACAGTTGTGTGAACGAACTATTGGCGGACGATCACAGGTATACAAACACCGCTGGTTTTGAGAGCGCACACACAATTAGGCTCTCTCTCGAAACATCAATTTATTAGTTATACGAGGTGTTGATTGATAAATATATCCGTGTGTTTGTTGATGTCATTAGCTGGGTTGTACATCTGAAAAAATAATCGTTAATATGCCACGACAATTTCGTGAAACAACGGAAACCGCGAACATCTGGCATGTTAGAGATTCACGTTGGCCAAGTCGGTGACATCGCCGCCGGTTGATGTAAACTGACAAGACTTGCCGAGCAGCGTCTCAGGGTTACTTTGTTGCAACGCCACACGCAAACAATTCTCACTGGAATCTAATTATCACGCAATGCCGACAAAGGTTTTTTTTACAAATGGGTCCCATTACAAGCTTCTCGTTGTTAAATAGTTGCAGCTTCAGTGTCAGCGAACATTATATGTATTGCCTACGTCTAGGCACCGGAACGATCTTGCAGTAAAGAAATCTCACTATCTTATATGTATATTTAGTATTTATATGCGCAAACACACGCAAACAGACACAAACAAGCGACCAATTGTAAGGGTGTCCAAGCTTAAATTACACGCAGGAAAATTATATTTTCTTGTAGTAAACTGATATTTTAATTGTTGTTCAAATGTGCCCCCAAACAATCGACATACATACCAGGCTATCGCTAAACTAGCGACAAAACAAATTTGTTATTTTTGGACGCGTAGTAGAATGTCTTTATATCACCGTAACGACGGGTTTCTCAGCCGGTTTCTGTGCAGCTATGTCGGAAATTTGCCTGCTGTTTGTTATGTTTTCATGAAACTGTTTTGTATATTTTGCTGGACACTGAGGGTAGCATGCCGTTGCGGGACGCATAATAGTTATATAATTATAATAACATGTTCTCATGTTGTTTTTATTAAGACACGTTTATCCCCGTGTTCAGTATATGTTTTCCTAAACCATAATTGTTTATGCTCGTAGATACTAATCTATGTTTCACTACAGAATTTTGTTTTGGTTTAACCACTCAGTTTAATAATTATAATGTATTATTAAATAATACAGAGTACGTTTATAAAGGTACGCATTCTGACTATGTTTTATATAAGTATATATATATATATGTCGATCCGTTATCTCATAATATATATATATATATATATATACATATATAATTGTATATATATCAATATGTTAAAGTAGATATATTTTAAACGATATATATATATATATATATTATAGTTTAGACTGTAATCTACTCTACCGGCTTGACAGCTCAACTAGGTTATATATTACCTCTTTTTCCAATATAATGTATGTTTAATTTGAATGTTTCTGTTGAAATGTTGTATTTACCTTCCATGCTCAACGGCAACGCCGACATTCACAAACAGATAATAGTCAAATTATATTTATAAATTGTATTTCTTTAAAACGCATTTGAGGAGTCACAATGTTAGCATGACAACAGTTTGTATGATGTATGATATGTTTTATGGTAAAAACGAACATGTTTTGGACCTTTAATATTATCGAAAGTGTTAGTTCAAAGAAAAATAGTTCGCAAACATACAATGCAAAGTGCAAAGTAATGACGTTGTGCAAAGTAAAATGTATTAATTCTTACAGATGTTATGTTGCTGTGCCTACGTTTGTGGTTATATGTCAATGCGAAGGCGTGTTGTTGTCACGAGACTAGCATAAAACGGCTGCATTCACCGTGCATGGTGTCATTATTAAAACAAATTTGCCGAGAATCGTATCTGTATCGTGTTGTCGTCTTAATTTGTTGAGTAGACATGCGTAATTCGCATGTTTTGTCGGAGCATAGGAATGTTAACCGATCACCATGTCGATCCGTTATCTCATAATGTATCATTAAAAAAAAAAAATTCTTCAAAAACACAAACAAATGCACAAAATTGATATTGAAAAGGTACACATTAATTTATTTTAATAACCTTGATATTTTAGTAAATGTATCACTCATGTAATACTAATAATAAAAGATGCACACTGCATTTGATTTTGATGATTTCATTATTATTTTCCATATTTCAAATGAAATTATGTACAAATATGAAAAACAGTAAAAATTGTGGAAACAAATTAGGGAATAGTTACACAGTCAAATGCTTATCATAATACGTCACTGCTTAGTGACACGTTACATTTTAGGAATAAAGAACATTGAAGTAAAATGTAAATATAACAAAATAATTACAAAATAATATTAATAAGGCATGTGCTGCCCCTTCGCGGGGATCACCGGCGAGGCGTAGAGTGTACCAAGTGTTGGACGGTGTCAGCAGGAATAACTTCCCTGGCTTCATGCAGCAACTGCCACAGAACATCAGTGAAGCACGGAGGAGGCTCCCTGATGGTGTGGGGTGCATGTCCGGGCGCAGGACGGCCAGCTCTACCGGTGTGGGGGCACCATGCGGCAGGATCAATACATCAGAGTGCTCCGGAATCAAATTCTTCCCTCCGCGAGGGCACTGTATGGTGAGGGGCAGGCCTTTGCCTCCCAGCAAGACAACGCCCCTTGTCATAAAGCGAGGAAAGTGAGTGACTTCTTGGAGCGCTCAGGTGTAGAGGTCCTGGACTGGCCGGCTCAGAGTCCGGACTTGAACCCTATTGCGCACATGTGGGAAGTCCTCTTCAGAAAGGTACAGGATACTAAGCCAAGTAGGTTGGATGTTCTATGGCAGTTGCTGCATCAGGCATGGGAAGCTATCCCTGCTGACACCATCCAACACTTGGTATACCCTATGCCTCGCCGCACATGTGTTATTAACATTATTTTGTAATTATTATGTTATATTTACCTTTTACTTCAATGTTCTTTATTCCTAAAATGTAACATGTCACTAAGCAGTGATTTATTATGATAAGTATTTGAATGTGTAACTACTCCCTAAATTTGTTCCACTATTTTTACTGTTTTTCATATTTGTTATATGGAAAATAATAATGAAATTATCAAAATCAAATGCAGTGAATAATATGAACAGAAACTATATAGCACACGCACACGCACACGCGCACGCGCACAAACACATGTATATATATATATATATATATATATATATATATATATATATCAATACGCTGCATTTGGAGTATTTAAAGTGCAGCTCCACCGATGTGCCGAGATCCACTCGTGTCGTCTATGTTCATTCTCGTCCTGGGACCATATTGGCCTATGACCTACCAATTAGCGGTGTATTTCAGAAAACACAACGATCGTAAATTAGAGTGATTTACTTACGTGTTTGTGATATGTTTCCGGTGGGCATTTCTCCTACCTGAGAGAATTGAGTGTGATCAGTCCACCAGATGACGCCAATGTAAACGAGTAGTTTGGTACTCCATTTTGTGAGCAAATAATTTCCCACTTCCAAAAGCCATGGTCGTGTTTACTGGATGTCGTATAATTAACTGCTAAAACAACTTGCTCCACCTCCGCCGTGACACAGCTCATGCAATAATTCCGAAGTATATAACTATACATATCGATATTGCTTTTTCCCCATTCAAACTGGTTGACAACGTTGTATTTTAGCAAGAGATCCGATAATGTCATGCCCGTGCGCTAATTAGAATCTAAAACAAACAAAACTAACACTATCATCCGGGAATTTGACCACGCTATGTGAAGCATTTTAATACGTATTTTTTAAGTAAAATTTATTATAAAGTAGGTATTGTTAGTAGAAGAGGCAGATTTATGTAAACAAAATCCGCATCGGATCTTGTGTGATGTAGGTACATTTAGTAGATGACTTTACTCGACCACCAGAGGAATGGCATGGGCCGATTGACCAATAAAACAAAACATTGATTTTACAGATTCGTACAGAATTTCAATTCAAAAATACGGATTTCAACCAAGACAATTTGGCATGTCTAAAAATTAACTTTGTCCAATATTAAATTAAGAGATACAACCAGATACATTATACGTAAATACACACAATGCTCAAACCACCTAAATGTCATGCATGCATTAGCCAAATAATGGGCTGTTTTGAGTCTAATCATTTGAGACTATGTGTAACAGACGGCGGTTCATCTTTCTTTCGACGTCACATACGCTAGACAGTATTGTGAAACATCACCAGGATGTGTTGTTTCTTTAACCTTTTAATGAGTCTCATTACCGACATCCTAGCCTGACGTATAAACAGCGGCCTCTTGTAGTCACCGAAACATTTTGGCGCTCATTAGGAACTTCTTTCTCAGCCAACGTGTTACCACTTTGGCGTATTTTTTTTACATAAAGGTGCGGATAAAGTTACTTTCTTCTCAGAAGCGAACATGCAACAAAAGTGGATTGTGGCGTGTTGCATTATTTACTAAAGGAAATAGAATGCTACAATCTTCACGCGATGACTAACTCTCTGTGTCGTAATAGGGTGGTCGACAATCGTCCGCAACTTGTCAACCAGCGCATGTATTTCGTGGCGGATCTGGTTACCCGCTAACCGCGTAACCGCGTGCAGGAGAGGGGGGTTATCTGCGTCGAACGTCTGTTCACACGTCTTGAAAACTCTATTTATATCGTCATCGACAACGCATAATTAACCGACATCGATGATCGAACACTTCGCGAATATCAAAGTTAAAATTTCGATGAATGTATTTGACAAATATTGACGACGGTGGCTCTGACACGATGACTAATATC
>OZ023208.1:2363049-2393173 GCA_963995525.1 Escarpia spicata
CAATGAATTTCAGGGAATAGTATTTATACTATCTCTGTTGGTTTACATTTTAACGTTAACATACACACGCATGCGCACTCGCACTCGCACACGCACACACGTGCGCACCCCCCCCCCCACACACGCACCCTCACCCCCACCCCCCCACACACACCCACACACACCCACCCACACACACACACACACACACACACACACACACACACACACACACACACACACGCACGGATGATTCTGATATCTTTTGGTTTATTTAGGAAATAGTCCCAGTTTTGTAAGTCTTGTTATATTTTGTTACACCCGTCTTTGTAACGTGTCCATTGCTCAATACATCCAAGTTCAAGAATCTCCTTTTGTGTTACATTGCCAGGCCGCAGCGTCCCACGGCAGCCAGATTCATTATTCCTCATAATGATCTCCTCGCCCAAATTGCCAACCGAATCAAACAAAAGAGAGACATTTCCATTTGCACATACCAAGAATTGTGGAGGTAATCACAAGAATACTATATCTCAATAGGATAGTCCACTCGGCTCATATAGACCGGCATTCGTGTGATCCAGCGAAAGTGGCGCCATCTACGTAAATGCGTGCTAGCAACACCGTTCAACTGGTTTTGACCATCTTCGCGCGCCAGGGGTCGCTGCTGCTGATTACGTCAGTGCCACCTGGCTGATCGCTTTGCGAAACTCTGAGTTTAAGCTCAGCCTATGAAATCGCTCACTATATCATTGGTTGGCGGCAGGTCAGGTGGTCATAATAAAACTAATTTCAATCAACCGTGGCTAGTGTTACATGCAATGTTTAGGAAGTAGAAGCAATTATTCAAATACACAATACCGCTCAGCTGCTCGTGCTAATGGGCGAACGGATCATTATAATATGTTGGGATTCCCAGAAGTCGTTTATCCGTTTTCAAATTGGGGCGGGTATTTGCGCTGTTCTCACTGGTGACGAAGTCAATTACTAGTTTGACTCGGCTAACTTCCGCACTTCGCGCAGGGGATCAGCCAGGGCTAGTTTTGCATAGCAAACAGCCCTGGCTTGCGAGAATGGTCCGGGCGTATTTGTTATGCGTCAAATTGAAGTTGTGGAATCTCTTAGTGTTATTTGAAACGATACTTGTTCGACTTCAAAATACTATCACTCCAAGGTTTATGTTCCGTACGTGAGGGCGACGGTACATTACAGCAAAGCAATAACAATTATTATTTGGGGGAAACTTGAATACTTGTGGACTTATCTCTTGCGATTGCTGGTGTAAAGCCGACAAGGAAGTCTGCTAATAAAGTTGTCAAATTGCATTTTAAGGCAATAGAACAAATTAAATATATTTTACACGACAACTTACGATAACGTTTACGAATAACATCTACTGGTCATGGTACTTGACTGCATAGGAATGACGTCACAGACGACCCTATTGGCCGACAGAGATGACCCTATTGGCCGACAGAGATGACCCTATTGGCCGACAGAGATAACCCTATTGGCCGACAGAGATGACCCTATTGGCCGACAGAGATGACCAAGGAGTTAACACTCCGACTACTGATGAAATAAATCAAGGAGAAAACCAATTTTTTTTAACAAATAACTGCAAATGATAAGTACAGTAGATTAAGTGCCTAATTATCTAATAAACCTATACATTAAACGTTTGCGTAAGTTTTGCGTAGAGGCATTAGCGCGGGAACAGGGGAGCAGCTTCCCCCTCTGGAATTTCTCTGGGGGGGCATACATATGGTTCTGCCCCCACCCCCATTAAATGTGAGCGTGAATGTTTGTTTTTGTGGCGAGCGTCAATGGCGGGTGGAAATCTTAATTTATGACACGATTAATGTGTTTTTGTCGACTGTGAAAGGTGCGTGCAATTGGAGGGCAGACATATGGTTTTCTGCCTCCTTCCCAGTAATAGGCGGCGCAGCGACGCAAAATTTCCAACAGCACCTCCCTTCCAACAGCACCCTCAATTTTTGGATGTCACAGTCGAGCCAACCGAGACAGCCACAAGGTGAAGGAAGATGTGAAGATATGCGGCGTCGAGGCGGCGAAAATGTTTCAGTGGTGCTGAAGCTCCGGTAGCCCCCCAATATGAATTTTGTTCCCGCGCCACTGTGCAGAGGTCTAAAATAATATAGCGCAGGGCATAGCCATATGTCGGGAATATACTCATATAGTGTCAGGTCTAGCTCCGTGTAGCGTAAGGCGAAGCTCCAAGACACCCGTTACTTCCCATCAAACTGCGTTCACGGGCCTAGTTTGATAGCGAGTGTCGTGGATGGCCGGAAACAAGAATTAATCACAAGCAATCACACAGCCTCGTCCTCTCTGGGGAACTAAAATGATTCAGCCTAAGCTACACCACAGCCCAGCCCTGTCTGTGGAACTGAAACAGTTCAGCCCAAGCAATCACATAGCCTCGCTCTATCTGGGAAACTGAAACAATTAAACCCAACTAATCCCACAGCCTCGCCCTCTCAGAGGAAGAGAAACAATTTAATCCAAAACCAATCCCACAGCCTCGCCCTCTCTTGGGAACTAAACCAATTCAACTCAACTAATCCAACAACCTCGCCCTCTCATGGGAAATGAAACAGTTCAACCCAAGCCATCCACAACCTAGTCCTTTCTGGGGGAATTGAAACAGTAAAGCCCAAGCAATCCCACAGCTTCGCATTCTCTGAGAACTAAATATAATTCAACCCAAGCAACAACAGAGCCTCGCCCTCTCTGGGAACTGAAACAGTTCAACCCAAGCAACAACAGAGCCTCGCCCTCTCTGGGAACTGAAACAGTCCAGCCCAAGCAACAACAGAGCCTCGCCCTCTCTGGGAACTGAAACAATTCAACCCAAGCAACAACAGAGCCTCGCCCTCTCTGGGAACTGAAACAGTTCAACCCAAGCAACAACAGAGCCTCGCCCTCTCTGGGAACTGAAACAGTCCAGCCCAAGCAACAACAGAGCCTCGCCCTCTCTGGGAACTGAAACAGTCCAGCCCAAGCAACAACAGAGCCTCGCCCTCTCTGGGAACTGAAACAATTCAACCCAAGCAACAACAGAGCCTCGCCCTCTCTGGGAACTGAAACAGTCCAGCCCAAGCAACAACAGAGCCTCGCCCTCTCTGGGAACTGAAACAGTTCAGTCCAAGGAATCCCATTTTAATTAAATTGTAGTAACATTTTTATTTGTTGGATTTTATAAATGCAATCCAACTTTAACAACTGAAGATTTTAAACATGGGACTTGTGTGAGCATTATATTTATTTAAGGATATTATTCGTATTGTTTTTTTCTGTAATTTGAAAATTCGATGTGCCTGATGACCCCATAAAAGTAAGCCATAATTAATATGAGGGAGAATAAGAGCATTGTACATAATATATAATATGTTAAGTGGTTAAAAGCGTTTAAGCTTATTTAATATGCCTATCGTTTTATATATTTTATTTGCTATTTTGTTTGTATGACTCTGCCAGTTTAAATGGTAACTATATCGAGTATATGTCGTGCAAATCTGACATGATTCGAATAATATGTTTTTGTAGTGTAATTAATCATGTGCGTGCACCCGATTTGGGCGCTTTGCCCCGTAGGTGGGGCAAAGCGCACATGGGATGGGCGCTATGCCCCATGCGGAATTGCATGTATTTGTTATCAGTAGGCTACAAAAGATTATCTAATAACAAGAATACAGAACTTTATTTAATGCACGTACATAATGCAGCCTACAAACGAAATGAAACACGAACAAAGAACGATATCGCACCTAGGAAACTGAATGCAGTTCGCTGGTGGCTTCAGTGTAGCGACATGTGCTATGACGACGTGCTGTTGAATTTGTTCATCCAAATAGTCTGAGTCTGATTCACAGTTGTGGCAAATGTAGTATGGGTCGCCTGCAGTGCACGCGGCGTGTGCCCATTTCTTGCAGCTCAGACACTGAAGCCACACCTCTCTGGACTTGCTATTGGCGTAAGGCTCGCAGCAAACGACGCATTCTGTGTCTTTGTCGGTGTTCCTTTCTTGGTTTGACACCCCAGACGGACCAGCAGTAGGCTCTTGTGCTGACTTGGACAGCTTGATCTCGCTGATTTTCTTTACCACCAGCGAACGTTTTGGTTTCTTCATGTCGCGTTTCTTCTCAGCAATTAACTTGTATGGCGAAGAAGTCAGCACGACGCTGGTGGTTCTTCTCGCTACATGTTTACGCTTCTTGTTCGGCGGTGGTGACGAGCAGCTCATAATGATAGCGTGAATGTCACCTTCAGATCATGCAGGACTTGCAGGATGTTCGGCAGAAACTGCCGGTGCAGATACACCAGTGGCGATATCTAGAGCGCTGGTTGCTTCAGTGGGGGCAACGTGTCCGGTGACGACATGGGTGGCAGCGACATGCAGACTGGAGCTTCGAGAGCTGGTTGTTATGGGGTGGTGTGGTGCTGAGATTGCCGGGGCAGTAGCTGGAGAGGTGGT
Source organism: Escarpia spicata (assembly GCA_963995525.1). Classification (NCBI taxonomy): domain Eukaryota; kingdom Metazoa; phylum Annelida; class Polychaeta; order Sabellida; family Siboglinidae; genus Escarpia; species Escarpia spicata. The sequence goes on from OZ023208.1 coordinate 2,367,527, forward strand.
GACTCGGGTGCCGGCAACCTCAGTGACGACCACATCCAGGGCTGTGACTTGAGGAGTATCGACAGGCTGAATGAAAGGCAATTCAAGTACATTGAATTCTGCATCGAACTTGCTGTCGTTGAATGGCCATAAGCCGCACGTTGCAAATCCATTGACGGCAGACTGTACTGTAGCAGTAGAACTGTATGCTTGCAGAAAACAATGGCATCACATCATACTGGGTGATGGCACGTCCTTTGTTGGATGTAAGCCAGTTGTCACATGAACGGCTGAACGCAGACTTCAGTGACTTAAAAAATGTCCGGTCGAGTGGTTGGAGCCGGTGTGTGCAATGTGGTGGAAATGTCAGCAATATGTTGTGTTATACACTTGTAACAGTAATATTTTATGAGAGAATGAGACAAACGCATATGTAAGTCAAAATGGCTGTATTTGAGAAGACACGCGAGATCAGCAGTGATCTCACGAGACTAGTGAGAGGTAGGATGATCGCGACTAACGTCACATCTCCCTTCCAAGTTCAATGAGTGCTTGGAGACAACTCTCAACTATAGGTCCAGCCGTCGCGGTGGAATCACCACTCTCCCAGAACGTGTCACCACTCCAGTGGGAGCTGTGACCGCTGGAGGTGACACTGGTCTCGGCTCGCGCATACGAAGCGCAACCGGTGTCGTCGTCATCTCGGTAGATGACGGGTCGGCGTCGTCTGCTCGCTCGTCAGCCGTCACGTTAGGAGTCGGCTGCAGATGTCGCCGATTTCTTCTTAGGCAGGACGTCGGCGTTCGCACTACATACGACCGAGGTGTGTGTGCCGGACCCACCACCGTGCCGTTGACGTTCGCGTCTTTGACCCAGACTGGGTCGCCGGCCCGAAGAGTAGAAAATGGTCGCGCGCGATGATATCGGTCGTACGCGTCTTTCTTCTTCTGACGCATCAGCTCTCTCAGGAAGAAGAGGGGGGGGACCATTTTTTTCGGGGCCATTTTACTTTGGGGCACCGTTGGCACTAACGTGCGCAGCTGTCGGCCCATGCTTAGTTCAGCAGGCGAATAGCCGCACTCTAGTGCTGTCGATCTGTACGCCAACAAGGCATCGTACGGGTCGACCGCCTTCTTTAGTAGATTCTTGACAGTCTGGACGGCGCGCTCAGACTTGCCGTTACTTTGAGGAAAGCGAGGGCTGCTCGTGATGTGTTCAAAGCCCTGCGCTCTCGCGAATCGCGCAAACTCAAATGATGAATACTGCGGCCCGTTGTCGGAGATCACGGTCTCCGGAATGCCATGCCGGGCGAAGATCGACTTCAGATGAAGAATAACTGATGACGAATCTGTTGTCTCCAGCCTGGCTACTTCGACGTAGCTGGAACAGTAGTCTACTACTAACAAGTAGGTCGACCGCCTGAAGAAGAACATGTCCGTCCCGACCTTCTGCCACGGCCGCAGATGACATTCCGACGGGATCATCGGTTCAGAGGGGTTTCGCCTCTCCCTTGCACACGTCGTGCAGTTCTTCACAACTTCCTCGAGTTGTCGACTCAGTCCAGGCCACCACACTGAGGCCTGTGCTCGCGCCCTACACTTGACTACTCCCTGGTGTCCCTCGTGTAGTCGATCTATCATCTCCAGTCTCATGGAGACCGGGATGACGAGACGTACTCCCTTGAGTAAGATGCCGTTGTGGACCGTAAGCTCTTGTTGACACTGCCAGTACGGTCTCAGAATCGACGGCAGAGAACAGTGGCTTGGCCAGCCCTCAGCACAGTAGCGCAGAACCTGGCTGCAGATCTCGTCACGCTGTTGCTGTTCCTTGATCTCCTGGAGACGTCTCTCCGTCGCCGGGATCTGTCCCACGACGAAATCTTCGTGAGCTGCCACTTCATCCGCGAACTGGAGTTCCGAGATGGTCAGCTCTCTCACGTGCGGGGCTCGCAACAGAGCATCGGCTGTAATCAGCTCCTTCCCCGGCACGTGCTCGATCGTGTACGTATAACGCATCAGGCGCATATGATAGCGTTGAATCCGTGGAGTCAGCTCATCCAAGTTCTTCTTCGAGCTTAAGAGTGTCACAAGCGGCTTGTGATCTGTCTCTACATGAAACTCCATACCGTACAGGTAATCGTGGAAGCGCTCCAGTGACCACGTTGTCGCAAGAGCTTCCTTGTCGATTTGAGAGTATCGTTGTTCAGTCGGCGTCATCGCCCGAGAAGCGTACGCCACTGGCCTGTTCGTACCATCGATCCTTTGTAGCAGGACAGCGCCAAGACCGAACGATGACGCATCTGCTGACACCGTCGTCGTCCTGTTCGGGTCGTATAGCGCCAGCACTGGCGTCGCACTGAGTTCGGCCTTTACCGCGTCGAAAGCCGTCTGCTGACTCGGCCCCCAGAACCACTGCCTGTCCTTCTGTAGCAAATCACGCAACGGCTGCGTAACTGATGACAGCGTAGGCGAGAACTTTCCCAGCTGATTCGCCATGCCGAGGAAACGTCGTATGTGGCCTACATCTGTAGGCTGACCCATCTCTGTGATGGCCTTCACCTTGGCAGGATCGGCCTTGATGCCTTCAGCCGTCACGACGTGACCCAGGTAGGTGATGCTTGATTTGCTGAACTCGCATTTAGCAAAGTTCAAAGTCACTCCGTTGTCGGCCAGTCGTTTGAATACTGCCCGCACTCGTGTGTCGTGCTCCTTTGATGACGCGCCGAAGATGACGATATCATCCATCATACACAACACCCCGCTCAAGCCGTCAAGAACCGCACTCATGCGCTTCTGGAAGTGCTCAGGGGCTGACGTTATGCCGAACGGTAGCCTTCTGAAGCAATACCGCCCAAACGGCGTTATGAACGTCGTCAGCTCCTGACAGTTTGGCGACAGGGGAATTTGCCAAAACCCCGAGTTGGCATCCAACTTTGTGAAAACTTTCGCCCTAGCCAGTCGGCCAAGCGTCTGGTCGACTGAGGGCAGATCATGCTTTTCACGTCTGACACTCTCGTTGAGATGTGTCAGGTCGACACAGATACGCACTTTGTGCGTCACGACTCCATCTGACGACGTAGTAGTTGCCTTCGGTTTGGCTACCACTACCATGCCGGCGCACCAGTCTGTGGGCGCCTCGACTCGCCTGATGACACCTGTGTCTTCCATTCGCTGCAGCTCCTGTCGAACCGTCTCGAGCAGAGGAATCGACACCCGTCGCGGCGTCGACAACGCAAATGGGACCGCCCCCTCGCGTAACTGGATGTTGTAGTCGCCACGCATGCGACCCAACCCTACAAACAATTTCGGGTTGTCTTGTCTGATAACGTCGGCCGCTTCGACCGAGTCGACCGCCACACGTCGTACGAGATCGAGCATCTGGCAGACACGTCGACTGAGAAGTGACCGTCGTTGGCCACTGATGACGTAAACGTCCTCATCGACTACTGAGCCGTCACGCGACAGCTTGCCGACGAACTTGCCCTGGGCTTTTAGAACCATGTCGTTCGCGCCCACCAGCGTCTTCGACGTCATCTCCAGAGACGGACTTCCTGCCCGTCGGTAGTCGGCAGCCGAAATCACAGTGACGTCTGCACCCGTGTCGAGCTTGAAGTACACGTCGACTCGTTGTTTCGACTTCATCACCTCGAGGCTGATCGTTGATGACCACGGCTGATCACCTTTCGTCACCTCTCCAAGGAAGGAATACCCCTCCTCGTCGTCTCGGCTGACTGTATCGACGGCCTTTGATGACCTACATACAGTTGAAAAATGACCACTGCGGTGGCACCTGAAGCATGTGGCTTCTCTCGCCGGACAGACTGCTCTCTGATGAGACGACCGTCCACAGAACTCGCACTTGCGCGACGTCTTCGTGGTCGTGGCCTGCGTCTGACCTCCTTGAGGCCTGTGGGTCTTCTGTCTCGTGCCGCCGCTAACTTTCTTCTTTGACTTGACGAAGTCCACACTCGTCCTTGTTGAAGAGGAAGCAAAGTTGCGAAGCATCGCCTGCTCTCGCTTGGCCGCCTCATTCTGACGTGCCATGTCGATTGCTCGCTTCAGCGTAAGCTCAGCGTCTAGCTGAAGTTTCAGCGAGAGCGTCGTGTCTCTGATTCCCACGACAATCCTGTCTCTTATCATCTCGTCGTTCAATTGACCGTAATCGCAGAACTCGGCCAGGCAGAAGAGAGCCGTGATGAAGGCGTCCACCATATCCCCCTCCTCCTGACATCTTCGGTTGAACTTAGCCCGCTCGAAAATCGTGTTCCGACGAACTATGAAGTGTGAATCAAACTTTGACTTCACCACCTCATACCGCTCCCTTTCTTCAGCTGTTAAGCCAAAGCCGGCCATAATATCATCGGCTTCATCGCCCATGGCGTAAACCAATGCGTTCACCTGCATGGCTTCACTCTTCTCATTCAGAGCAGAAGCCAGCCGAAACCGCTCAAAACGCCTGATCCACTTTGGCCACTCGTTGGGCTTTGTGAACACAAAGGGATCAGGCGGAGATACGTGGAATGACTGCGCCATCTCCAAAAGTTCAGTATGCAAAGCGACAAGTCATTGGCGGTAGCACATGTGAAGTAGCGTAGCAGCACTAGCGAAGCGTTAGTAGCGAAGCGGTATTGTTCAATCAATCAAAGTTCAGCGAAGCAGTGACAGCGAAGCGTTGACAGCGAAGCAGCAGCAGCTTAGCGTAACGTTCACTTACTCAGGCACGTACTGACGGTAAACTTCTGACATCATGTTGTGTTATACACTTGTAACAGTAATATTTTATGAGAGTATGAGACAAACGCATATGTAAGTCAAAATGGCTGTATTTGAGAAGACACGCGAGATCAGCAGTGATCTCACGAGACTAGTGAGAGGTAGGATGATCGAGACTAACGTCACAATGTTCCCGGGCGAAGTCGATTGCCTCAAGCGTTTTATGGCTTTCGTGTCCATCCAACAGAAGTACGTGTGGATGGTCTTTGGTGCAGCCGGCAATCGTGACGAAGTGTTTGAGCCACTTCATGAACAGAGCTGAGTCGATATAGCCTAAACCGCGATCATTCACTGCTCCAATCGAACCAGTAGGGGCACCGTTCATGAGGGCCTCCACCATTCTCTTGCGAGGGAACACAAACAGCGGAGGAATGTAAGAACCGGCAGCGCTTATACAGCACAACGAGGTAATGTTCTTTCCACGCTCACCGCTCGAAACCTTTCGCACCTGCCTTGTTCCAGTTTCGCATACGACCTTCCCCGCCTTCGCTACCGTCGTGAAGCCAGTTTCGTCGCAGTTTCAAATGGCAGTAGCTCTGTGATCCCCTCCTTGCAGGATGTCTTTGTACAAAGCAAAAAACGCCATAACTGCATCACGGTTGAAACCTTCGACACGGGCCAGGCTAGTGGAAATTGGCGCACGAATCGACAACTCTGGGTGGCGCTTCATGAAATTTGACAGCCAGTCCTTTCCTGCTAGCCCACGCTCGTCATCAAAATTGTGCTGTATGCCCAATTTTGCGGCAACAGCGTAAGCCACACGCCTGACATCAATAGTTGTCAATCCGTACATTCTCTTGGCCATCTCCTTTGCATAATCTACCAATTGTGCTTCAAAGGCACTTGAGAATACGCAACGCTTGCTGCCTATAGCAACAGCGCCAGGGAGCTGTACAACACCAGAGCAATGACGCTTTAGTGTGCGCCTTGGTATTCCATAATCTGCCCCTGCACCTCGTATACTCTGTCCTTCGTGGACAGCCGCTACAGCTAACGCCAGTCGTTCAGACCCATACGACCCCTGTGTAGACTTTCTTTTGTACGTTCGAACCATGCTGTCTCTCAATATGAAACGAACATGCTGTAACTGTTATCATTATAATAATAACAAGAACGTTTCATAAAACACACACACACACACACACACACACACACACACACACACACACACACACACACACACACACACACACACACACACACACACACACACACACACACACACACACACACACACACACACACACACACACACACACACACACACACACACACACACACACACACACACACACACACACACACACACACACACACACACACACACACACACACACACACACACACACACACACACACACACACACACACACACACACACACACACACACACACACACACACACACACACACACACACACACACACACGCACACACACACACACACACACACACACACACACACACACACATTCACAATGCTACTTTTATATCAATAATTGCAGATGGGGCATAGCGCGCAGGCATGGGCGCTTTGCCCCAATTCACAGGTGGCGCTATGCCCCGCTGGCGTCTATGCTGAGAACGTTCGAGTCATGGTATTTTCTTTTATTGCTCACCGTAACTGAAGGCATGAAAATGCAGGTTATACAACATAGCTTAGAAAGCTATTCCAAGCGTTTCAAAATTCGTAACCATTTAGGGGCAATATATTGATTAATATGGAAGCGATCTTATAACAAATAATAAAGAAACAGTAAGTCGGTTGTACTTACATCGTGTTCGATTTTGTAGAGCCATAGCACGTCGATGTGTCGTCAGGACTCAGTAATTAATCATTTGATTGCTATGTGGTGCCATCAAATGCAATATTCGCCAAAATAGTGGCATGGGCGCTATGCCCCAACATGGGTGCTATACCCCACCTTACTCTACAATATATACATGATGTGTATTAGCTTATATAATTATAATACATAAGTTAACAGGCAAGGTGGGTGGAACCACCCACACCCGACCGCGGCCACTCAGAATGGCTCTTTCCACACTAGTACTAGCAGTACATATGATTGATTGCATAGCCTACACAGGCCTACCTTATCCTGCACGTAGTCGTAGGCCTAGGCCGCCCGGGCCTACGAGTAGCGTAAGTCTAGGACCTGTGGCCGGTTTCATGAAGCGGCTAAGAACGTTCTTAACGCTAAAATGATTGTCTTAGCAAATGACATATTTTGTTAATATAAACGAACATAGGAGTTTACGCAAACACGTGACACTAAGGCTAAGTAATTAAGTACGGCCAAAGACGCAACAGTGCTCGCCAGAGGAAACAACTTCTGGCAAAGGAAAATCAGTGAAGCAGTAGAGATCAGAGAGAAGCGACCAGCCATCAACAGAGACACCGGGTACAACCTTCCCACGATCTTCTTGGAACTGTTGTCACATGACGACCGAGACTTAGCAGTCCAACGGTGACGAGGGTGTCTTGAGGACACCGAAAGCCCCGTAAGAGACAAAAGGTAACTTCATACTTCCAACTTCATATTTCCAACTTTACCTTAACTTTCTTTAATGTGCATGAACCATACGTAGCACCACTGGACACATTTATTTTGCAAAACCTGTTAACGACAAAACAGCCATTTATGACAACAACAAACTGTACAATGCTGTACAGTTTGTTTGACTCTGCACACTTTTGCAACCACCCCTAATTTTGCTGTGGTCATCACAATCACTGTTCGGGTGTAGGAGTGTTTCGCTTCCGTTTCTCTCAGGACAGTCAGTGAGTGGACGTGTGTGTGGACGACAGATTGCCCACCAAGAACGGTCAGCTCGCGACAAACAAACGAGTTCTGGACTCCGCTGCTTGAGAAAGCTTACGCCAAGTCAATTCAAGTGCTCACTTATAATTCAGTTTATATGCTGATTGCAGGTTACATTTTCAGTAATTTTTTTTCACCATCATCATCATCATCATTGGTTGGCTGTAGCCAAAGCATAGATTAGTCGTTTCCATGTGGGTCGATCGTTCATTCGAGATGGGAGGTCTGTCTTCAACGTCAAGGTTTCACTATAATCCAACCACTAGAGTATTGTGTGGATATAATGGTATATTTGTGTAGTTTTTGTTTGTGTAATGGACCAGTGTATCATGTATACATGGACAATCTGGAATGAAGTATCATATGATTTATTTATTGATATATTTATTGGTTAATTGATTTGTTGATTAGTTAATCAATTGATATATTTTATTATTTATTTAATGAGTGAAGTATTAATTGTTTGGCTGACTGGCAACTGGGTGGCAGACTGATTGGTTGATGGACTGGTTGGTTGGTTGGTTGGTTGGTCAGTTGATTGATTGGTTGATTGGTCGGTTGGTGGCTGAATTGTTAACAGATTGATTGATTGCTTGGTTTACCGGCTGGCTGGCTGACTGGCTGGGTGGCTGGCTGGCTGGCTGGCTGGCTGGCAGGCTAAGAGATTGATTGTTTGATTGATTTGGTTGACTGACGGATTGATTGCTTACTGTACTGAATCTCGCAGGATGAACGCGTGCTGTGAGACCCTGTCGGGAGGTCTCACCAGTGAAGCCATGACAGACTTCAAAAGTGACGTGGTCGAGAAGTTCAACTTACGTGACGTTTCCCATCATGCTCAATGCTTGAGAGAGGGGCTCCCTGCTGGGTTGCTCTATTGATGTAAGTCACCTCTACAATACTCTTTGTTACGTGTAACCGATAGACTAGTGCCACTAGAGAACTAGTTTTGGTAAAAAAAATACGAATTCACTAATGTGTTGTTAGTATGGGGACTGTATTAGTGTGATAACATTGTGATAGCTGTAGTAGTATTGGAATACTGTTGTGATATTTTCATAATTAATGTATCATAGAATAAGTGACTACCTCAAAAATAGCCCATAATTGAGTAGTGGCTACTAAGAGATTTCATACTGCCGTGAACATTGATTGGTCAGTGTACTATTGATGATAACTATTGGGTTTAATTTACAATCAATAATATGGCAACGTCGAATTGACTGTTGTGATACACTGACAGTTCAATGTATTGACAGATCCACATCCGACAAACTAGTTAAATTGTTGTCAGGTATTTTGCCATGTTTTCCATTGAAATAATGTTTCTTTTGCAACAAAAACAATGGGCAACATTTAAAAGTAAGAACAATATGAGAAATGTTTACTTATCATACGTATGCTGCCTTATATGTGTGTGCATGCGCGTGGCATGTAAACATTATTTGCTAAGGTGAAGTTGATGGAGGACCAGGTAATGCAGAGAGATGTATATGTATATGGATGGTGAGTGACATCACATGCAGCAGCCACTAGTTGTCACACCACTAGTCGAATGGCTTGGTGACACTTGGTGTCACTGTTCTGGTGGTCAGATGGAGGAGGAGCTGGACAAGCTACGAGGCCATGCCTACTCCATCACAGCTGTCAGAATTGTCAGTAGTATCTGTATACATTACATATATACACTACACACTATATTTGTATTCTTGACCATTTCAGTGCGACACTCGGTACAGCGGGTTGCCGTATTATGAATACGACCACCCGCCAGAGCGGGGATAGCATCCCTGCGGCTTATTCCATAACTATTGAAATGAACGTTAACAGTAGCGACGCCCAACGACTATCGTTGGAATCGCACAAACGCCAGCTTCACCGACACTGTGATGTAAAATTTATGGGGTGTCTATATGCACACATTTCAACATATTTTTAGTTTTCTGATGTGATTGTCCGACGTGCTATCGGCCATTGATACGCATCTATAATCGACGTGATGTAATGATAGTGCCTTTCTTTTGAATAATTTTTTTCGTAAAACCGACACCGTCAAGTCAACGTCATGACTCATGGACATGGTCATGGACAGGGCATGTCATGGTGAGCGATCATACTCATAGTACTCATACTCATCATACACAGTCATATATATAGTCATGCTCATAGGCATATGCCATAGCCATAGCATAGCAATTTCGTCCGATACATTTTAATATTACGGTTGTTTACATCACCGTCACAGATATGGTGCACGTGGTCTGAGCTCGCTATCAAAATATCTGTCAACAATCTGTTTGCCTCGTTTTAACTTGAGACAAATAACTTTATTGCAAGTTTGTAGACGTACTTTCACTTTGCTCATTGTGTCATATATTTCTGACTAAAGATGCATTTAATATGAGATCCAGCTATATAATCGTAATGACTAATGAGGCAGAAACTCAGATAGGGCAGAAACTGAGTAGGTGACTATATGCATAAAATTAAAGGTTTCCTTCTATTACGACTTCTTCTTTCCCTTGCTCGCTTGCGGGGTGGGTCCACGTCACTTTGTAGCTTCATCTACTTCTCTTATCAGTTCTTTCCACCTCTCTCTCTCTCGTCCGCAATGGCCATGCCAATGCCAATGGCCATCCATTCAATTCCATGGCTGTTCACGCCAGCCCTCCCCGGCCCAGGTCTCGTTTTATGCTGTCGTTCCATCTCAGAGTCTGCCTTGCCCTTGGTCTTCCTCTCCGTCTTCTGCCACCCTCTTCTACTTTCCACGCTCTTTTCGGCAGTTTGTCACCCATCCTTTGTACGACAACTGACAATAAATGTTATTCCAATGTGGGTGGTTCTTTCTAGTTTAGGATATAGGTAGGGCCTACTAGGTATGTCGCACGTTTATGCTGCACTAATTTTGATTGTGTGCTCGCGTTGCATTTGCTTTGGCATCTATCATGTATTTATTATGGCATACATTAATTAGTGCAACCGTGATATGTCTGGGATTCACATTATTATTCAGTTATTTGTATAATTGCTGTAACAAATTACTGAATAGTATACATTATAAAATATTATTACAACTAATCAACACTAAATTTTCACCATTGTGCACAGTTCTAGGTCATTTATGTATATAGACAGCTCTTTTGTTTGCAAGTCTCCCCACTCGCCAGACGTCTGCTCCCATCCATTCCTCCGTGTCCTTCCTCCATTGTCTTGTCATTGTTGATGAACCTAGTTTATTAATATATATGGTGTTCCTATTATAAAGTGCACCCTACTGTGTAAAAAGTGAAGTTAAAAAGTGTTACTGTTTCACTGAAAGCTCAAAAGAAACTCAGTATTCTGTGGTAACTGAGTGGCCAGAAACTCAGCACTGAAATGATTAAACTGCTATATCCCTCTTTTATTTTTGCGACTCATTTCAATTCTCTCTATATTCTTTCTTGCTGCCTTCCTTCTTTTTATTTCACGCCATCCTTATTTGTCCTTCCACTCCTTTTATTTCCTCTTTCTGGGTCTCTGTCCCTCTCCTCCCTCTAAACCTCTTTCCACCTCTCTCCTCTCTTTCATCTCTGTCTCCACCCCTCTCACTCCTTCCTTCCCTTAATCTCTTCCCTGTCTTTCTATCTCTCCTTTCTCCATTACTTGCTCTCCATCTGTCTCCCACCATTCCTTCTTTCTCTTTCTTCTCTATCTAATATCCTCTCACCTCGTTTCCCCTTCTCTTCCTACCATCCCTCTCCCCCACGTCCATTTTGGACCTCACTACTGTATCTGGACTGTTATACTGATTTTGGTTCTTAACAAAGAGGTAAATAATATTTTTTAATTGGACAGATTTTGATAGAATTTCATTTCTTCTGTAAAATATACTTAGGTTTTGACACATGTATCCTATTATGAGTCACATTGGTTTCAGGTGATCTAGTGGTGGAGTGACCCCCCACCAATATGGTGTCATTTGTAAATACAATGCAGTGATATAGTTAGTACTGGTAGCAGTTAGCTGCCACAGAAGTTAAATGCTTAGAAATTGTAGATATTGCTTAACAATACCGTTTAGGCCGGCATGCTTGCCGTGGATATGTATTGAAGTACATATGGTGTTGTTTAAACTATGTTAATGAATACATTTAATTAAGTTGGCCTGTTTCAATTAACATTGGTCTTGTCTCATTGCGTACACAGAAAAATGTATGTGACAGTGGGTGCATACGTACTTGTTTATGTAAGATGTAATTATCATTCTTCAACTGCATTGTGTTTCTTTTCATCTTCATCAGTTCAGTGGACAAAACCTACATCCTGAACAGGTACTAGTTTGGAAATTTATATTTGCATGCATTTTGTTTAGATAATGAGTTATTGTTTGGTTGTTTTGTCTTATTATAATTTTGTTGATATTCGCACACACACTGTATGCTTGGATATGGTATGCCTTTATTTTATAGAAATATGCATCCAACCAGGTAGTAATGTGACATATATCTGGCGATTGTAATTTACACAATTATAAGAATAAGAAAATATATTAAATAACAAACTTACATCTCTGAGTATGGGTGAAATTTCAAGAGTATCCATTTTGATCATGTATCAAAATTTACTCGGTTGACTGTACTGAAAATCATTTGTGTCCAATATTGATTGATATCCTAGTGATGGACAATGACAGTAATGATGAGGACATCTAATATGTGAATAATGTTGAATTATGATTTAATAACAACATTTTATTTTTTTAAATTATGATCTGTCAACATTTGCATTGTATTTATAATTGCTTTAATATTATGAGTATTTAAACAAATTATTTTTGAAACAATCTTTTGTAATGTGAATGTAATTTATCATGTGTTTTTGTTTATTTGTTTTTTGAATATATGTTGATACATTGAATCAGTAATGACAATTGTATTATGTATCATGTCAAAGAAATTATTTTGATATAAACATAAACTTGAGAACATTTATTTAAAAGAAATAATTTTCTCGGTTTCACTATCATAAGTATGATCTATGTTTATAAACATGTTCCAATAATCTTTAAAATAAGATTGTTTAAATCAACATATTCTGGGTTTCAGTAAGTATAGTTGTGAAAGATAATGGGGAGAAACAATCCTGTGTGGACAATACTGGGCGATAGATTCAGAACATGAGCATCACTAAATAAAAGTGTAAGAAAATGCCCACCATACCTTGTTTTTCACAATAATCCACCCAAACCTGATACCCCTCAATTTTGCCCCAATCTGGTGACGGATTTTGAAATATTGGTGTGGCAAAATAGCCACTGTGTTAACGCGCGAGTGACTAGCGCATATTTATTGCTATCTAATGAAGGATCTGATGCAGTAATACATTCAGTATTCACTGAACCAACATGTCCCATGTAAATGTGCTCGAAAAATGTCCACATCACACCAAAACGCTATTTTCAAGGGCACTCTTTCACTGGGTAATGGCGGATGATGTGGTCTAATGGGGTCAGCACACTGTTGGTTTTCCCATAGGTGACCATGTTAACGTTTTGTCTGATTATAAGAAAACGTGACCTATAAAATATCTTAAACTTCTCACCTGCTGTTATCATCATCTCACTGACATGCTGATAGATTAACAAAAAATTGCTTACTTCTAGCTCTCGTATAATGCCTGTATGTGTGACACCCGTCAATATTTACAAATGCCGACAAGAATTCTTCGCAAACAGGTCACACAGGCAAATTGCTGCCAAATATCCTTCCGCTTATTCAAGTCATCTAGAAATCCACCATTTTACAGTCAACACCTTCTACAATCGCACATGAAAATCTCCCTAGTCAAATGCACTTATATCACAGCATGTGAATTTTATAAAAAATCATTTCTCAAAAGTACACTATTTTTCTTCGTGTGCAATGCAACAGGAAGTCTAACTAGAACATGACCCCAAGTAGGCAAGGCAATTTTGGAGAACATTTTTGAAACTACCACATTTGATAGACTCTCCTATCTCATACATTGTGTGTTTTTTTTTGTAATTCATCCACGTGTTTGTTTTTTATACACATTTCAAAAGAGCCACCCTACTTGACAGGGCACCGTGTTAATAAGCATTTAACTGTCGGACAATTTCTAATCTAGCACAACATTCTCAGGTGGCATGTATGAACTCCTGTAACAGTTTTCCAGAAAGTCCAATATGTGTTTTATAAGAATATTCAATACAGCGAGTTGTTACATGTTACATTCAAATTTATATTGATTTTATGACCTTGTGCCCTATTTACAAAGGTAAATATCAACAAGTCACCTTAGGGTGTGAATTCTCAAAAGGCCAGACGCCTTATGCAGTTCAATTACATAATATTACACAGCCTAATTAGCAGACATTCAGAAAACAATGCCACTTGCTTGATTGGCCAGAAGGTCCTGTCAGTAGACAGTATCTGATAACAGGCTCAGGCTACAGCCAACTCCAGCTAGTCACTGTTGTCAGGCTTCATTAGGGTCAATTACAACATCTTCAAGTGTGTTTAACTAGCAGAAGTAAACAAAAACGATTGATGGATCACCCTGCTGCAATGTCATTGGTTCATTTTCATACAGATTTGCAAATTGAGGCTTAACTAGTAACATACTCACCCCACCCCCCTTATAAGACATGTGTTCCGACACTGATTTGGACTTGCAGACTGATGAGAAGTCTGTAATATCCAAAAACGGTTTGTCCCGTTCAACTGTTCTTTTGCTATACATATATTATCAGTGATTGTTTCAAGATATTTGAAGTAAAATGCATCCTCCATGTTTGTGCAATGACAATAGCATGCTTCTGTTGCCAGGGTCTTTATTGGGGTCAGTACACTGTTGGTTTTCCCATAGGTGACCATGTTAACGTTTTGAGTGATTATAAGAAAACGTGACCTATAAAATATCTTAAACTTCTCACTTGCTGTTATAATCATCTCACGTACATGCTGATAGATTAAAAAAAATTCACATACTTCCAGCTCTCATAAAATGCCTGTATGTGTGCCCCCCTCAATATTTACAAATGCAGGCAAGAATTACTCCGCAGACAGGTCACACAGGCAAATTGCTGCCAAATATCCTTCCGCTTATTCAAATCATCTAGAAATCCACCATTTTGCAGTCAACACCTTCTACAAACACACATGAAAATCTCCCTGCTCAAATGCACTTATGTCACAGCATGTGAATTTTGTTTAAAAAAAAATGTCTAAAAAATACACAGCATTTTTCTTCGTGTGCAACGCAACAGAAAGTCTAACTAGAACATGACCCCTAAAGCTTGTTGGTTCTTAATTTCTTCTGTAGTACTCTTATATAGTGGAGGAAAGGAATACCCATTTCCTGTCTAACACAATATAATTGAACTGTGTTTGTAGTGATGGTACAGACAGCACCGCAGTCTGGAGAAACAAACTGACATTTTACTTTACTATTTTAACTGAGATATTAAAACTAGGATATTACCTGGAAGTCAGGGCAACCACATTATGCAGCAGAAGAAGAGATAATACCTAACATTGATCAGCTAATTTGTTTTTTAAATGAACTTTTTGCACTCTGATGTTCTTTGGTGCAGCAGAATATTATAAAAATATTTAAATCAGAAAGCAGTCATTCAGTGATATGCCATATTGAAATAAAACTTGTAGTGCCATCTGTTGCCTTGAGGGTGGTACTGTTACGCTGTGTGTTGAATTAATCTGAATCAGAAGCATTTATTCAACCATAAAATCATCAACAGCAAATATATATATAAATTAATATATTGTCAGGGGTGAGAGATAACACTTTGTAAAAGGTACACATTTGTAGATTATGAAACATGTTACATGACAAAATATCTGATTCATAGGATGACTAAAAAGCTTGACCCTTCACCCTCTATTAGACTTGTTCTTTCCAACAATACTATAACTTTTCCTGTTTGATGCTTCAGGTCTAGAGAATTGCA
Organism: Escarpia spicata; assembly: GCA_963995525.1. Taxonomy (NCBI): domain Eukaryota; kingdom Metazoa; phylum Annelida; class Polychaeta; order Sabellida; family Siboglinidae; genus Escarpia; species Escarpia spicata. The sequence continues at coordinate 2,383,072 of OZ023208.1, forward strand.
GAATTTGTTTAACAAAGATAAGGAATCTCTTGGGCTGACATTTGACCATGATGGTGAATTCTGGTAAGTTCCAAAACGATCTGTTGTCAAACAGTTTTAATTTTGCTACAGCTCTGGGACATTAATGTGTGATTCATTTGTATCTAACTGTGAAGTACAACTCAACATCTGTATCACTAACAACCCATGTGAGAATGGGGGTGTTTGTGAGGCCGCGGGAGACTCGTACATCTGTAAATGCTCCATGGGCTACAGTGGCGCCACCTGTACAGAGAGTAAGTCTTGTGTTTGTCGATCGTGGGATAACGATCAACTGATTACTGGAACGGTACTAAAATGCATCAAAGCATCACTATGAACCCTTTGGTCCTCTGTATATTATATTTGTGGGGCTTAGTGGCACAGTGACTAGAGCAAGGGATTCTCAATTGAGAGAACACGGGTTCAAATCCTGTGCTGCAGTGTCAAACCTTGTATAAATTTATTCACTCTACATTGCTCCAGTTCACTCAGCTGTATGAATGAGTACCTGGCTAATAACAGTAGTGGATGGTGGTGTACAAAGTCTTTATGCAGAATAGGTCTGTCAGGGAGTAAAGTGTGTAGTCCTTTGAGCAGTCCTAATGACTGGATACTCTGCTGTATAAGAACTTAACTTGTTATGGATAAATTAATTATGCATATAAAAATCATACATTAATATTTGGCAATTCCATTTTCCTGAAACGATGTCCAGATTCCAAGGTTTCCAGATTAGTGAGATCCAAATAAACGAGATTCTGCTGAGATGAATGTTCCAACATGTCGCTCCATGTTGCAGTCACATCCTTTGGTTCGTCAGCTGGTTTCCGTGGCAATGGGTACATAGAGTTGCCCCTGCGTCTGCTGCCCCACCGGAGCAGTCAGGTGGAGGAGGTGATAGAGATGACCATCTCCACAGACCAGTTGGACGGTCTGTTGCTGTGGCACTGTCTTAAGCCTAGCACCAGGAGGCGGGACAAAGACATCCTCTCTGTTGCCTTACATGGTGGCAAGATCGTCTTCAGGTCAGTTGGTCGGAACAACATGTTTCTGGTATTGTGTATATCTAGTACATGAGTCGGTTTTCAAATAACTTAATAATCAGGAGGTAATCTCCCTCCCTTTTCAGTATCATCAGTATTAATGTGTTTTGACAACTGAATAATAACTAGTATTTAAGTTATTTATTATTGTTGTTTTAGTCTTTGTTATTTTGTCATATTTTATGAAAAACTGTGTCATGTATTTGTCTGTGTCTGTCCATGGGCCACAATCGAAACAAGTACGTGCACTTTCTTGTGTCATGCTTATGTAACGTACTCTGTATTTACATTTTTATCTATTTACATGCATACATTAATAAAACGATGCTACATTTACATATATGGCCTGCCACAGTTAAGTGGATATCAAGTTACAAAATTGTGAAATTGAGTTTTTACCTTTTTGGATTCCACTGAACTTGAGCTTTAACATTATACCTAATTTATTGAAATATTTTCAGTAGTTTTGATTTATTGCTCAAATTTAAACAAACTTTTAAAAAGTGATACTTTGAGAAACAATTTCATCTTGACTGATATTATGTATTGGGATTTTTATTATGTGGGTTTGTAAGTGCATGTATTTTATTAGTTTTGGATTAGTTGACGAGGGAAATAAACTGGACATTGGAATATGAGATTATAAAGTATGCATTTCTGTCAAAATCACAAAATTTATGGGACATGACTTATGTTACCATATTTCCTCGGGCGTATGGATTTTAGAACATACAGGCAGAATAGAGACGATAGTTCTGCTAAACCAAACTTTATTAAACGTGGCTGCTGCGACAAGGGAGCGGCCAGTTATTCTACTTTCTGGGGAGATGTCATTAAGTGATACTGTTACATCCCCTCCGTTTCACAAGCAACGTGTACTCAACCAAAACGTACTAACGTATTAAAGTAACCAACTCATTACGTCTATGGATCAGCATCAGTGTTTTGTAGTGATATAAATAAAATAAACTTGCCAAAACCTGAATGCAACATAGCTGAATCACAAAACGTTCCTGCTAACACTAAACATTACATAACACACTATTTCACTACAGCAGCAACACTCCTGATGTCATGCTAAAGCCAAAATGGCACGGTCAACATGCAGACGATAGCAACAGACAACATGTCATACTCTTACGAACAAGGCAAACATGAACATATGTAATAGGATGGAACATCCACAAGTCAACACACTTGTGTGTCTGCATCAATCAAGTCTGTAGTCATCAATGTTCATGTAAGTATCACCAGCTGTTCATTTAGATAAAACATAGTCTTTGTACTTGCTGGGTAGCTTGGACTTGGATTTTGATTCTCTCAGACTTCCTGGGTGTCGTTGGATGTAGCGGAGAGTGTGGTTCTGTCCAGTTACTCTGGTGTTGTTGTTCAACAAGTGTGTTGGCCCGAGTTGGTTTAACTGGTGTGATTAGAGGATCATCTTGGGTTGGCATTATATCCATGGACTCCTCAACCAATACATGAGGTGGAGTTTTGTGTGTTCTTCTTAGGTGTACACGGTTACGCCTGTACATTGTTCCCTTACTGTCTTCAACTTTATAGGACCCTTCAGCCAGTCGTCCCACCAAATTCGCTTTCTTCCATGACTTGACTCCAAACTTGAACGGCCTCATTCAGATGGTGCGATATCGCCTTGATGCTCCAGAAGACTTTGAGCTGTTGGAAGAATTGTTTTCGTCCGCCTATGTAAGTCTCTGTGCAGTACTACTATCCATTCCTTGAGTTGTGGTGTTGCGGATTTTCAGCAGTGCTAAATATTGGTCATCACCAGCGCAGTGTGCTTTCTTGATCATCTTTGCAGTATAGCCTCTCACACTAGAGTACAATTGTAGTTGTTGAACATTAGCATGTGGTCGACTACTGACGTCTTTCTGTAGAAACCATGCAAGTTGGCTCCTTTCCTCCAGCCATCTTTTCACTGCATAGCACATAGGCAACTTAGCATCACATATATACAAATGGGTGATGTTGGGGGGTGACGTTTTGTGTATTCATGCCCTCTTCAGGTTGAAATACTCCCTTGGTGTTGGGTTTTCTCTGTGTGAATTTAAAACTACGTACAAATCCTTACATTTTCATCCCACTTGGGTTATTTGTCTTCCACACTTGTTTCCACGACTGAGTCATAGCTTAGCCTTCTGAAATTTCTTCCTGACTAGCTACCATTTCCATGTTATAAGTGGCATGCTAATTTGTTGTGCTATTTCCAATAGTTGTTTAAGTGGAATTAACTTAGTTTAGGTGGAGTTATTGTAAATGGCTGAAGTTATTGAATGGAATAAGTGTGTGTGCACAACCAGTAGTGTATGAATACCAAACACCAGCAGGTATTGAACCTGCCACACACAACACTATTGTCGAAACAAATTGTCATAAACAACACAGTTCAACAGTTTTTAAACATACAAATTACAAAGTATGTCTGCATTTACAACACAATACTCTAACAGCATTCAGTCACAAATAATTATATTGTTTACATTATTGTAAAAGTTGTATGGTTCATACACATATCTGAAATTTGATAAACGAGTGTTAATGTTTCACAAAAGAGATAATATTGTGCATTTGTAATATTTGACAGAAAAATAATACAATCTATACTTGTTACGAAACTATCTGAACAAACATATAAACCCACTTTTTCAGTGTTAATCTCCCAACTGTATATATCCTTGCTTGTTATGTTAAGCTGCCGGCCTGCTCCTGTAACAGAAAACCAAATTCCCATTACATAATGGAAGAATTCAAATTTTATTTTCAACTGGCAGGCACGGATGAAATAATAACTAATTCAAACATATTCCATATAATGAACTTGTGAAAGAAAATTTCATTTGGATGCTCTTCTCTTCTGAAAATCACACTTAGATTGATACTTGTACATTATGCAAGGGGCCATCAATAAAGTACGCAGGAAGGTCTGTGGGCAAGCGTGACGAAGCACTACATGAGTTTGGGGGTCTGCACCAGTCTTACGTAACGAATCATAATATTTTAAAAGTTTATACCAACGCATTTCATTGGAAAACCAGCTACATGCACTAGAAATATTAAAACCCCAGATATATTTCAAGAGCATTCCAACAAAAAACCACCTCTACTATTATATAAACATTTAGAAGCACAGCAAAAAATGACGCGGAACTCATATGTGCGATCCATGCAGTACATGGATTATGTTGAATAGAAAAGGCTTGATTGGCATGATGTGGACATTCACAGCAATCCCCCATTTCAGAAACTCTATTCGTGTTGGACCCCAGTAATCCTCTTGGACCAGTCAACTTCCTATGGAAGAAGAAATCAGGAAAAGAAGATGGGGATGGATTGGGCACACACTTCGAAAACCAGACACAAACCTCACCAAACAAGCGCTGGGAAAGAGGTCGACCACGAAACACCTGGCACTGAGAACATGAAGCAGACACCAGCAAGATGGGCTACACCTGGAACCAACTAGAGAAAATGGCCCAGGACAGGGGACGCTGGAGAGCAGTTGTTGGCGGCCTATGCCCCAGTAGGGGTGTCAGGCATAAGTAAATAATCCCCTTGGGCAACACGATGAATCCTTGGGAGGAAATGTAGTGCGGGGATAGACACGTCACCAAAAGTATGTGTTTGTGATGTGACGAGTGTATATGCAGAACACTATCAATTGCTTTACTACATGTATCATTACATTTATTAAATATTCACAAACATGAATATGTGTTGCTTTTCTATTAGTTTTACAAAACTTGTACTTTACGTCTAAATAATGAATCAATACAGCTATAAACATGCTACGAATATAATAATGATATAAATGTATTCACTTTCAAGTGTACATTTCAAGTCGACATATTATTATTCATTTATGACCTGGCTCAATATCCGTTTAACAGCATCCGATAAAAATGTTGAATACGTGTTTTTAAGTTCCACACGAAGCACATTATACTCACTAGTGATGCATTTGTAGATGGTTAAGTCCACAAAGCAGCGCTCACCCTTGTTCGTCATCACCCGGGCTCATCCTGGGTGACCCTGCGTACTGGCCGCGAGCACTGTATAAATGCAGTCAACTGTCTGTAACACAGTTTCTTATATCAAACACTCTGACCTGTGGCCATTTCAAACTGGCCGTTGGGTAGCTCTCATAATCTCGCCACTACTCAACCATACCTTCGGAAATTACACCATGTGTGTGCGTGTGTGCGTGCGTGCGTGCGTGAGTGCGTGCGTGTGTGTGACATGTGTCCATGTCCACTGTGTATATCGGTCAACTTTCTACATCCCTGGAGAGGCATAGTTAAGGCAGTTTTATCAGACGACCCTTTATGTTATCTGCTAAGGGATTAGAATGACGTCACATTGTGCAGATGACTTGTGAAAGGCTCTGCATTGCTATCTCCTCTCTATGGGCGAAAAGTGCCCTCCCGGGAGAGAGAGTCAATACATGCACTTGTTGATGTCAGCAAGAGAGTTAAGCACTATAAACATGCCTCTGCAATCAAATATAGAAATAGGACCAGAGTAGGTCTGGAGACAACAAATAAGGATGAAGTTATTCTAAACATACTGCTGGACACCAATTTGGGTAATCTCTAGGACGGGGATATCCATGCAATAATAGTTTGTCTAACTGAACAACATCTCAGGATTTCAGTTAGGTTGGAAGTTCATTATTATTTAAACAGGCACTCCGGATTTCAACATACACATATTTTGAAACGGTGTATACACAGTGTTTGTGATCGGCAGTTAAAATAATAAAATATAGCCTAAAACGAATTAGTATCTACACCCACACATGTCATATAGTTACAGTTGAACCTCGGTTTACGGTCACCTCATTAATATAGCCACATTGCAATTAAGGTTACCCTAGGACAGTCCCAAATTAGTTACATGTACAGCTGTATAGTGTAAAGTATAGAAAATTAGTTCCACTAATATGGTCACCTCGCTATTCAGGTTACTTTTACCCAGTCCCAATGGTGACCTTAATAGTGAAGTTCCATAATTATATATATATATATATATTCGGCATACGGGAGACTGTTTAGGTGAAGAGTTAGCGTTTCATGTCCAGTGTACAATATGCTTTATGGATATGCATAATTTTTAATAAGTATGTATAGATTAATAAAATGTATATTTGAGTACCTCTTAGTCGGTTGAATGTGGCAGTGTCAAATTTGCGACATTCGATAAATACATAACGTACTCAGTATACACAATTTAAGTGATATATCTGTTAATATAAGCGTCGAAAATGTATTTAATATATTTGGAGATATTTACTTATTTAATGATATATAATTTAATAACGTTTACATTATATGTACAAGTAGGGAGACTAGGGAGTAAGCCTGGAAAGAAGACAGAGACTGAGGAAACAAGAAGCCATAAGATGTTATAACACAGTGGAATCTTGTAATATCAACCCATCGATAGTGGAATAAAAACTAAAAAACTAAAGACATTTAGATCATCAGGACCTCATGGCCTCCATCCTCATGTCTTAAACGAATTAGCAAAGAGTGTCAGCACTCCATTGTCAATCATATTTAACACATCACTCACAACAAAAAACTATACACAGACTGGAAACAAGCTAACATATCTGCAATTCATAAGAAAGGAAGTAAAACCCAAGCACAGAACTACCGACCAGTCAGTTTAACGAGCGCAGTAGGGAAAATATTGGAAGGTAGATGGGAGACACCATCACTGAATATCTGAAAGAAAATTACCTGCTAGGCGATAAGAAATGTGGATTCATCAAGGGCCATTCTACAGTATTTCCAGTGTTTTCCACTATTGAAAGTACTCGATTCATGGACAGAAACACTGGATAATGGAGGATGCATAGACAGTATATTGTGAATTTTGAAAGCTTTCGACAAGGTTCCACATATTCCACTCATTGAGAAACTCCAGAGCTATGGCATTAAAGGGAACATTCTTAACTGGGTGACAGCTCTGCTGGTCATCAGAAGATAAGGAGTAAGAATAAATAATACATTTTCAAATTGGCAGGAGGTAATCAGTGGAAAATACCACAAAGATCAGTGATTGGTCCCCTTTTTGTTATATTCACAAATGATTTACATGATCTTATAAACAACTCTCATATTATCTTGTTTGTGGATAATATGGAGCTCTTCAATCCTATGTATACCGAAGAGGACTGCACAAAACTACAACAAGACCTTATTTCTGCAGAACGCTGGACAGATACATCACTTTTGTAATTCCAACCAAATAAATATAGCCATATGAGAATTTGATCATCATCTACAAGGAATAAAGGCTATTCACTGGGAAGCAACCAGACAACACTTACAAGTATGGACAAGGTGAAAGATATTGGAGTCACTTTCGATTCATCGATCAATTTTGAGGCATACATATCAGAAGAAATTAATAAACCCAGTTCGTTGATGGGGATTATCCGACGTACTTTCGATCACATGGATCAAACATTGAATACTCTGATCAGTTATGGAGTCCTTTTTTAATGAAACATATTACAGCGCTTGAAAATGTTCAATACAAAGCAACCAAATTAATAATGGTTCAAAGACCTTGAATACAAAGAACATTTACAGATAATAAAATTTCCAACTCTACCATACCGTCGCCTCAGAGGAGATGCCGATTAAGAAAGATGTCGATTAATATTATAAATAAGTCAATTATATATCAATGCAAAGATGTATGAAACAGTCTCCTACAGTCTGTGGTTGACACTTCATCGGTGCATTTATTTTGACGCAAAAATAGTTAAGTTATGGCAAAACCACCCTATGAAAACTGAATACACTGCCCCACTCCTCTCTTGGATTGGGCCAGACTCAGACGCATGGGCACAGTCCGAGCAGATGTCAAAAGCGAGAGCTGACATATAAGAAGCAGAGGCAGTAATGCCTAGTCAAGCTAGGATATGTGAGAACCTCTAAAATGTTATTCACTTTACTTTCAGGTCTTAAAAATGACCCTGCAACATTGAATTTCATTTTTGCAAGACAAAAAGAGAGAGTCAGGAAGTGGGAGACACTTGAGCCGTTACTGCCTATGATACAGAGCTAACTGCACCAATGATGGGCTCGGGACATCATTCGGGAGCTCCTTACAACCCTACCCTGGAGGGTAGTGTCACAATCCTGATCTCTCACAGTCGACCCACAACGTGTGGTAGTGCCCTGCAGGGGAGGGTATATATCGGCCCCCGAGCCTTCCCGGCGTTCCCATAACCGGTGTGGTCATCCATGCCACGTGATATAACCCTATATATTGAGCACGTCAAGCTGCAATTAACATAGGAAATTTACCTGCTTTTATAACCAGCCAAACACAGTCAGGCGAATATTGTGGTGTGAACTTCAACTTTAGTTAATCTTGGATATCTTGATGTAGTGAAGTTATTTATTCGTAAAAATTGTATTGAAACGTTGGTCATATGTTACGTTACATGATATAATGCCGTACACGTATGTATACGTGGCGTAAATAATATTACTAATCTATTATATGTATTCTGATGTATGCAAGTTCATGGATAGTTATGGCTGAATACGATAGGGGGCGAATCCAAGATGGCGCATACAATGGGGAACTTCCAAAAGTCGAATCATATTTATTGTCTGTGTTTTATACCAACAATTGTTCAAGTACAAAACACAATGCGATATTAATGGTGAATTAAATACGAGGAGAGGTGATGTGAGAACTTGTGTTTATGTGGTGCGTTCCATTAATAAATGTTTCAACTAGTGCATTTATTTTGTGTGCTTTTAAGTGACGATACATTTGTTTCTAGTACTTTGATCACTGCCAAATAATCTAATTATAATTGGCCAAGCACAAGCGTGTGTGTGTTTGCATTGTGATTGGCAAGATGGCCTAAGAACACATCACTCCAGTGCGTATGTACGTGTCTGTCTATATATGTGTCTACACTACCATGTTCTTTTCCTTGCGCGCGCGTGCCTGCTGCCGTGAATAGACATTCAACAATAACGCATTATCTTGTACCCAAATGCAATATATAGAACAAACTACAACTACTTGCTGTTCAAAATTCCCTACCTTTCTTCGGCTGGCGCTGTTGTAGCCATCTTGCAATGGCTACCCGTTCACGCTGTGTCTTTTCCGGCATTTGTTTTCATATCCTATAGTCTGTTGCACAGTTAAAATTACATGTTACACTAAGCACCATATCGAGCGTGAAGCGAATACTGTTTGTTCATACATAAAATGTGACCAGCACCCAGGTCAGTCAACATCCACCAGTTAAGTCGGTGTTGTACTGAAACCTGTCGTGTCACCTATATTTCAACACCTGTATTCCTATTGGCCGTTTTACGCTTCTCAGTCACACGTGTAATTAAGAAGATACAATGGTTGGGCTCGCACGTAATGCCTAGAATGTTTACAGGTAGTTGAATCAATGCATTGTCTCTGAGGTAATCAACCATGACATTGTTTGTGCGAAGCACAGTTGGCATGTATATAGAAATAGCGTCGATCGTCATTGTGTTAAATGTGCAAAGATCCATGACCGTACCCAATTACCAGTGTATGCAAGAGAGAGAGAGAGAGAGAGAGAGAGAGAGAGAGAGAGAGAGAGAGAGAGAGAGAGAGAGAGAGAGAGAGAGAGAGAGAGGAGAGAGAGAGAGAGAGAGAGAGAGAGAGAGAGAGAGAGGGGGGGGGGGGGTGGAGAGAGAGGGAGGAAGAGAGAGGGAGACAGAGAGGGAGAGAAGGAGAGAAGGAGAGAGCGGGAAGGATGGCGAGTGGGATGACGAGAAACAGACGATGGAACGAGGGACGGTGAATGGGACAGACAGAGAGGGGAAACAGGGAGAGGGAGGGGGAAGATCAGGATGGAGGGGTAGAGCGGGGAGAGAGACGGAAAGGGAGAGGATGGCCGGGAAATGGAGGGGACGGGAGAGGAAGGAGGTGAGGAAGGGGATGGAGGGGAAGATACGCGGATGGAGAGTGACAATGAGTTTTATTTCCCTGCGACC